>QEPC01006720.1:1162464-1172979 GCA_003113815.1 Sphenodon punctatus | reverse complement strand
CTGGCATAGGCTCCTTCTCTGCATATGCTGTGCAGGCATATAAAATTGGGACCCTTTATCACAGCTTTCTGATATGTGGCAGAGATGGTAATGAGATTATAATGAAAGTGTTATATACAGCCCTGCCAAATTTCATATACACTGGTTGGACTACAAAGATGTTAGTCAGATATACATTTATATGTTAATTGCTCATACCACCAGGACCCTTTATCCAATACTTCTGAAAGTTAGCAAAGATAGTAAATATGGGAAGGGGTGTAAACCTGCCAAGTGTCATATATATTAGATATGAGGCAAAGAAGTTACAGTTAAGAATGTATATGAATGTATATGAAGAATTTTGCAAAATAAAATAATTCAATTGCTTCTAAAATTGAATTCCTTTACTGAATCCTTGAGAAATTTGGTACACTTAATGCCTTCCACGGGAGGTATATGCAGCCCATGTTTCAGCCACATATAGTGAAAAACAACAAGACTACAGCCAAAAATGTGTTTTCCATTGAAACCAATGAAAATGAAAGCCAAAACTAAATGGCGGGGCTGAAGCCTGTGTGTATCCGCCCGTGGCTGGGTTTATATCTACCAGCACTTGGCAACTGTAATCAACCAGTTGCTGTGCACATAACGCTGAGCTGAAGTAGCAAATTGAATACATTATTGAGGACCCATAGTTAAAAGTGAAAATGAAAGTAAAAATTGAAATCCAAAGCAATCAGTTTCTGTGCTGCCATCTGATTTCTCGCATCCATGGTTCACAACAGTGCACTGGCAGGGAGCAGCACACAGTTTTATCAGGGTCTTGCACTCTGCAGTGTTGGAAATTCACCTTGGTTTGGATGAAATCCCAGTCAAACATGTGCCTCTTATACCTTTTTCTATCATTTTCTGCATCAGAAGCGACAGGAAAATATCCCTACTTGCGAGGACTTTCTGCATTTCTTTGAGTATCCAAACCTTGTATAGGGCAACAAGCTCCCTTTTAGTCACGTCACATAACCCAGTACTCAGAGACACTGGTTTCCCCAAAGATATTCATTTTTTCAACCTGATTGAGGCACTCACAGTGGCCCCTCAGGTATCCTCTTGCTGTCAATCAGGGCAGTGACGAGAAACAATGGCAAAGAAGGTCCAGCCTCTGTGACAGCATTACTTCTGGCGTTGCCCAAACCTCACAGAAACACTCAGTTTCATATGGATCCCATTCTCTCACTTTGTCTGGGGCTCCCACTGTCGCATTCTGCAGAACCTGCAACTGCAGCATAGTTGTGTGTTGTCTGCACTCCACTACGCATACATAAAACCCCATTGTGCGCATGTACCACCCTACGAATGGACTCCGAGGATGGGTTTGCCAGTTTTCTCTTCACATCTGGCCTCATCCAAATGTCAGAAAAGGCCATTATATCCAGGGCCCCTCAGTTTCTCAGCCCAAGGGACCCTGACTGGCCCCAGAAGTCGCATTTAAGTCCATTTTGCTTTTCATGGCAATCAACCCACTGCAATGAGTTTCTATGGTGTTATGACTCCTCGTGCTCATTTCAAGCAAAAACTGTTGCTTTTCAAAGATAAGCAATTATGAGTAACTTTCAACTAATGGCCAAAGCATCCCAACCCTGTCCCACATACATTCTAAGCACATTGACCCTCGGTGCCTCGCAGATACCCTCCCTCCCCCACCTGCCTGTTCTGCATCACTTAACATGCAGCAATTCCCCACCACCACCCCAATGAAAAAAGACTGCAATATTTTGCTGTGCACTGATGTGGTTATAACACAAATGTCTATACATTTTAATTTTCACCTGGATTGACAGTGCAGGTGTAACTTAACTAACTAACTAACTAACTCACACACTAACTCACTCTCACACACACACACACACACACACACACACACACACACACACACACACACACCAGAAACTTGGAGAAATGTTTTTCACCGAATAGCTGGCCTGCAATGCCACGTGACCAACAGCGGCCAACGAGAGGTCATGCATAGCATGCCGCCATTCCCCTATTGCCATTTGACCAAAAGCAGCCAATTGCAACTTGTGTATGGTGTGCAGCCACTTCTGGCTATTAGGGATGAGAATTTCAGTTTTGGCTAGAACTGAAAACGTCCCAAAATGGCTGGTTTGGATTTAAAACCATAATCTGAAAATCAAGCCATTACAGATCTTTTTTTGTTTGTCTCATTATTTCCCCCCCCCATGATTTTGGGTGTTGATTTCAACTGTAACTTAAGCTTCAGCTTAACGTAACTGGCACTGACAACTGCACACTTCAGTTCATTACACTTTGGTGCTGTGTGTCTTGTCTTAGTTGGTTGCACTTGCTATGGTTGAAAAAGATATGAAACAAAAAAATCCAAAACTGAAATTAGATCAGAAATTCAGAAAAAAACAAAACTGAAATTTCCCCTAGAGTCTGGCTATGCATCAGCCCAGCTCTTGACACTCTTCAAAACATTTGATGTGTGGTCAGCAGAGTTCGTATATGCTGGCACCGCAGCCATGGAGACACATGCGGAGAACTTCCTTGTACTCATTATTGCGCTCCAGACCTTCCTTTATGCTGCTGAGCAGAACCTGTGAGCAATCAAACCAATCCAAGCCTACTGCTGTCATTGGCACAATGTGAGATCAAGACATAGGCTGTTTACAAACATGACACTGGCCCAGCTTGGCCCAATTTGGCTGGGCTGGTGGCACGTTTGTTCTGGGCTTGCCAGATGTGGGTCCAGTACAAACCCCTGTCTCTTATACACATCTAGATGTGTATAAGAGACAGAGATCAAAGCAGGCCCACAGTCCGTGCCCAGCTGCCACCCAACCGGGCCAGAGCGGACGAACCAGGTGGGAACGTTTGTTCCCGGTTCCTCCCAGCTTGAGGGGTTGCCATGGTGCCCAAACATGGCTGCCTATAATAGGTAGCCATGGCTGCCTGTTATGGTGGGTGGGGAGGGCAGTGCAATGCTGGGAGTGTAGGGGCGTGACAGAGCAGCCACATGTTCCCTGCCCTCCAATGGCTGGTTGGAGGCCACGGGGATGTTTGTTCCCACGGCTGGAGTTCACCCAGCTGGGGGAAGTCTTCCCCCACCCCAGGTAGGGATGATGTCCAATGTGGATGTTGGCTAACACCCATAGAAAGGCTCTTGGTTGATATCTGGCTGGGTTAGTGAGGCGCACCACCCCACAAAGGCAGCTTCTGCTTTGGCACTGTACACTTGCCTACTTCTGGTGACAACAGGCCACACTGGTGATGATAGAAGCCTTGCAAGCCAGGGCAGCTGACACGTGCAGAGAGGTACCTGTCAGGAGAAGCCGCTTCAATTACCAATGCCATGCACAGGGCTGTACCCACTGAGATGCTTGAGTGGGTGAAGGAGAAAAGCACAGACTAGTGAAAGAACGTGTTGTCCTCACATCATACATCATATTCAGTTTATGGATTTAACATTTTCAGCTTTGTATTTATTTTTCTTCTCTGGCCATAAATGGATTTCATACATGGATTTCAAATTCCTATGTAGCAAAGCATCAGGGAGCCTGAATGTTCTTTCCCATAATCTAAAATTCTTCTGCCTAGATCCCAGTGGGGGATTCAATCTCCCCTTTAATCTATTAAGCAGATAGGCATTGTACAGTGTACACAGATTAACAATCTTTGTCAGCTCAATGTTACAGCGTTACCACACCAGATTAATGAATCTGCATATATTAAAAATCTGCTAGCTGTGTTGTGTGTCTGGTGCACAAGGCCACATCACATGTCCCATGGAGCCCTAGTTCTTAACAAAGAGTTTACTGAGGCAGTGTCAAGATTAGTAAATGTAATATTGGACCTACCCAATCTTGTTTAGAATCTTTTCCATTTCAGTCACTGCCCACGCTTTAGAGGGAGAGAGAGATGATTTGTGACATATGTTGAAATTTCATGCAGTCTATGCATATCTTCCCTTGAAAGAAAGCCTAATACCCTGGGATTCTGGAGGGCTGCCAAGCAGAATAGCTGATGTCCTAATGATGTTGCTGCCTGTTTTGGAGAGCTGACTGATTTTACAGAATCAGAAGAATATTTTAAGGGTAGCTTTAATTCCTTTTCTGAAGAACTGGCCAAGTAACTTGCGAGTTGTTTTCTTTCTTTGTTTTGTAATTTCTTTTGTATTGCATTTTGGAGACCTGGAGCAAACCTTCTTTTTAATTAGCAGAGCTTCAGTTTTGTCCATCCTACTGTAACTGAACAGGGTAGAAAGCAACAGTTTTAAAGAGTCTGTGGTGTTCTTGTCACAACTAGATTTAGGTCCCAATTACACAACTAAACAAATGAACGGTCATGACCACACAGTTTTATTGGAGGTCTTTCTCACTATGGTGTTGGAAATCCCTCTTGGTTCACATAAAACTCTCAGTCAAACATGCACATCTTGTACTGCCTCTCTGGCATCTTCTGCATTACTATATAGTTAGGGTGGAAAACAGCCCACTTGTGAGGATGCTCTGCACTTCTTCAAGTGTTCAAACCTCATATAGGGCAATAAGCTCTCCTTCAGTCGGGTCACATTCCCTGTACCCGGAGTTTCTTGTTTCCCTGAAGAGATTAATCTCTTCCATCTGATCGAGGCACTCCAGTTGCCATGCAAGTATCCTCTCACTGTAATCAGGGCAGTGATGAGGAAAAAATGGCAGGGAAGGTCCAGCCTCCATTATTGACTGCCCTACTTCTGGCAGCACACAAATGTCCAGAAAAGTTCTCATCCACGTCCCACTCTGTCATCTTATCCAGGGCTCCCACTTTTCTGTTCTGCTGAACTTGGAATTGCAGCAGGCATGTGCGGTGTCTGCACTCCATCCTGTATAAGTAGAACCCAATTGTGTGTGCGCGCCACCCTATGAGCGCATAGGCTGTCTTGGAGGCAGGGCCGGCCTTACCGCAGGGTGGCTAGGGGTGGCCCCCAGGACCCCACGTTTGGGGGGGACCCCCGCGGTTGAGGAGGCATGTGTAGATTTTTTTTAAAAAAAAATTGTGGGGTTTTGGTGTTTTTTTGGGGGCGGGGGGACTTGGGTTGATGTGGTGCCACACTGCACTGGCAGGCAGAAGTGGCACCATGGGGCCCCTCCCCCCCACCCACGGCTGAGGCCCCACCTACCTCTTCCTCCATCCTCGCAGCCTGCCTGGCCCCTCCTCCTCTATCCCAGAAGTTGCATTAAAGCAACTTCCGGGAGGGGGAGAGGACCCATGGGTACACAGCATTCCGATCAGGCTTTGCTTACCTGCTGCTGGCTTGCCGTGTGGAGGCGGCACGAGGAGCAGCGAGTCCCACGCCTGGATGCGGAGGAACGGTGGCCGAGAAAAATAAGAGGTGCTGGCGGACCTGTCTATGGCGGCTGGGGGATGGGACCGGAGGAGGCAGTCAGGTGAGAGCATGTGTGAGGAGGTGAGAGCATGTGTGAGAATGAATGAATGTGTATGAGGTGTGTAAGAGAGAAGGGTGTGTGTGGGTGGGTGAGTGTGTGTGCACGAGGGGGAATTGCTCCCTCTAGCCCGCTCCCCATCCCATGACCGTCCCCCCTCACTCCCCCATGGCTCCTGGAGGGGGAAAGGGAGCCACCCCCCTGCCCAAGGAGAGGCCCAGCAGAACGTTCATGCTGTCCCCTCCTGCTTAGCAACCTAAACCTGTCAGCCTCCAGCCCTCTCAGAAGACCCAGGCCCAGCAGCAGCTGAGGTAAGGGCCACCCGGCCAATACCGCTTCCTCCTCTTTCTTGATAGGAGCTCATTTGTGCTGCTACATGCATCTCTGGGGCTTTGGGAGTAGAGTGGGGCCACCTGGGGGTGGTTTGGGAAGGGGCTAGGGGTGCTGTGGTCGTGGGGGAGTTGTTTCGTGTTTGATAGGTTTAACTGGGTTTTTAGTGCTTTGGTGCTTGAGACCCTTAAATCCAAGAACTGGAGAGGGGTCACACTGATAAAGTCTTGCTGAGAGCTGTGTTTGGCTGCTCTGGGCCTGAGGTTCAGTTCCTCATCTCTGCTTTCATGGGGGGTGCTGTGTCCGTGTGGGGGTTGTTTGATTTATGTTTGATCAGCTGGATCCATGTTTGAACGCCTGTGTTGGGAGTGTAATAGGAATATGCTTCAGAGAAGGAGGATTCAGGCCATGGATAATCTGTCCCTATCCGTTGTGTGCATGCCTCCCGTGTTTTAAATAAGAGTCTTTGCCTTTTAATCATATCTGTGTCCTGGGCTCCCTTTCATCTAAACCAGATTTATATGTTCTTTGGAGCACATTGTACAGACAAGTTAAAAATAACTTATATGACAATTCTCTAATTGTCAAATGGAAGTGGATGGGGCCTTGGAAAATGGGAGGAGCCACAGGAAAGTGGGAGGAGCCATGGGAAAGTAGGCAGGCTGTGGAAAGCACATGGAGCTGAAGGGCCCCGGTATTTTGTGTTCGCCCGGGGCCCCGCAATTTCTAAGGCCGGCCCTGCTTGGAGGATGATTCTGACAGTTCTCTCTGTACGTCAGGCCTCACCCAAATGTCAGCAAAGGCTAGGGTATTCATCACCCCCCAATTTCTCTGGGCCCTATAAACTAGGCAGCCACCTAGGGAGGTGCATTTGTTTTAGTTATTATAAATAACTAAAACTAAAAAATCATTTTAGTTTTAGTTATTCCTATAACTAAAACTAATGGGATTATAACTAAAATAAATAAATACAAAAAACATTTTATTCTTAGTTATAATATTGAGGGACTAGCAAGTGCCTGGCATGCACTGGTTTTAGGCTGTCTGCCTTCGCTGGTAAACAAGAGTTCAGAAGGGGGTCAGAAGGGAGGGGTAAAACCTAGCACAGAATGAGTGACATCTTTGCCTGTGGCACACAAGAGATTTCCTCTGATAGGTCTTCCTTTGCACAAGCTGCTACCAATCAGGATTGGCTGAGCATGGTGAATCTTTCTCAGCTAGTAAACTCTCTGATCACTTTGTCTGTGTTTAGTTCTCTCTTAGAGGAAACATTTTGCAGACTCCTGTGCGCTGTTTTTGTGTGTGCGTGTGCCTGCGCGCACTGTTCCGAACAGCCTAATACTCAGCAGTACAAAAATAGATTTATATCTGTCTCTCATCCCTTCCTGGTCCATTCCTTTCTCTTGTGTGTCTGATCATTGTTCTTTGTCTTTGTGTCCTTGTCTGTCTGTGTAATAGTCATTGTCTGTATAATAGTATTGTACTGTACTACAGTACATCATAGTGTGTGTGCACAACATTACATACAATACACATACCTTGATGATGAGTATGAGAAAGGGAAGGGGAGTTGTGTCTGCCCATGTGGGAAGAGCAAAAGGCAGGGGCCCCCCTCAGGCTGGGGAAGAGGGCATAGACAAGGAAGTGGTGTTGGCCCCCTTGGCAGCTAACCCCCCAAGATTAAGCACATGGCATGTTTCACAAGTCAGCAGCAGCATATGCTATTATCTGTGGAGGAGGCTGCTGCATGAGTGCTGAGTGATAGCCCTGCATCTGTGGAGCAGGCATAGCCCCAGCCTGGCACTATCAGCTGTGGCACTGGAATTGGGGGGTGGGGAATCATAGGGTGCAATGCATGTGGCTTTTTCAAACCTGCAGCAGGCAGGCTTAGCAGCAGCGATGTGGGTGCTGCTGGAGAGTATGTTGTGGGTAGGTTCGTTATATGCAGATAGTTCCTAGACTGGAATATTCTCATTTCCCTCTGACTTTGTATATAACATCTACAAGTTGTCAACCAATTGGGAAAGAGCCTCCTCTGTCAAAAGATACATGGATCTGTAGGAACTGGTCTGTCCAAACTCAAAACAAATTTATGCAGTTCCTTTCGGGTGAGGAGGCACAGCGTTTGCATACTGCTATTAGTACTCAGAGTACAGAGGGTAAAATCTTGGATTTATTTGAGGAGTTAATAGATTATCTGTCCCCTTTCATTAAGATACAGCATAAAATGAAGTCCCTGAGATATTGTTATCCTCAGTGGTTTGACAGGGATTGTGGAGAAGTGAGAGCAAACCTAAGGCGCTCTGCCAGAGCTCTGACATGGTATTCTATTCAAAGTAATCATATTAAATTTTCCGTACTTAGACGAAATTACCGTTACTTATTGTCATCTAAGAAACGAGCTTTCCAGGAATTTTATTGGCATAAGTTAATGCAAGCTGCCAATCAGAGAAATTCGGCTGCCTTTTGGTCTCAGATCCAATTACACCTCAGAGGAAGAAGGGAATGTAATTTTGAAAGTCTAATTTCCCCTGTTCTTTGGCAAAAGCATTTTCGTGAGTTATTTCCCCCCCCCCCCGCCCCCCGTTCAAGTATCTTAAAATTTGACCCTGCCACCTATTGACAGGTTTCCAGCATGGCCAGACGTCACTCAGGAAGAGATTTTGGCCTTAATTTCCTTGCTCAAGGCAGGAAAGGCCCCAGGATTGGATTTTGTTTCCCTGGATCTTACAAAAAGTGCCCCCCAATGGTGGGCCAGTATTTTGGCACCCTTGTTTTCTTATATAAATCTAACAGGTTCTGTCCCCAAAGCATGGCTTAAAAGCATAATTCTGCCAATCTATAAAAAAGGAGATCCAGCTGTCCCTTCTAACTTTAGGCCAATTAGCCTGTTAAGTGTGATTGGCAAAATTTATGCTAGCTACCTCTTGAATCGGCTACAAGCATGACTTTTGACTAATGAAATCATAGTCCCTGAGCAAGCAGGGTTCATAAAAGGTAAATCAACTGCTGACCAAATCTTGGTACTTAGCTCTTTACTACAAGAATATACTACAAGAAGCAGAACAGTGTTTCTATGCTTCATTGATTTACAAGCTGGTTTTGATATGGTCAACACTGGAACGTCTTTGGTTAAAGCTAAAAGCACTCCAAATAGATCCAAGATTGCTTTTTTAATAGTATCCCTCCATACCAATAATAGTTCACAAGTACGTTATGCTCTTCCAAATACTTTAACAGAGGATATCTCTATGAAGAGGGGTGTATACTTGCCCCTGCCCTTTTCAATATTTATTTGAACAATGTTATATTATTTATTTGTCAGAAAGACACTCATGCCCCCAGGATTGGAGACTATAAGGTTCCCGCGTTGTTATATGCGGATGACACCATCCTTATATCTCAAACTAAGGTGGGCCTGAAAAGAGCTATGTCTAGTTTAAATGGTTTTTGCCAACAAGACGACCTTGAAATAAACTATTCAAAAACAAAAATAATGTTAGTGGGTCGCGGTCCTGCTAGGAAGATACAGAAATGGTTTATTGGTTCCAATCAGATTGAGCAGGTTAAGACATATAAGTTCTTGGGGGTTATGATTTCATCTTCCCTTGCTTGGGCAATCCACTTCCATGCAGTACTTAGTGCTTCCAAACAAACAACTGTATTTCTGACTAAATTTTATTTTTCTAGAGGAGGAAAGTTGATGGTTCCTGCAATGCGCTTATTTAGGGCAAAGGTAATTGGATATATTCTTTATGCATTTCCAATGTGAGGGTTGAAATATCTAGCCCAATTTGAAGTTGTTCAGAATATCTTACTTCACTCTATTTTAGCGGTGCCAAGGGGAACCCCCCTCCCCCAAGTTCTTCTACATTTGGAATCTGGTAGTCCTCCAATCAGGTCAATTCTTTCGTTAAATCTAATTAGATTTTGGTTAAGAGCCCTGTTTTTTGCCCCTAAAGATAAATCACTATTATCTTTAGCAACGCCGGGAGATTCAAAAAGAAGGGTTGGAGGGTGCCATCACCTTTATAAAACAGCACATTTTGGACCAACAGCTTCAGTTAGAAAATGCTTTATTGGATCATCAGAAAATAGCTCCCTTTATATTCTCAGTTTCCTATTATGGACTGCTCTCAAAACTATTTGACCTTATGGTCATCTTTTTCTAGAAGATCCGTATTTACTAGATTTCGCTTAAACGTTTTTGAGTCTGCAGTTCAAGAGGGTAGATTCAATGGAGTCCCTCTGTTAGACAGATATTGCCCTGTGTGCAATTTAAATGAATTTAAACAAGATTGCTCGGATTCAGACCGACTTTGACGCTGGGTTGATGGCAGTAGGGGAAGAGCGCGGGGGGGGGGGCAGAGGGCCCGTCTGGTCCATCTTTGTGGGGAGAGTTTCGGGAAGTGACGCCAGCCGATGTGGTGGATGTCCTGGGGTCTGTGAGGGCCACGTGTTGTCAACTGGATCCGTGCTCGTCCTGGTTAATAAAAGCTTCCGGGGAGACGTTGGGGACGGTGCTGGCGAGGGTAGTGAATGCGTCCTTTCGGCAGGGGAGGTTGCCACCCTGCCTTAAAGAGGCTGTGGTGTGCCCCCTGCTGAAGAAACCATCGTTGGACGTAGATGCGCTCGCCAGCTACCGACCTGTCTCTAACCTTCCCTTTTTAGGGAAGGTTATTGAGCGGGCAGTGGCGCTCCAGCTCCAGGTTCATCTGGATAACATCGGGCTCCTTGACCCTTTTCAATCTGGGTTCCGCCC
>QEPC01006720.1:1133832-1156659 GCA_003113815.1 Sphenodon punctatus | reverse complement strand
TCCCCCAGCTCCTGTCTCTCAGATTGTAAGCCCTAGGGGCAGGGACCATGTCTATTTTATTACTTTGTAAAGTGCCAGGTACACTGCTGGCGCTATATAAATGTTTGTTAATAATAATAATAATAATATTATTATTATTATTACCATAATACTCATAGATCTGGGAAAACTGACTGGCTCGGCAAAAAGACAGAAAGTCTGGTTGACTATTTATCACACCACTTTGATGTAATTGATCTAAAATGGGGTGCTATGGCATGGAAGAGCAGGGAAAACAACTGAAGAAGCCATGAAAAGAACATAAAAAAGAAAAGTGTTTTGACTCCCATATTTCTTTTTCCAATTTTAACCTCAATTTAAATTACCTGATGCAATGTATTTTGTTTTACTATCTTGGATTATGTTCCCTATTTCTTCCCTTCTTGTTCCAGTATTCTTCCCACTCTGGTCCCACGCAGAGCTATACTCTGTACAAACTATATAAACTATAATCCGTACCGGTTTTCAAACAAGACCCAGCTTTCCCCATCAAAACTACCTTTAAACTCAGCCTATTGTATTTTTATCGTACCAGCATCATGGTGGTGACACCAGCCACAAGCAAAACATACACAGCTAGTACTATATCTAGAAATCCAGGCAACATCTCTTCCTGCCCCTCTCCCTGCACACTTTACTTATTTTTTTGCTTTAGAAATTTCAAAAGTCTCTCCACCAGCATGTTATTTTTCAAGAAGAATTATATATTTTTAAAAACACATGGTAAAAACAAATGCGACAGCAAACAAGTTTGGCCCTTTATGGCGCGCTTTGCCACAGACGCTGCCTGCGCATGTGTGGCAGACACTGCCATATATTGACTTGGGTTATCCCCGATTGTGTTGGTGGCTAGCCTGGGCTCTGACCTCCGTCCAGGCTAGAGTGCCCGACTGAGTGAAAGTGGACTGCCCCGAGGCTACACGTGTGTACCTGACCCGGACTGCCACCCCAGGACAGGTCTGCCATGACAGGCATTCATGGCTGGCTGTCAATGGCTGCCATAGCTGCCCATCATGGTGGTGGGCTGGACACAGTGCAGGATGGCTGCACATTCCCTATTTTCCCCACCCCCAGGCTTTGCAGTTGTCACCTCGGCCAGGTGCATGTTTGTTTCGTGCCCTGGTCCCGCATACCCAGTGTCTGCCCAGGCTGCTTGTCCTGGGTCAGCCCGGAACACGGAAGCTCAGTATCACTTCTGTTTTTACCCACAGTTTCCTCATTTATACTTTTTCATCATTTTTCTGCTCTCAAGTGTCCTATTTTTTCCTACATTCCTAAAGCATCTCTTCATCTAGAACAGAGACTGTGTGGGTCAAAACCATTCTAGGTTATAGCACCTAGCACAAGTTAAAGTTACCACTACAAGAAGCTTTTTTAAAAAAAAAACAACCCAAAAGAAACACTAACTAATCTATGCCCATGTTATTCAGTAGCATTTATATTATCTTGTTGTTTGACAGGCATCAACATGCTGACACAGATGCATTCCTTATAGAAAACCCCTGTTTCCATATGAGCATGGAACTCCTTCGCCTACTATGCCTCATTCTGCCACAAAAACAAAAACCGGGGTGGGGTGTTGTGTTTACCATCTGCTGTGTAATACTTAGTTCTGTACAAACATTAATCTCTCTGGCAAGGTAATTAAACATAATTAAGTAAATTATTATTAAAACAGGGTTTTACAGAGGGCTAATTACATCTCCCATCACGTAACTCCTATTTACTCCAAGTGGAGTGATGCCAACTTAAAGTCGTAGTCATACCCTAAATGGCTTGGTTTGAATGAGCACAGTGAGTCATACATCATGGGCTAAATACTCATGTTCCTGGCTTCTATTTCTCTAGCTACTCTTGACCACCAAAATATGGTGTAAATATGCTGGAAGAATGTCAGTTCATTTTAGATGTTAACATATATGTTCTTAACTCCACCACCATGACAGTCAAGAAAATAAGCCTATCCACCAATTCATATTTACTAGTGTATAATACCTAGAGTTGTTTATGTCAGGTGTATTTAGACACAAAACATCCTGTATCTGCTCACTACCTAATGTATCCAGACCAGCATAGGGTGCCTGTGTCACTTGAAAGTGAGTAGACCATATCTACCCTAAAGAGAGGTTCTTACTGGATCTTTTTAATATGGTTCATTCTAATCAAGATTTATAGCCAAGCATATCTTGACCTATGCACATCCCTATGCTGCTACTTATAGTTAAGCATTGACATCTGAATGTGATTAGCAAAGCAAATAGCTTGATAAACTTCCATGGGAGTAATTATAGGGGGGCATGGAGGTTGTGTCCCCCACAAATTTCCTCCCTGGCAGTTCTAGAGATGAGGACAGACTTATTTGGGTTAGCATCCCCTGCAAATGTTAGCCTGAAGTTATTCCCATGCTAGCTTGCATATTAAGGGCCACCACTTGTAGTTCAATCACCTCCTCAAATGTTGGGGAAGACATGGAGACAGGAGAAACAAATGGGGTAAAGATGGAAAGAGCAGTGGGAGACGGGAAAATAACAGATGAGACTATGACCCTAGAGTAAACAGAACAAATCGATACCTATTGTAACCATCTTGTTTTGCTACGTTGGATTATGTTCCCTATTCCTTCCCTTGTTTTGAGTAACTGAGAGGAGCCAGTTAGGAGTAATCATCACTTCCTTTTTCCACAGGAAGAGGGCACTTGCAGAAAGTGAGGAAACGGTTTTCTCCCCAGCTTGATTTCTCCTCATGTTGTTCTCTCAACAATATTTTATGATACCTTTTAAAATTCTACGGGGAGATCTACCTTTTATGATAGTTACTACCAGTTACATACCATGGGCAATTGAACTACCAGATATCTACCAGTTTCATACCACAGGCAAGGAAACAGAAGGTGCTCAATCTGATGCATTGCTGATTGTCTTTTTGCTGATTTTGAATGCAATGCTTATGATAATCTGCTTCCTGTCATACTTAATTTGTCTGCTGAGATGTTCAGGGAGTAAAGGGAAACTAAACATCTATCCTGGTTGAGTGGTGGTCTAATAGTAAAGCATCTGCCTTATGCCTGTGGTACCTTGTCGTGTATGGAGACTAAGGAAGGGTATTTACATACACGATGGCTCTTTGAGACGTCACACGTTGATCCTGCCCGTGGTGAGAGCCCTCACCACAGGCAGGATCAGGGCCCGGCTGCCGAGCAAACATGCTGATGGCCAGGAGTGGGGAGAGGGCATGGGGACATGCGGATGTGGTCCACACGGCCCCGCCTCCCATGCTGCTCAGCACAGCCTGGCCCTCTTCCTGATGGGCGGAAGCAGCAGCCTATCAGGCTGCCGCACCCACCCAGAAAAGCTCTGGCCACCAGCCAGAGTTAGGTAGAGCGGGCCATCAGATGTGATGGCTGCTCTACCACAGTCCAGGGTTGCCTTCCCCTCACTGTGGCAGGGCTAACTCTGGCATGTGCACTGGCAGGGAGCCCAGTGCACAACCTGGAGTTAGCCCTGTCATGGTCTGGTCTGGGGTAAACTCTGCTCCCGCCTGCAGCAAATATCTGGCAGGTGGGAGCAGATATGACACCACCATGGGTGGCCATGCCGAAGTTAACCTGGCCACCTGTGGTAGCATCATGTTTGAAAATACCCTTAGAGACATCACCCTTCAGGTTCAGCTCTAGTTTTTGCCATTAATAAAAAATACATCCATCCATTCTAGCGCAAACCACCCATAACGTTTTAGCATCAACACTATCCTCTCTGAAAGGGGTAAAACTATAGTTTATTGCTAGAACTTCTATAGTATAAATATTTTGAAGAGTCTGAACCACAACCTGTCAAAGATAATTCTGAAAATGGCTCTTATTTTAAAGTTCTCCCTGGTGGGAACAGAACAATTGTGCCAGCTACAACTCTTTGAACACTGTGCTTTATAGCATATTTCTAAAACCATTTCCCTCAGCAGTGCAGACAGAATTTTGTTTGTCTCCTAATAATTGGGTTAGATGAATCGGGCAGTAAACTCCATAAGTAAGGTCTATCTAGAGCAGAAGTTTCCAAACTCTGGACTAGGACCCCAACTGGGGTCATGAGATCTGCAGCAGATGTTCCCAGTTAATTATATGTTTTGCATTGGGGCATAGCTAGGTTGGAATGGGCTCAGGTGTAAGAAATGGACTTGGGTCCCTTCCCCTGTCACCATACTTTCCTGTTTCACACCTCTTCCCCCCACAACCTCCCTGCCTCCACACTGACACCCTGCCCTCCCCCAGACTGCCTGCCCCCACACATCCTCCCTGCTCTCATCCAGCCCCACCTCATGCTGCCGGTGCTTGCCAGGCCCCCAACACAGGGCGCTTTCGCATGCAGTGTTGTCAACCCTCACCTTTAAATCAGTATGCTTATGAAAAATACATGTTTCAGGGCTACTATGGAGCCAATGCAGCTCTGCAACATGTAGTTAAAATTATTAAAATACAAGTTGCAGGGTTGTATTGGTTCCAATGTAGCCCTGCAACATGTATTTTTCATAAGCCTCCTCATGTAAAGGGGAGGGTTGACAATGCTGCTGCATATTGCAACAGGACAGGAGTCGTCATTTGTGCCCACCCTCAACTTGGACCACAGGACAAATGTCCCTCCTGTCCGTATGGTAGCTATACCAGTTCTTTGCACGTTTTTGCTGGCCGGGGTCATGGGATTATGTTTAAGTGTCAAATGGGGTCACGCAGGCAAAAAGTTTGGGAAACACTTGTCTAGAGCATCTTGACATTATCTGCACCCCTGCAATCCTTTAGCTTGTCCATGACAACACTCTAGACATAGTTAGTAAACTTTAGATGTTAAACAAGATGATAGTCCACAGCAGATGAGTTATTAGGTGTTCATGGCCATGTGCCCACCACCCACTGGACATGCAGCCCCCCACTCATAGTGGGGTTTCAGAGCTAGCAGAGCCCACCACACGAGTGAATGTGGGCTAATGTGCATCCATGTGTCTGTGTCCCATCAATTAGGTTACATACAGCATCATGTGCGTACAGGGCTGCCAGCACCATAGAGTCATGGTGAACAGCCTAGAGTGTTCCGAGAAGCAACCACTTCCTGCCTCTCTCTCAATTTGTACTCTCACTGCTGTGCATGTCATGTCTGCCTTAAAAGTCCAATGCTTGTCAAACTCAAATGTGTTGTCCCAGCTCATCCTGGTTTGCAGCACGTACCCAACAACACTCTCTCATTCAAAGCTGTTGCCTTCTCCTGCGTGACTTCTACAGCCTTTCCATCACTGTGGCCATGACTCAGAATGACAGCCAGTCAGCTATGGTAAGTTAATACACTGGTGGTGGTGGTGGGGGCTGTGTTTACACAGCTGCATGATAAATGCTTCTGTTGATTGCTATCTTATTATGATTTTTTCCGATTACTGTGTTCACAGGCAACTACCAGCACCACTACCTCCAGTGTTCCATGGCAGGCACTCTCCACCTACCGATCCTTGCAGCAAGGAAGAGACCAAGGACTTCAACACCAACTGGTGAAGTGCTACAGGAATGAGGCAGTGTTCCATGAGATCTCTCCTAGGCGAAGCAGCAGGGATACACCAGGGGAATGAACCAATGCTGGCAGCAGACCAGGGACTTGAGGAGAGGCTATGAGGAGATCCAGGACAACAACTTCACCTGCGGCTGTGGGAGGCAAACATCACCCTATTATGAGCTGCTGGGCTAGTTCCTGTGCATGGATGGGAGCCATCATGGAATTCTACCTCTACAACTGTGCCTTCGCCAGGGACCAGAAGCAGGTGGATATGGCTCCCCCACTGCCTGCTGCTGCTCCAACCATTCCCACTCCAATTCCCCTACATGGAAGCTGTGATCATTGGCGGACATTGCTCTGTGCCCGTCCCCACCCCAGAGGCAGCAAGGGTTGGTGAGAACATGAACACCATGACTCTCATGGTGTATTCCTTGTGCTCTGTTTGAGAAGCCACACGAGGTGCTAGTTGAGGGCACAGAGGACCCTGATGCCACATTTATAGAGGAGGCAGAGGAGAATGGTAAGTTAATGCATCTGGGAGATGGGGGGGGGGGGCAGTACGTTTACACAGTTGCATGATAAACGCTTCTGTTTATTGCTATCTAATTTTGGGGGCGGGGGTGTTGGAGAGCGCACAGGAGCAGCAGAATACTCAATGGGATGTGGCAAATACAGAATACAAATGGTATGTGCGGGAAGTGGGTGTGAAGGCACCATCGTGGGACAGCAGACTGGGGGCGGGGAGAGGAAAAGGCACTATGGTGGGTGGTGGGGAAGGGATGAGGGCACTAATGGCAGTGTTTGATTTCTGTATATTCTTCACTCCACTGCAGCAATTGCCCCAGCAGCAACTTAGACCAGGTACTGATTCAAGCTTCCCCTTGGGCGGGTGGAGGGGACGACCATTACACTGGGTGGGAAGGGTGAGCAGGGGCTGAAACACTAGGGCAGGTAGATGGGAGTGGGGCGGAATGAACTATTGGCTTTCCTTGTTGCCTTACTACAGTTGCTATGCTGCAAAGGGCACGAATCAAGCCCCCTGCAACAAAAGCCCAGTGGAAGGAGGACCTGCAGGTCCACAACCAGTGGTGCAGGGGGGATTTGACAAGGGTGCTTCTGAGGAAGCCACATGGCAGGCAGATGAGATCCAGGACACAATTCAGGACATGGCCCAGGAGTACAGGCAGCTTGTGCAGGACAACACTGCACAATGCAAGGCCTTGGCTGCTGTCTGACTGTGGCAAGACATGCACTGGACCCGCCTCTGGCAGCAGCTTGAGTGGTCGGACAGCATGCTCGAGAAGGCGAGTCAGGAGATGGCTGAGATGTGAGCTCAGACTCAAAACAGTCTGTTTCGATCAATCCAGCTCCAGACCTCCAAGGCATGTGGTGCTCACAACCAGGCGCGGCTAGCCTTCCAGGGCGTTTGGGGCGCTGACCCCCCCAAGTGCCCCGCCAGGCGCCGCGCAGCCACTCATGGTAAAAAAAAACCAAAAACAAACAAACCTCGACGCTGCTTCCCAGCGCCGCCCGCAGCAGTCTCTGCCTTGCCTTTGCTTCAGAGCGGAGGCTGCTGCAGCGTTGTGGTCAGTTTCAGTGAAACTGACATGAAACTGACCACAGCGCTGCAGCAGCCTCCACTCTGAAGCAAAGACAAGGCAGAGACTGCTGCGGCGATGTTTGTTGACATCTGGGATCCACTCCAGAGGAGTGGGTCCCAGAAGGCTCAAAAATCAGCCGCCCAAACAGTTTTCACGATTTGGGCGGCTGAACTCCTCCGTCCACAGCACGCATGGGACGTGCTATGGAGGGAGGGGCTACCCTTTACATTGCGCTCAATGGGCGCAATGAAAGATCTGCCAGGGCATTCGCGCTGACAGCCCTGGCAAGATAGCTTGACTAGGGGGACTGAGGAAGGGCGGAAGCGCGCTTGCGCGCTTCCACCCTGCCTTAGTCCCAGTCTGCGCGCTTCCTAGTTCCCGCTTCCGCTACCTCCCGAAGGTGCAGTCAGAAGAGCAGCAGCTTGCAGCAGGTAAGCACAGACTGATTCCTTCCTCCCCCCATCCACCCCCCTAGGCTGAGCCTGTTGGGGGTGAGGAACAGCCTAGGGTGCGGGTGGGGGGGGAACAGCCTAGGGTTGGGTGTGGGGGGAGGAACAGTGTTCCCACCCCTAGGCTGTTCCCCCGCACCCACCCCTAGGCTCTTCCTCATGCACACCCACCCTGCATCCCACCCGTAGGCTCTTCCCCCCCCCCCACACACCTGCACCCACCCCCACCCTGCATCCCACCCCTAGGCTCTTCCCCGCATCCCACCCCTAGGCTCTTCCCACCCCGCACCCACCCTGCATCCTATCCCTAGGCTGTTTCCCACCCCGCACCCACACCCACCCTGCAAACCCCATGGCTGTTCCCCACCCCACCCTGCCAGTGTTTTGCCACTGTTTCCCTGTGCTTGGGGTTTATACGTTATTTATTTTAAGCTTGAAGTGCATTTTAGACTGTTTTCTTCCTCCATCTGATGTTAACCCTGGGAACTCCTTGCTGCTGGGTTGTGCCAGTGTTCTGCCACTGTTTCCCTGTGCTTGGGGGTATACGTTATTCATTTTAAGCTTGAAGTGCATTTTCTTCCATCTGATGTTAACCCTGGGAACTCCTTGCTGCTGGGTTGTGCCCTGGCTCCGCCTAACGTTGCCCTGGCTCCGCCTAACGTTGCCCTGGCTCCGCCTAGCGTTGCCCTGGCTCCGCCCACTGGCTCGCCGGCTTTACTGCCCCTCCAAACTAAAAACCCACCAGCCGCCCCTGCTCACAACCACAAGCATTGTTGCTCAGGAGCCATTGTCAGCCCCCCCTCAGCAGTTCATGCTGCTGCATATGGATCCTGACTGCCTGCCCTGGTTTCCTCCGCACTCAACCCCCAGGGGTTTCCACCCAATCTGCCCTGGCCAGGCATGTCTCCCCCTCCACTAGTCATGCGCGCATGCCACTGCAGAATACTCCTCCGCAACCTCCAACGGTGGATCTGCAGGAGGAGGATAATGAAGAAAATACCCCATCACCATTACCCCACCAAAGCAAATGTGCCCGGCTGCAGCAAAAAGGGGAAGACACAGGAGGAAATGAAGAAAACCATTAAAAAGATGGTTCTAAAAGAAAGGAAAGCACTTTAAGTAAAATTTAAGTTTATATTGTTAAATAAAGTTATATTTTTTACAATCCATGGTTTCTCTGCTTACTACTCTGGGAAAGTAGGAAGTTTGGGTGAGTGGGGACAGTATAATGGCAAGTCTCTTGATGGGTAAAGCCTTGCTCATGATGTTGGTGTGTGAAGCCACGTCTCCTGACACGTACCGCTTGACAATGCATCTGCTCCCCTTGTAGGGCTTCGAGCCTCCCTAGCGTGTCTGTTGTCATTGGAGGAAGGCAAGTACACAGCACCACAGGAGTAGCCACCTCCACATTGTGGCATGCCCACTTCCCCTCCCTGGCCACAGACTGAGTGAGAGCCCATCTGTGCCTTGTGATCTCATTGCGCAAATGCTTGAAGAAGACTGGATCTCTCACAGGTTCTGCTGAGAAGTGGTAACAAAGGCCTGGAGCATGATAATGAGCACCATGAAGTTCTTGGCATGCATCTCCATGGCTGCAGTACTAGCATCAGTAAACTCTGTAAACCATGCGCCTAATGTTTTGAAAAGTTTAAAGAGTACTGTTGGGGTACTTCTCCCAAGAGAAAGAGATTGGCCACTGTCTGAGGACAGGATGCTGGGTTTGATGTACCATTAGTCTGACCCAGTATGGCACTACTTGCATTCTTAAGATTTGGGCAGCTGGCTAGCTAGAATTGGCTGTGCACTGCATGTGAGCAGCTATTGGCCACTATTGGTCATGTGTCCTTACAGGACTGTATTGTTGCACTGGCACTGCCAATCCAGGTGTCTATTAAACTGCATAGACGTTTCTGTCAGAAGGACATCAGTGCCCATGCCAACTCATCTAAAAGTGTTACGTATGTTAGCACCATGGGAGCATGGATATTTTAAATTGGGGTGGAGGGAACCACTGAATGTTAAGGGTGGGGGGGGACCTGCAAGGCAGGGAAGATCACTGTGTCCAGAATGTATGTGGGAGCAGAGCTGCCCATTGGTTAAAAGTAACAATTTTTTAAATTAACGATTTTTGCTTGCAGCGAGCATGAGGTGTCATACATAACACCATAGAAAGCTATTGTCATGTGGTGTTGACCAGGGAAAGCCAAATGACTTGAGTCTTGGTCTGTGGGAGCTGTGGCCACCCAGGGGACGCGACCCAGAGACGTTGGGGGGAGGTTATGGATACCCTGGCCGTTGCTGACGTTTGGGTGAGGCCTGATGTGCAGAGAGAACTGTCAGACCCATCCTGTGAGGCTGCATATGCACTCATAGGGTGGTACATGCACACAATGGGCCTCTATGTATGCATGATGGAGTGCAGACACTGCGCAACTCTGCTGCAGTTCAAAGTTCAGCGGCATGGAATAGTGAGATCCCTGAATGAGTTGCGAGAGTGGGATGAGATTGAGACTGCAACTTTTCTGGACATTTGTGCACTGCCAGAAGTAAGGAAGTCACTGACAGAGGCTGGACTTTCCCTGCCATTTTTTCTCATCACTGCCCTGATGACAGCAAGAAATTACCTGTGTGGCCACCGGGAGTGCCTCAATAGAATGGCAGGAATCTCGGAGGAAACAAGTGGCTTGGGGTACAGGTAATTTGAACTAGCAGGGAGTCTGTTAAAAAAGATTCAGGCAAAGCACGGTCGCCCTTCGTTCGGGCCTGGAGGTTAGGATAGAGGGGTCGCTGGTGAGGTTGCCCAATGGGACGTTTCTACTGGTGAAAGTTGTGAGGAGGTCTTCCTCTCCCCCCGGTGAGAGAGGGGTGGAGAGGGAGCACTACCCCTGGTGGCAGCAGGGGATGGAAGGAAGGATGATTTGATACTGGTAGAGTGGGTATTGGGATGGGTTAGTAAGGCACATTGTTAGATATTGTTATTGAAATGTTAAATGTGAGGGTAGGGTTTTCTTGTGTATTATGATGTATTTGGTGTTGGGTTTCCCCTGTGTGGGATAAAAACCCTAATATTGTATTTATTATTGATGTGAGCCACCTCGAGCCGACTCTGGTTGGGAAAGTGCGGGATATAAATTAAAGATGAAATGAAAAAATGAAGAATGTTAACCACCATATTTGTTTTGTGACTGTGGGTGTTTTCAAATGAACAAGGTGATGCCGGGAGTGTGTGTGTGTCCATGGCAGCCGAATGGCTCTGCCACAGAGCCCCTGTGTAGGTAGAGTGCATGGGGAACGATTCAAACGGGCAGCTCCCAGCATGGTAACCACAGCCACACAGGCAGCTGCCACACACTCTTCCCGCCCCGCCCCAGAAATACCACACGGGCAGCTGTTGCCCCTACTGCTGCCCTGCACTACCCCACCCCAAGCCCCACCCAGTAGCCCACCCCCTGCCATGATGCACAGCTATAGAAACCATGAAAATATGAAGCTGCAGCAGCCATTAACCCCATCCTGCCCAGAAGCGGGTGTAGCCCCTGCCGGTCCTGGCTAACCACAGAGACGCATACTAGACAGGATACACAGGAATCCCAACCACTCACACAATGTGGACAGCAGGGATAAAGGTGCACAGTAAGCTGAGCACCAATAATGAGCAGGGAAAGAGGGATGGAAATTAGAGCAAAGTTCAAGCAGGCAGTCCGACCAGGCCGCGAATGGATACAGGGCCACTCTGGCCTTTGGGGCCACGAACCTTCATGGTAATGTCTGCTGGCATGACTGGCTGACCCTGTTCAGATGGGCAGGGGCTAGGTAGTCACTCATTGCCACAAATCAGTTTGGCTTGCCCAGCATGAGCACACTGGATTGCCCGGCAGTACTCCATGAGTGGCCAAGAGTGGGTGCTCTGTGGTTCATGGGAGCATGCATCTGGCTGCTCCACCTTCAGATGGGCAGTCAGATCCGTGGCTCCTGGGTGACCATGTGGGGTAGCATCTCATCTGAAAAGACCCAATGAAGCTTTGTGTCATGTTGGAATCCTATAATATTACCTTTGCCATCTCAAGCCAAATAGGCCCTGTGTGGTGGGGATGGACCTTTTTGTAGCCAACTTATAAAAGCAAAACCTGTGCTTCTTCATGCAGACTGTTGGGCGGGAATTGCTGCTTCATTTGATAGATTTTTTGGTGACCAGCTATAAGTGTGACCCAGCCATCACAAGGCTAGTCAACAGCACTCGAATACACATCATGCCATCAATGAACCCAGATGGATTTGAAGCTACAAAAGTACCTGATTGTTATTACTCAGAAGGCAGGTAAGGATGGGTGTTGGGGGGCGAGATGGAGGACTGAAGAGAGAGAGGGGGAGATCTTATGAATCATCATTGCTGCTTATCAGGCTTTTTGAGCAACTAAAGGGATACCAAATTCCATTTGCACTTGGGATGTTTCTATGGCACTGCTGTAGGACCTAGGGGAGGCTAGACATTAATTCCTGGAAAGAGTTTGCATCAATATTGTAAGAGGTGACTTTTGTCATTGGTGAAGAGAACCATAATGAGATAAGAAAAAGAAAGCCAAGCTAAATACTGATCAGCCTCCTCACCAAGCTAGCTGCATAGAAAATAGGTAGAATTAAGCATGCACAATAAGTTGGGATTTCAAGTGTTGACAGGAAGATATATTTCTGGGTGGCTCTTATATTTTTATTACCACATATCTGGAATGACTGCATTATACAAGTCATGAGTGAGTCATGTTCATTTCCCTAAACAAGCAGTAAGGTACACTTAATGCTGCATGCTTACCTAGTTTGCTTATGCCGCCTACATTTAGCTAGGATTTTGTGAGAATGTTTCAAGCTCCATGATTAATTTTCTTTCTTCTGAAGTATTTTTTTTAGTTATACAATCTCATCTCAGTATGGGGTAAACATCCACAATTTCAGAATAAATTGTATATATTCCATGATTGGTGAACACACCATTTGCAATGTTAATCCTGCACATATATTTCAGGGGACAGGTTTACTCCTGACTAAATATTTCCTACAAGCATTAGCACATCATAAATGTAAAGCACTGTGAATCCATTCCGATGCATCAGGCTAGTAACAGAAAATACTTAGATATAAAACAACGAATATTGATTTTCTCCCTCAAAGGTTCAATATGAATGGGGAAGATCTGAATCGGAATTTCCCAGATGTATTCAATGAGAATAATGTCACATTCCAACCAGAGACTATAGCAGTGATGAATTGGATAAAAAAGGAGTCATTTGTTCTCTCAGCCAACCTGCATGGTGGAGCACTAGTTGCCAGTTACACATTTGATAATGGTAATTCAGGTAAGCCTGTGCTTATATTTGGGTACTTTGATATGCAAGCTGTAGCTTGAGAAAAACCAAAGCCTGGATATTTTGAGCATGAAAGCACTAGAGTTATGCAAGGTTTGGAGGGGAATGCTGTGAGAAACGCATGTAGGGCAGGTTTTTGGACTACTCCATAAACTGGTGTGGGAGAGAAGGTTTGGGGGCTGGTTTATACAAGACAATATTGTGTGTGTGCTCACATTAACTTAGATTGCATTGCACCCACAGCTACTGGCTCTTTACAAGGCTATAGCCAATCTCTGGACGATGATGTTTTCGTACACCTTGCCAAAACATACTCTCTCAACCATGCCACAATGCACAGAGGGAATGAATGTGGATATAAACAATCTTTTCCTGATGGCATTACAAATGGGTATACATGGTACAGGCTTAAAGGTAAGAGCCCCCCTTTTTTCCTTTCTCCTCATTGCTTTCACTTTCTGTTCCAATATGTATTTGCATGCTGACACACTGTTGCACTCCTGACTGTAATTTCCATGTGAGCCAAAAATACAAATACTAAGATGTACTTCGTAGGACCGTTTTAAAAGCCCGTTTCAGCTCCCAGATTCAAAACACGAATACTATGTCTGTGTATTCAGGTTTTGAGTGAATCCAACATTTCCTGAAAAACATAATATCAGAAGTCTCGAACTGGACCCAGAAAACTAAACTGTAGTACATGTTCATCTTGGAGCTTGGCTGCTCTCAGCTTAGTTGCCTGTTCAGTTGTTGTCTCAAAACTGCAGTTTCAAGCACTGAAGCCAGGCCCAGCCCAGCAGAGCCCAGCCAGGGAGAAATGGGGAGTCTTTGGCAGCCTTATTACCTCCTCTCCAAGCCAGTGACCCCTCCTAAAAGCCAGTGACCCCCCTGAGCCAGCCCTATGCCCGATTCCTACCCAGTGGCGGCTGGTGGGTTCCAAGGCTGGTGGGGCGCAGGGTGGGGCTAGAAGTGGGAGGGGCCAGCTCAACAGTAGGCAGAGCCTAGCCAACTTTCAAGTTAATATGAATGTTTATTGTTTACAGCCTCGGTTCCCCATGTGTAAAAAAAACTGGAATGGGTGTGTTTCTCCCTGTGCTCCCCTCATCCTTGTCCTTCTATTGTAAGCCCACCAGGCCAAGGTCCTGTCTCCCAACAACTGTAAAGCACCAGCCAGGTACACTGCTGGGCTGGCACTATATTTGTTTATTTATTCACATTTATACCCCTTCACTCCTGAAACAGCTCAGACTATTGCTTAATAATAATATGCAATCAAGAAAAAAACAAAACACCACACTGAATACAAGTCTTGGACTCAAGGCAGGGTTTATTAACCAAACACAGAGCATTAACCAAACAGCTACACCCTAAACCACAACCAAAGACACCCACACAGAACCTTCACAGAAAAAGCCAAGCAAACTCAAGCAGAGAAACCATCCATTGCACATGACAAGCCCCCCACCAAGGTTCCCCTAGCAGCACCCAAAAACCAGAAAGCAGCAGGCAATTAGGGAGGCAAATCAGCAGAGCCTGAGGCCATTTGATACAGCAGTAGCATATGGCCAGGGGCAAGCAAAAGGTCTACATGGTAATTTGGCAAAGGGGTCTGGGAAGGGAATTCAATCTTACCGGTTTTCTAAGCAGCAGTGCTGTAGTAGCTGTCTCAGCTCAAGTTGTCCAGGTCAACAGTTCCCCAACACCACTAGTAGCAGGCTGCAGCAATGAGTAGTTTGTGGTCAGCCTGGGCAGCTCCTCCTGCAATCGCTAGTGGCCAGTGATTGGCTGGCTATGCTGAGGCAGGCTCCTCCCCTGAAACTCCTCCCCCCATCACAGCCTACCTAACCTTCCCCTAGTCATGACTGGCAATATTTCAAAGCGCCCAGTTGCTGCCTATTTTGGCTGAGTTCCACTCATGGAACTCAGGTTTAGCTTTGCAAAGCCCCTCCTCCTTGCCTTAAGAAAGAGCCATGCAACAGCGGGGCAGCACCCGAAGCATGCGCTCTCTCTCNAACCCCCCCCCCTAGTCATGACTGACAAGCTGTAAAATGGGCGGTATTTCAAAGTGCCCAGCTGCCGCCTATTTTGGCTGAGTTCCACTCATGGAACTCAGCTTTAGCTTTGCAACCCCCCCCCCCCCCCCCCCCCGTCTACCTAACCTCCCCCTAGTCATGACTGATAAGCCGTTAAATGGGTGGTATTTCAAAGTGCCCAGCTACTGCCTATTTTGGCTGAGTTCCACTCATGGAACTCAGCTTTAGCTTTGCAAAGCCCCTCCTCCCTGCCCTGAGAGAGAGCCATGCAACAGCGGGACGGCGCCCAAAGCATGCGCTCTCTCTCTCATTACCAGCACCGCCCTCTCCCTCATAACCCCTCCCGTCCGTCTTGCTCCTCCTCCCTCTGCTCCTGCCTCCTCCCAGTAAAACAGTAAACAAACACGACACAACACACACAGTCACAGCCCCACCTCCTCCTTAAAATTGATGATGGGGGGGGGAAGAGGAGGCGGAGCAGAGCCGAGCCAAGGAGGCGGAGAGGTGGATCAGGAATGATCAGATCCGAGCCGAGCCGAGCTGTGGGGGGAAGCAAGTGGCAGTGGTGCGCTGCCTGTAACTGACATCACTAGTCAGTTACAGGTGGTGGCGGCGGAGTCCACATCGGGCGCATGCGCATGAAGCGCACAGCGTGCGGAAGACTCTCTGTGCATGCGCCCACTCTCTAATGGAGAGAAAGCGGCCAGGAAGTACTGGGACTGATCACGTGTGTACACTGACACTGAGGCTTCTGAGCAGCCTGGGGGGAGTTGGGGGGCGGCCGCCCGTTTATAAAAACCGTCGCTGTTCCTACCTAGGGATCCCATTTTCCACAAGCCAATGACACTCCTCTGAGCCAGAAACCATTCCTCACAAGCCAGAACCATTACCCATTTCTTCACCCCAAGTCGGCAACCCCCTCCCTGAGCCAGCCCCACCATGTCCCATTCCTCCTCTCCAGGACAGCAATCACCCATGAGCCCAGTCCCATGTCCCATTCCTCCCAAGCCAGTGACCACTCCCCCAAGCCAGTGACAACCCCTAAGCTAGACCCATGCACCATTCCTCCATCCCCAGGCTAGCAACTCCCCACATGAGCCAGCCCCCATGTACCATTCTCCCTCTACCAAGCCAGCTGCATGTCTCTCTCTCAGCCAACAATCCCCCTGAGCCAGACCCATGCCCCATTCCACTCTCACCAAGATAACAACCTCCCCACCAAGAGCTGTATTTTATATCCTCCCCCAAACCAGTGGTTCTCTTTTAAAATTGGTAGCAGATTTAGCAGCAGTTTTGACTGCTTTTCCCTTTTGTTATAAGCCTGTCAAACTGGCAGAACCTCATTGCACTTCTGCACTAAAATAACCCATAAACAGGGACCCATGAAAATGCAGGGAACTCGGGTAAAATAAATGAAAGTTCTAAAACACAATTACAGATACAGATACAAATTCAAATATTTGATCCTGTGCACAGCCCTAGACACAGCCCTAAACTCTAGGAAGACAATGCTTGCATTTGGATACAGTATTTTTATTCTCACAGCAAAGGTAACAAGGCTGTTGCATATTTGTGCTAGTTTTTATATATAGCACTCCAATTTACTTTTGGCCACAAATTTTCCTTGGACAATGGGTATTCAAAAGGAAATTCACCATCTGGGCTTTAGTGAAGAGATGCTGAAATCTCTTCCTTTCGCTTCATTTAAGTCTCAAGTCAAGCAGCGGATTATGAATATATCCAAATAAAATGATCTGGCAGTATTTGAGACATCAGTTTGCTCCCTATATTTGAGATGCTTTCAAGGGGAAGTTGAAATATATATACATTTATTTCTGTCAGTGGTATTAATTGCAAATATAGGACTACAGTACTCCTTGACCCAACTCCGTTAGCCATCCCCACTACACTTAGGTGGGTGGCAAGTTGCTGTGCTACACACTTCCTTCGCTGAAAACAGAGGTGTGTGTAGATGAATGGCAAGAGGAAATTCCTCCTGCACTACATCCATACTAGTATATATGGGCCACATGTGATTGCATTGCTAGGAGTTGGGAATTAGGTAAGTACAAGTAGCTTATCTCAGTGTAGGGTGGGCAAGGCCATAAATAATCCCCTGAGGCTGCTATGCAATGACTGCAAAATGTTCATTGACAAGCAGCCCCTAAAGTTCTTTTTCTCCTTCTGTCATCAGCCTGCTGCCTTCCTCCTGTGAAATGCCAACTACTCTAGATATTATTATAGTAGGGGACAAATTTCTTCCCTCCTCCCTGCATTCATGGGGGCAGGGCTTATGTGGGTCAATGGGATTGAACATTCCCCACAAATTTTAGCCAAAAGTGAAATCACTACCAACAACTCAAACCCAACTCTTCACCAGTTTCTTCACCCCACCCCATCATGATTCGTAGCTGCAGCGAACTGTGGGAAGAAGAAGCTGCCCCAGCTGTTTCTTTCTTCCAGGCTATTATGACTCCAGAAGGTGGTCCAGAGCCTGCTATCCCTGTCCAATAAAGTATTGAGCAAATTGTATACTTTATTGAGTGCCTATGGTGAAAATTAAAAGCGGAAGTAAAATTCAAAGCAAAAACAATCAGTCTTCACTCTTCACATGTTCTCAGCCTAGTTTCTCACATCCATGGCTCACAGCACAGTTCACAGTTCTCTGGCAGACAGAAACACTCCGTTTTATTGGGGTCTTAATCACTATGGGCTTGGAAATCTCTCTGGTTTGCATAAAACACACAGCCAAGCATACCTCTTTTACCCCTTTCAATCTCCAGCATCACTATACATTGAAATTGCCAGCCTAGGTGGCTCCTTATGCTTCTAGTGTGTCAGTGTTTTCCTCTGGCCCATCCAGTCACTCCCTATCCCGTGCTATTTCCTACCCTTTCCTTTCCCTGTGCATTCCCTAGGTTTAAACGGCACAGGTGCCAGCTTTGAGCCTGTTGGCACCAAAGTACCTTTTGGAATGGACCCCAGTAGCACCTCCCCTGTTGGAGCATGGGCCAGAACAGATGAGGACTGTCCATTCTGCGCATGTGTGCCCTTTCCCAAAATGGCAGCGGCAGCGGCAGCACCATTTTAGAAAAGGACTTTGCATGCACAGAATGGTCCAGTGGCCATTTTGCACATGGACAATGATTTTTTAAATTATTATTATTGTTATTATTTACGTATCTGGATGAAACTGGCAAATTTTCAGAGGATTGGGGTTTAAGTATAATCAGCCCTAGTTTCAAGAAGGGAAATCCTCATAACCCTACATCCTATTAGCCCATTTCTTTGATTAATGTGATCGTGAAGATTTACATGCGGCATTTTAAAATTTATATCTGGCATTTATTAGACTGGGATAAAAATTAAGGGATAATTGTACCTGAGCAGGCAGGTTTTAGAGAGGGGCTTTCAACCATAAAGAACGGTTTTATTTTGAATTATCTGGTGTATAAATATACCGAACAAAGAAATAAGAAATTGTTTGTCGCATTTATCGATTTGAAAGGAGCTTTTGACTCTGATCACCTCTGAATCAGATTACAAGACGTGAATTTAGACCCTCGCTGCTTATGGGCTCCTAATACGACTCCATCACAACACCAGAGCAAGAGTCAAATTAACAAATGGTAAATGCACTAGGGATTTCCTAGTGTGGAATGGTGTAAGGCAAGGTTGTTTGCTAGCCCCCTTTTTATTTAATTTTTATGTAAACAATTTTGTGGGTAGATTAAAGGAGGATTCTTTTTTCCCACCCCGTTTAGGGACTTACCTAATTCCGACCCTTTTGTATGCGGGTGACATGATTCTTGCCTCACAAACTAAAATAGGGCATCCTTTTGAGAGCTGAATTGCGGCTGCTATCTCTCCAAAGCGAGGTGCTTTGGATTAGATTAAGATTTTGGAAGCAGATATATATGTCAGATGACCTGCTTCTGACTAGCCTGATCGCTGAAGAGTCCAATTTACTTTTGGCCACAAATTTTCCTTGGACAATGGGTATTCAAAAGGAAATTCACCATCTGGGCTTTAGTGAAGAGATGCTGAATTCTGTTCCTTTCGCTTCATTTAAGTCTCAAGTTAAGCAGCGGATTATGAATATATCCAAACAATATGATCTGGTAGTAGTTGAGATGCTTTCAAGGGGAAGTTGAATGTGAGCCTTTTAAGGATATGTTACCTAGGATTCTCAGACTGGCCTTTTGTAAAGATACACTTTGCACTAATGTGTTGCATGGGAGATATTTGGGGATCCATATGAACAAAGAGTCTACCCATGCCCAACTGGTGAGGTTGAATAGCTCCCACATTATCTTTTGGAGTGCCCTTTATGAGGAAATTAGGGCTAGATGGCTTTCACCACTGTTCTACTCTAATAAGATGTGGTCTTTTTTGCCATTATCAGGTAAACTCAGTGTATTGCAGGGAAGTAGAAACACAGAGACAATTTTTAAAGTTGCAATGTTTGCCCTTCATGCAACCAAGATAAGGATGGTATATCCATTTATTGCTGTGATGGTGACGAAGTAACTGACTGTATCCGCTCAGTTGTGTTTATTCGATGTGTAACCATGTTTTGTCCTTATCCTTGTTTACTGTTTTTAATTTTGTAACAGCCAAGAGGCTATCAAATAAATTCCTTAGTTTTTTATTATTATTATTAATAATAATAATAATTTAAAAAAATCATTGTGCATGTGCAAAATGGCTGCTAGACCATTCTGTGCATGCAAAACCCTTTTCCAAAATGGTGTCGAAACTGCCGGTGCTATTTTGGGAAAGGGCATGCATACACAGAATGGTCCTCATCTGCTCTGGCCCCATGCCCCAACAGGGGAGGTGTTCCACGGGTCCATTCCAAAGGGCAGTTTGGTGCCAACAGGCTTAAAGCTGGCACCTGTGTCGTTTAAACCTAACATGCCACATGCTTCCCCGGGATGCCTGTCACCACGTTGTGGCTGCTCTCCTCTCTGCACATGTCCATGCTGAGAGTGCTCACCAGAGCTGGAGAAACAGGCTACAAAGCATGAACCTCCTATGCCAGAATTTCCCCGAGCCTTCGCCAGCAAGAAGGGTTTATTCAGCATCTATGCCCTTGAGGCCTCAGATTATACTGCCCCGAGTGGAGTGCTTCCTGAGGAGGACACTCGGTAGGCTTGGGCGATTGGAACACTTATTGACATTTCTTATCAGGTGATCCATACTTTGGGTCCTGAGGCAGGTACCCTCGTCGACTCCGTGGGGACCTGCATCTGAGGCTGTTCTGCCTTCGGTGCTGGGACTTCCCTTGGGTCCAACAGTTCCCGGATCAGCCTTGGAACTCTTTCAGGGTCTTCTGTTGGTACCAGATCTGGCGCTGACCCCTTTGGCCTCAAGGGCTCTGGCTCCCCTTTGCCCTCGGTTATGGGCCTGGATTCGGGGATCCCCTGGAATACCCGGAGGGACCTTCAGACTGTCAGAATATATTGTTGCCGTACCAGCACCAATGGGTGCTCAGGACACTTTGCTGAAGCAGGACTGGCTGGCTCCTATGGAACAGGACCAAGAGGTGGGTCACTCACCCTTGTTGCTCCCAATGGGCCGTAGGTCTTTTCAGGACTTGCTGGTCTGTTTGGCCATCACAGAGGGGGTACCTCTAGGCAACCCTGATTCTAAAGAACCCTACCAATTTACTGATACATGGGGTATAGGGCAGTGGGAACGTATTGCCATTCCCCTTACTTAAGGGTATTCTTGAGCCAGCTGACAAGATATATGGAGTCAGTCTGCTAATGTGGCATCTGCCAGCCCCATGACATTATGCATGTGCAAAATGGCTGCTAGACCATTCTGTGCATGCAAAGTCCTTTTCCAAAATGGTGTCGAAACTGCCGGTGCTATTTTGGGAAAGGGCATGCATACACAGAATGGTCCTCATCTGCTCTGGCCCCATGCCCCAACAGGGGAGGTGCTACTCGGGTCCATTCCAAAGGGCAGTTTGGTGCTTACAGGCTCAAAGCTGGCACCTGTGCTGTTTAAACCTAAGATGCCACATGCTTCCCCGCGATGCCTGTCACCACGGCATGGGGCATTAGTTTTTAATTTCTCACTCAGCCCCAAATTCCTTCACAGTCATGGTGATGGTGGTGGAGCGCTCTAAGGGAGGGGGAGGGGAACATTTCCATTGCCCACTGATAGGAAGGGCAAAAGGATTGACACCCTAGGGCACAGACTTTATACTGCTGCCTTGCTGGGTATGCGGGAGGGTAACTACCTCACCCTTATGACCTGCTTTAATTATACCTTGTGGGACATGGTCCTACAGCTGTCACCTGAACTCTCAGAAAGAGTCAGGGAATGTTTGGGAACTGCAGTAGGTGATGGGCTGGAATTATCTCGCCATCTCGCTCGGGTCTCATAGGACGTTGAAATCTCAGGGGCTTGCAGTATGGCAACAGGGATTACCATATGCAGGCATGCATGGCTCCACTCTTCCGGCCTTTCCACAGAAGCCCAATAGGTGGTGGAAAAACAGCCCTTTGATAAGGAGGGCGTTTTTGCTGCCTCTACAAATCAAGAGCTGAGGTATATTAAAACTGACCATAATACATACTAACATACATACATACTAACTAAAAAATTTATTCCACTCCCTCCTGCACATCGGCAGCTTGGAGCAGTGCACAACGTAAGTCATAAAATAACAATAATAAAATCATCTAAAATACTACAATACATTAAAAATGGACATAGCAATTTCAGTAGCAAGGCAAATAAAACCCCTCCCACCCCCTCCCCAAAGTCCCGGCGAAACAACCAGGTCTTACAACATCTATGGAAAGTGGAGAAGTCTGGGGAAAGATGGGCCTCCAACGGGAGGGAATTCCACAGTTGAGGTGTGGCCACCGAGAATGCCCTCTCTGCCGTCACCACCCAGCATACCTGGGGGACTTTGAGCTGGGTGCCCCTGGCCGACTGCAAGGGTTGCGAAAAGACCCGAGGCCTGAGACGGCCAAGTCAGTAGGCCTAAAGGTGCCACTTGCTGCCCCTGCCTCCCAAGCAGGTTCTGGAATCAGACCACAGCGGTTCCAACATCCACAGGGAACCCCTGCATTCCAGCCTTCCAGGCAAGTCCACTATTTTACCCTGAGGTTTAGAAAACCACCTCAGGTCTCATCTCCTCACTTCAAAATCCCTCCTCTCCTCTCTTCACTGGCGTCTCCTTCCTGAACGAATCCTGCACAAATTCCTAGTCTTCAATTCATCTATAAATCTCTTCACAACCTTGTTCCCTCCTACCTCTCTACGCTAATTTCTCTCTGTACTCCAGTTCATGAACTCCGCTCCTCCTCTGTCTTGCTTGCCCTCCCTCGCCTCCCCTGCTTCCCTAACCACCTTCATCCCTTATTCCTAGCTGCCCCCCATGCCTGGAACGGCTTCCCTGTCCACATTCGCCTCGCCGCCTCCCTTCATACCTTCACATCCCTCCTCAAGACCCACCTCGTCTGCTCTGCCCTCCCCAACTCCTCGCTCCCCTCACCTAACTCCTGCTGATACCCTCCATCCAGTACAATCTGTTATCTGAGGTCTGTGTACTATATCCTCACCATATGGACCAACCAGCCATCATTCTTGATGTAACCAAGCCAAGCACGGCACCTGGGACCTTACATCTTCATGAATGTTACACCCCTTGTCTCTCCCTCTGTTCCCCTCCCTCCACCCCCTGTCTCTCAGATTGTAAGCCCTAGGGCAGGGACCATGTCTATTCCATTACTTTGTAAAGCTCCAGGTACATTGCTTGCGCTATATAAATGCTTGCTAATAATAAATAAAAA
>QEPC01006720.1:1060939-1103275 GCA_003113815.1 Sphenodon punctatus | reverse complement strand
CACATCCACTCCGCCACGGCCTCCAAACCCTGGGATAGCAACGAGACGGCAGGGTCTGGGTCAGCTGAAAGAGAGGTACAACTGAGTATCGTCAGCATATTGGTGACATCGCACCCCGAACCCTCTCACAACCTTCCCCAAGGGCTGCATGTATACATTAAACAATAATGGAGACAGAATAGAACCCTGTGGAATGCCGCAGGATAAGGTGCGGGGGCAAGATGACTCAGCTCCCAGCACCACCTGCTGGCTTCTCCCCGAGAGGAATGAGCGGAACCATTCAAGAACAGTCCCATCCAGATCCTCCAGGTCACGCAGCTGTCTCAACAGCAGCTCATGGTCCACAGCGTCAAAAGCGGCCGAGAGATCTAGCAGGATGAGAAATGTCGAACATCCTGCATCCATCTCCCAGTGGAGGTAGTCGACCAAGGCCACCAACGCCGTCTTGGTGCCATAGCCGGGGTGGAACCTAGATTGAAAAGGGTCCAGGAAACCAATGCTGTCTGCATGCGCCTGGAGCTGGGTCGCCACCACCCGCTCAATAACCTTCCCTAAAAAGGGAAGATTAGAGACAGGATGGAAGCTGGCGAGCGTGTCCACGTCCAATGATGGTTCCTTCAGCAGGGGGCGCACTACAGCCTCCTTGAGACTAGGCGACAACCTCCCTTGCTGCAAGGACGCATTGATCACCCTTGCCAGCACCATCCCCAGTGTCTCCCTGGAGGCTTTCACCAGCCAGGACGGGCACGGATCGAGTTCACAACTGGTGGCTTGCACAGACCCCAGGACCTCCACCGCATCGGCTGGCGTCACTTCCTGAAACTCCCCCCACAAAGTTGGACCAGATGGGGCCTCCACCCCCTCGCGCTCTCTGACCACTGCCCCTAATCCAGCATCAAAGTCGCTCTGAATCTGAGCGATCTTGTCTGTGAATTAGGTGACAAACTGCTCACAGCGGGCCTGGGACACGTCCCCGTCCAGGCAGAGGGAGGCCAGACTGACCAGCCCCCGCACCACCTGAAACAGCTCCGCTGGGCGTGACTTCGCAGACGCTAGGAGGACAGCAAGGAACTTCCTCCTTGCTGTCCTCACAGCCTCAACATAGGACCGCAAATGGACCCTATGGAGAAGTTGGTCGGAGTCAGATCGAGTCCAACGCCAGCATTGCTCCAGCCTCCTTCCTACTTGCTTCATACACCGCAGCCCCTCAGTAAACCAAGGGGCTCTGCAGTGACGAGACAGAGGCAGAGGGCATCTCGGACTCACCCTGTCAATGGCCTCCTCCAACAAGGTGTTCCAAAGCTGGACCAGCTCATTAACAAAGCGACCGTCCAGGTTCAGGGATAACTCCCCCAGGGTTTCCTGGAACCGCTGGGGTTCCATCTGCCTCCAGGGGAGGACCATCCTAACTGACCCATTCCCCTTCTGGAGGGGGTGCGCTGAGAGACTGGCCTGAAGGAGATAATGGTCTGTTCATGACAAGGACCCCAAAACCCTGTATTGGTAGTGAGAATTTTCAAATGTTAATCTTAGGTATTTCAGATGAGCAGGATGAATAGGGATATGAAAATAGGCATCCTGTAAATCCAAAGCAGAGACTAAGCTCCCTGGAAAAGGAGAGGGAGTATTTTCTTCAGGGTGACCATCCTGAACTTTAAAAAGACCTTATGATCTTGTTCAGCATTCTAAGGTCCAGTATCGGTCTAAGACCCCTATCTTTCTTAGGTACCAGGAAATACCTGGAGTAGAAGCCCCTTCCACGGAAATTTTCACAGGCACCTCCTCAGTAGCTCCTTTAGAGAAGAGGGCTAAAACCACCTGCTCCAAGAATGTCATGTGAGATGGATCACTAAAGAGGTATCAGGAAGGGGTTTTGTGGAAGAGGATCTTTGCAAATTGGATCATGTAACCGTGGAAAATGGTGTCAAGAACCTACTTGTCACACGTAATAAGATTCCAAATTTTTAGGAAGGAAGCCAATTTGTTTGGGAAGATATCATCTTTGGGAATTGGTTCTAAGCTTTGGATGCCGTGATTAAAAATGAAATATCGGCTTGTTGGGAGCAGACAAAGATGTAATCTGCTGGTGTTGCTTTGGTCTGTTATATTGCCTCTATGATGGAGAGTAAGAGGAAGGGAAATACTGCTGGGATTTCTGGAAGTATCCTGAGGTATGTTGGGCAGAATTATTTGAAGGGGTGAAAGGGTACCTCTTTTTCATTTTAGAGAGGCCCAGTGCATAGGCCATCCTCCTAGTGTCCATTTTTGCCAGGACATCATGTGTGTCTGCCTCAGACAGCCCCTTTTTGTCAAATTTTAGATTCTTGATCTTTGCACAAGCCTGGTATGGTAGAGCTGTAGAGCGGAGCCAGGCATGCCTTCTAGCCACCACACTATTTGCCATTGCTCTGACTGCCGTGTCAGCAATGTGCGTTTAGGTCGTCAATTGTGACTTGGCTAGAGACCTTCAGCTCCGATGACCTCTGCTTTCTGTCATCTGGAGGCATGTGGGCCAGAAGTCAACCCAAGGAGTCCCATAGTAGATGCTGAAAAGTAGACATCATAGATGCAGTTTGATACCCTGAGGACCATAGTGGAGGAAGAAAACATTTTCCTTCCTAGGTTGTCTATGTTTGCTCTGCTTGTCAGATGGAGTGGTTTCTGAAGCCTTGGCCTTCATCAACTATCTAAAAACTGTCAACGAGGAATGATTATATTTCTGAGATATGAACTCTTCAAGAGAAGAGCTACTACTAAGAAGGACTTCCTTCAACAGCCTCGCTTGAAGGTTGGAAGGAACTGAGGTAACGCGTGCCCTGCCCTGCCTTATATACTGACTCCAGAAGCCCGCCAAAATGGCAGCTAGTCAGACACGGGCTCTGAGGGCATGTGGATAAGCTGCTGGGAGAAGCTCCTGATGGCCGGTACTGTGCAGGTGCAGAACTGGCTGGTGAGTCACAAAGCACCACTCGAACTGCACACAATACATAGAGGCATTTTGATATTTTAAGTTTTATTCCATATCCCTTTCCGAAGGATTCCTAACATTCGGTTTGCCTTTTTGATGGCCGCCACACACCGAGCTGAGGATTTCAATGTATTGTCCAAAAGGACTCCAGGGTCCTTTTCCTGAGTTGTAACCCTTAATTTAGAGCCCAGCATTGTATACATATAGTTTGGGTTATTTTTCCCTATGTGTATCACTTTGCACTTGTCCACATTCTCTCCACTGTGAAAGCTGACCATTTAATCCTACTCTTTACTTCTTATCTTTTAATCAGATACCAATCCAGGATAGGACACTGACTCTTATCCCATGACTCTGTAATTTCCTCAATAGTCTTTCACGAGGGAACTAATCAGACACCTTCTGAAAGTCCAGATACAGCATTGACTGTTTCACCCTTATCTACATGCTTATTTACACCCTCAAAAAATCCCAATAGATTAGTGAGGCATGACTTCCCTTTCCTAATCCATGTTGACTTCCCCATTATGCCATGTTTATCAACACACTCAGTAATTCTGTTCTTAACAACCGTTTCCACCAGTTTGTCTGGCAGCAGTATCACATCTGGAGCCTTTAAAAATGTGCATTACATTTTCTACCCTCCAATCCTCTGGTACAGCGTTAACACCCTTAGTTCAGTCTATACAGTTTCAAGGGCTTGAGCTAAAACTAATAGGAGTTCTCCTCAATCAGGCCCTATTCACACATTTAAAAAAAGGCTGAAGAGGATTTGTACAATGCAAAGACAAGAAAATACTAAGTTTGAGGTCAGTTAAGTCACTGATAATTTAAGTCTACTCAAGATTAAAAGACAACAAGAATCAGAATATCAAAAAAATCTTTATTTAATCTGATTTTTAACAGAAAATAAAAAGTTCTGCAAGAGAATTCCAATTTCAAACAAAGGCCATGCTACATTTCCAATTACATCTGCCTTTTTCTTCCATCACCAAAAGTCAACTCCTTAAAGAAACTAAGACATTAAACATTCTTTTGAGCATCAAATTTTAGTGGGTACTGATGACAGTTATTTTCTTTTGCATATCCTTGCAGGCAGAAGTGCATAGTGGTTAGTCTCTCCTCATTGTGAATGTCTGCAATCTAAACACACACTCAAACAGGAGTTCTGCCTCCAAAAAAAGGGAAAGATTTAATAGATAGTTACAGGATTTATTTCCTCTTTACCTTACTAATATACAATTTTAGTTTTACAAACAGAATTTTGTCCTTTTAAAAAAAAGCACATTTTCAATTTAAGGCAATGAAACAGAGCAAGATAAGAGGGTGTTGACCATTGTGACAATGGCTCACCATCATGTTTGTCCTGAAGTTCTCCAGGGCGTGTTGGCGGCTAGCCCAGAAACCTCCGGGATCATAGTCTGGGCTAGCCACCAACATGTCTGGGAAACAGCCCACCTGATCAGGCCAAAACGGGCGATCGTGTGTGGTAGCCCGCTGTTCCCAGCCCCGAGTGGCCACCATGCCTGGCTGGCCATCCTGAGGGGGAAGGGGGCTGTTGGGCACAGCTGCACGTTTGTGTAGCTCCCCCCCCCCCCGCCCCCAATGACCATTTGCTCTATGGCTGGACCTGATCCTGACCAGGTTGCCAGCAGCATCCCGGTCCAGAGTGGCTTGTGATGGCGGCATTCCGCTGTCACTTGTGTGTTCATCCAACGGAAGCTTCTAGAGTGTTAACAATAAATCTCAAATGTTTCCATACAACCGAGTTTCATCATGAGGGATTTCTTAATGTGGTGCTATTTAGAATACGTATCACACAGAAGAGTCAAAGTACAGCGTTTCCTTATTCATTTTCCTTCTGATAAATAAATGTTGCACATTTCTAAAGTAATTAGGTGTATTTCTGAGATTTTTCAGAACTACTGCCTTCTCCACACTACAACTTCTAAAGTGCTAGAACCCTTGCAGTTTAAGAACTTCTGATTCTCTGGCTGTTTAGCATTGATACAAACTCCACTTTCTTCAATGGGTCTTGTGGCTAGGATCATGCCCTTAGTCTCAATTCTAGATGCGATAGAGTTCCCCTTATCTTGCTGCAGAGTCATGTAAGTGTTTGTGCCTTCCGAGGCACAAACACCAGACTGTCAGCAAGGAAGGCAACTGTAAAGAGTCTTCTTCCAAACCAGAAAGAGAAATTTAAGACATGTTCTATTAATAATTAAATATCAAACTAGTAAGTTAGCTACTTCTAAACATTTCAAGATTATGCCGGAGGATGTCACAACCATGAAATTTTAATACAGGCACCTTTCTCCTGCACTACATATGTGCACAAGGAATCAAGACTTACTAAGACCACTTTCAGACTTTCCCCCCCACGTGTATTTTGGCTGTGGGCGGGAATGCGCACGCCATATGTGCAGGGTTTGGCCGGTCTGAAGGCCCCCCTGCACAGCTTTGCCGGCAAACACCCGCAGCGATAGAGCAGGTGGTTTACTGGCAAAGCTGCGCCGGGAGGGGGTTGGCTTTCAGAGCAGCCGAACCCCGCGCATATCCTGACATGCACATTCCCTCCCGCAGCCAAAATATGCGTTTGGGGGGGGGGGGGGGAGGAGGGGAGGGGCTGAAAGTGGCCTAAGATTCCTTTGTATCATTTTTTTTAAAACCTTGAAAACAAACCTTTAAAAATACCTAATGAAAACTAAGGCATAAAAGCAATTTCTGTGGATACCTCAACCATGACCTGACATACTGCTCCAAAAAGTTAGAATCCACCACTATTTACAAAGCAAACACACTAATCTAGCACTTAAAAATTAACTAGCACTGAGGATTGGTTCTCGGCATGGAAAAGTCAGAAACAGTGTTTTGCTTTGTTACACTGGGGAAAAACATGAGATTAAAGCTTTAGTGCCATAATATTTAACTCCACTCTGACTGAAATGCATGTTAGTAGTAGATGAGGCCTTTTGTGGAGACCGTGCATCCTTAAGCAGATTCCGTTCATATCTGGAGGACCTACCCATGCATTCAGCTTTATTCATTTATTCCGATCCAAATCGAATCTCATAATACAGATTTCCTTAGTACTTCTGTACTGATAGGGCCTTAAGTGAATAATCTCCAACAGAATTACTGCACCGCTTGGTTTGGACAAAGAACCCTCAAGTACTCTTGCTCCAATCAAGGACATGCTTGGAACTTTGGAGGGTAGCAACTCTCCAGTTGCCAAGTTCTAAACTACTTTTTGCTTAATTTTGTAGTTTCTGGTTGCAAATTTCAGGAAGGACCAAATGGGCCATGATCATCTTTATTACCTTTCTGCCATACTTCATATTATAGGGCATTTGCTTTTATGATATCTATTCCTCTTATTTACAACTTAATGCTACTTTGCTTGCAAGTGCATGCACACTTATCTCTCTATATTAATATATAATATATGCATTCAATAAATTAAAATTGGCAAACACTGCGAAGTATACAAAAATACTTTAAAGTGATAATAAATAAACCTGAACTATGGACAGTTAAACAAGTGGAATTTCAGAGAGCACATTAGCTATTCCATCTATAGACTTTCTTTCCTACTTGCTCAAATGCAAGTAAGAAGGGACTGTTTTGAGATACTTTCTAAATCAAAATAGGGAGATGTACTGGAAGCTGATCACCAATAATTGCTTCAGGTTTAATTTGCCCGAAGTTATACACACACTGGCGGGTACATCACAACGAACTCTTGATCCTCAACATTTGAGTCATACTTGAGAATAGCTCTTAACATTAAGCAGGAGACTCCTCCATAAATGTTTGAAGGACTGTTTTCCAAATGCATACACTGTGCCAGATTTGCTGCTAAGATATTAAGATCTTTAAGACTTTGGTTTATAAACAAAACTGGGAAAAAAACTCACTTAAGGCTCTGGACGGTTTTCTATCAGTTTCCTTTTCAATCTTGAATGGAAACCCCCAAGAGAGTTCAGAAGACAATGGTAGAGAACCCTGATTACATGCTCATTACATTAGTTGCCACAAAGGAAGCTTTTTTTTAGGGATACAGTATACTTTTTTTTACTCATTAAAATTTTATTTACAATATTATTTACCATATAAAATAGTTAAGTATTTGGTCTGCTAAAGAAAGCTACTGTATATGCAGTACTCAGATGCACACACTATTCTCAAATGGTCTAAACACAGGCAGGAATCTCTTGGGTCTCTGCACAACAACATGAATTGCTTGAAATATCTATTTCCATAGTACTGTGTGCAGAGTGTTTACACACACACACACACACACACACACACGTTTGTCCTTTAAATGACATGGAGTTTTCCAGCCACTATACAATTTAGCTGTGTAAGGTCCTAGCAGCATTCTGAGGGTTACAGAGAATAATCCAGACTGAGAAACCAATGTTGCTGTTATGCCAGTTTGCTCTCCTTTGCTGAACTGGCTAGCTAGGCTAAAGGTACTCGAACACACACAAAATTCACAATTCCACAAACTCATCAAAGATGGAAAACTAGAAAGTTTCATCAGCCAGGGGCACCACTTTTGGAAACCACGATACCTATTTTAAAAAATAGCACTTTTTGTATGCAAACTGTAGGGAAAGCCAAAGGCCTTGGTAGCAGACGTGGGGTGCAGCAATAATATCCTATTCCTCCTATACAAAAAACCCAAACTGTTTTTCAGGCACTTCGCTGCCTGACCCAGATTCCACATTCTCCTTTATCAACTGGAATGAAATGTATTATAAGGATGATAATATGGAGACAAATTGAAAATAAATCTGCTTTAATTATATCTACCATGTGCAAGTTTCATTATGGCTATATTTATAAATTAACACCAGCAAACAGGAAGCAGCTGTGCAGGAAGAGGCCTTTCTAAAAATGTTAAGTGACAAACCCCTCAATGATAAGACAGCAGCAGTCCCTGCTTGAGGGGCTTCCTACCCCAAAGAAAGCATGCCACACAAGGCCTAGAAACGAGTGTATTAAACTTTAGGACTTTCTTATTTCCAACTAGTCTTGATTAAGGAAGGGTACCCCTATCAGACGGAGGCACTCCAAATCCTCCTGGTGTACTCTACTTGTCCCCAAGTGAGAAGCCTGCCATGCACAGAGCAGGGCAGACACAAAGGCAACTTGGAGGTAGGGTAGAAGCAAGCGTTGTGCTAGAAAGGGCTGAGCAGTGAAAGGTTCCATTGTGTCAGTCATGTGCGTGGGTTCCAGAGGGCTAGCAGACGGTGTCTGGGAAATAGAGCCACCATGCTGAACTCTTCTGTGGTATGTACCTGTATTTACCATGAGGAGAGGAGATCCACAGGACTGGGACTTAAGAGAAGGAGGGTAGGCCTGAAAGACTAGAATTGTTCCTCTAGTCAGTGCGATTTTAGGTTCTCAAGATAGTAAAATTGCTTATTAATTCCCCTGTAAAAAGGGTTACTTTTGTCAATACAAGAAGTGCCCTTGCCAATTTCCACTATCATCAGATAGCCAAGAGCAACAAGTTACCTAAGTTAACGTTTAAAAAGCAATGGATACATCTCTCAACAGGTTTTGTTAACTTGTTTTGTCAACTAGAGTTAAAACTGAATCACTATGTTCACACTTCACAATGTACTAGAAAACATACTGGAAGTGATTTTTATTTAGAAACACAAATCACCACTAGAGTCCTTGACTATTCAACATTTGTTTAGATGGAGAGAATAAAATCTTCTCTAAGGTTAGACAACCATCACAAATGAGATAAGAAAAATGGCAAAAAACTAACCAAAAATGTAAGCCCCAGAATATTAATTTAATTGGTACCTTAACAGAATGAAATAAATTTGGTATATAAACACTGCAAGCTGCAACAAGACTTAACATTTCCTCCCTGCCATCTCTCCTACCCCCCAAAAAGTATGATACGGTTTCAGATTTATGACCGGCATTTCCATTAGAACTCGACAAGATTTTTTTTGGTGCCTTAATGCTTCCAGCTTGATTTTCTCTTGACTGACTAAAGAGTACATAGTGGAATTTATAGGAAGATAGGACTTATTCGGAGAATTCTTACTGACGAAGCTTACATGGAGTAGAAGAGATCTCTTTCCTCTCACAAGCACCAAGTTCATGGCTTTTAAATGATATCCTGACCAAAGAAAAAGTCAAATCATCATTACTAATTTACTTGTGATGTGTAAATCATATGACAATTACCAATTTCCATTTTAAAGGATTTTTAAAAACATTGGAAGTAGCCAGAGAACATTGGGTTCAACCATCAACTCCAGTGCAATTTAATTTCATTAAAAAAAAAAATCAAAATATTATTTCTTCAGTAAATATTGAAAAATAGTTTCACTTTTAAATAATTTTACTCCTTGTTGCACCAGTCTATTGAAACGGATAGTTCTGTTGCTCAGTTCTCCTATTTTTTTCTAGCAAAAATAAGTCAGCAGAATCATCTCAATTGGTTGCCTGCAGACAGGGCAAGGCTTATTCCGCTTTTTTAACTTCTTTGCACAAGTGAAGCATGACATGAGATGTCCTGTTCTGCCATGAACGATGCAACCATTTTTAGGTCTGCTTTGACATATGACACAGGGTTCTATGCCGGAAAGGGGTAGACTGGACTCTCCGCTTTCCTCCTTGTCTTGCGCCTCTTCCCTTTCAAGTTCTCTGCAGTACTCTTGGCTGCTGCAAAGCATACTGCTAGATGTAGATGGCTGAGAGAATTCCTCGCTCTCTTGGGATTCAGCGGTTTGGGCTGATGTGGTCTCACTTTCCTTAGTACTCGGCTCTTGACTGTCATTCATCTTCCCCTTTTTACAGTCAGGAACATCAAAACCTTCCTCAGGCTCTAACTGGGGAGAGTTTTCTAACTTGCCCTTTTCTGATGTGTCACACTTTTTATCAGGAAGCCAGTCCTCACGAAGAGCCCAGCATCTGGGGCAATGCCGTGGAAGGGGAGGGTTCATTTCATTACACTTGGAGCACTTCCAATAATCCTTTAACAAAGTAAAAGTTAAACAATGAAACCATGTGGAATGTGTACTACTATATCAAAACTTTTAAAGATTATAAAAGCCACATTACTTAAAAAACAGACCATAATTTTTTGTGTGCATTGTCACAACAGGTTAGGAAATTTGGTGCAAGAGGTCAAAAGCAAGGGAAAGACACAGGTCTCACAAGAGGGTGTCAACATGGCAGAGAACAGGTATGGTAACTAATAACGTACCAAGAGCATAAATAGTTAGGAGTATCACTGAAGCTACGTTCAAGTCTACTGCGTACAAGGCCCTAGTGCCGAGGTGGCCAGGATGTAGATCACAGTCCACTAGCTGTCTGTGGGAACACCTGGCCACAGAGAGGCAGTGCAGAGAGAAGGGGCCCACAGAAGCAGAGAGTGTCCCTTCCAGGCCCTGTGCATTACCACCCTCTGTCCCGCACCAAGCCAGGGAATCCTGGCCTCAGGTGGTGTCCCAGTTTGGTGGACTGCAGCTCGCAGAAATCTGGCCACCCCTGCTTTAAAAGCTCCATACAAACAATCTTCTGCCTCTGCGGTCTTTTACATAAAAATGCATGTGGATAACTATATTCATGCTAGAGTGCCCAAGATAAAATGGGATGAAGTTGGACACATACACATGAACTGTGAATTAAGAGCTTGTTTCCCTCCTCCTCTTTAATGCTAGACAACTTAATAGACTTACAATGACAACTAAAATATTTCTATATTTTCCTGAGTTTTAAGAGTTTCACATTCTGAATTTAGACCACAGACTGATTCTCAGTAAGTCTTTCGGGGCTCAGCGTATTAAAATTTTGATTTAAATGATCACTTGAGATATATACCTGCCTGATAAATAAGAATAGTTTTACTGTAATCAAAAGGAAAATTGCCATTTCCCTTTTTTAAAACAATGTTAAAATCACTCATTTCAACTTTTATATAACAAGAGTGTACATTTAGAAAGTTTGTATTCCTTTCCATAGAGTTATGGATTTGACTTTGCTTTTGGGCAGTGTGATCATTTATTCATTGGACTATTTTGTATTTATTCCTATTTTTAAGGGTCAGATGAGTAAACAAACACCCAATCACTTGTAACTATATTTGTCTGTTTTTATTTTTGAGGCACAGGGTAACACTGACATGTTTTGATTTCCAGATATGAAAGCAAGTGTTTTCGGTTTCAAAACTTTCTTTGCCCAACTTTTCACTCCATTGTAGCTCTTAAAAAAATCCCCAAAAAGATTCTTCATGAATAAAGAATGTACTTACAGCTAGAGAAATTTCAGGATCCTCATCAAATGAATCAGCATCACTCTCTTCAGTATGATATATAGTTACTTGATATACCTAGGATAGAACAAAATAGCTTGTTTTTTTAATTTAGACACTGACATTACGTGATCTTCATCTGTCCAGGTGCACGGGCTGCACACGTGAAAGTTGCATGCCAAGTGCCATGCTAGATTTAAGTGGGTGCCAAGCCCTCATTTACAATGAGTGGCATCACTGTGCAGCATACCCACAGGCAGCTGTCTAATCTGGGTGTGGTGAACACCCCTCTGCACCTAGGAGTTCGTAAATAGCACTTGCAAAAGTCTAGTTCCAGTTCCAAAGTCTTTTGTTTGGAATTGACAATAACCATTTGTGAGAACCCGTGTATATTTAGACAGGCAGTAGGGGGGCACTCTGAAACAATTACTTGACCATGAACAACATTGCAAAGAACTTACACAAATTGGGAGGGAGGGTGGGGAGGTAGGTTTTTAGTCCCCTACCCATTTGCTTTTTGGTGTTGTCTAGCCCTGTTTTAATATTTAATATTTGATTGTTTTAGATGGATTTTATTGTATTTTATTGTTTTAAGGTTGGAAGCCGCCCCGAGCTGCGTTGCAGGAGGGGCGGGGTATAAATTTATAAAATAAAAATATAATAAATAAATAAAATAAATTTACTTGTCTCCAAACATCAGATGAGAAAATGACATTTTCCTGTTTCATTGGCCGCAATCCCAAGCAGGATCCATGTGAGATCCGCGTGGCACAACGCAATCCCAATGGAGATGTGTGTGGTTTGCACGCACATTCACGCAGGATGCGCGCGTGCGCGGGACATGGGATTGCCCCCAAAGAATAATATATACTCATTTTATGAAACTTCAGATGGCTTAATTTACTAGAAAAGCTATCATTTAGAAATCATCCCTCGCATTGCTGCTGTACCAAATGACAACACCTGCAGGAAGAATAAACCCCCTAATCGCTAGTCCTAACAGCTCAGAAGCTGCTGGGACTAGTCTCTATTTTGAAAACGCAGTATAAAGAATAGCAGAACAAAATTTGCTACGTATCACTCATGGGATGCTACAAAGCAGCGTTTGTTCAGAATGCAACAACACTTCTTTCCATTCTTCATTTTATTTGGAAAACAAGTTATACATACCTCGTCATCTTCATCTGTAAGCTCCTGACCCTCTTCGTTATGGCTATAATCTTCTGAATAGATCGATTCAACTTCAAACTCAACACTGAACTGGTCTGAAACAGAATCATGGTCGTACCAATCAGAGTCTTCACTTAGTAAGCTGGCATCGTTATCCTGCAGAACAAAAATATGCAACTTAATTCAGCCATTTTTATAATCAGTTGTGTAAACATAATTAAACATGAGACATTAATTCACTTTCTGTCCAGACTATAACAAGATGGACATAACATTCCAACAGATCTCGGGAGAAGTGTTAATACAATCTGTACTCTGCCTGCATACAAATGAAAGGAGGCTGTAGTACTACAAATCTTGAGAATATTTGTTTTGGTTATATTTGTACTGCTGCTTTCATTACTTAGGAAGATGGGCGCTCTATACATTGGGCTGCTCTGGATGACTTTCCATAGTCTGCAATTGGTGCAGCACTTGGTAGCCTGCCTTCGGTAAAGGGTTGGTCACTGGAAATCCATTACACAGGTGCTCTAGACTCTGTACTGGCTGTCAATCACTTTCCCTCTGGTTTTGATACTGGTTTGATCAATGAAGCTCAAGTCCCAAATATCTGAAAGATCTCCTCTTCCCTCATGGCCCATCACAGCCTCTGAGGTCAGCCAAAAGCAACCTCTTGCCGGTACCATCTACTTGTCAAGGCCACACAACCAAGGCATGCAGAGCCACAATTATGGAGCCTCCCTTCCTTTTGAGGCCCGTTCAAGCCCGAGCCTGCTTATTTTCTGGACAGAAAAAGCAAGCCCTTTTCGTTTGGCCAGGCATTTGGCAGGCAGGGGTAGGAGTTGTGGGTTATGGGATTTTACTTGATTTTCTGTGTTTATTCTAATGTATTGGGATTAGGGGATTTTATCTGGTTTTATTATTTGTATTTGTGTGTACTGTAACCTGCTCTAAATGTTAACCGAAAAGGTGGGATAAAAATGTGAATAAATAAAATTTCTGAATGTCAGACTTTTTAAAAAATTCTATGATGCTTATGATGTGTCTTGCAGCACGCAAGACACATCATAAGCATCATAGAATTTTAAAAAAATAAAAATCAAGTTTCCATTCCTAGCATACACCATAAGAACATAAGTGCCATACTAGATCAGACCAATAGTCCATCTAGACCAGCATCCTGTCTCTGACAGTGGCCAATCAGTGTCACGGTGGCTTGGGAGAAGCACTCAACAGGTCACACTGGGGGATCCATTCCCTGTTTTCCCCCAGCTCCTGTCATGTTCCCTGATCTGGCTAATAGCTGCTAATGGACCTATCTTCCAGAAACTTGTCCAAACCTCTTTTAAACTCAGCTATAGTACTGGCTCTTGCCACAGCCTCTGGCAGTAGATTCCACAACTCAATTATATGCTGAGTGAAAAAATATTTTATTTGTTTTAAATTTGCCACCCATGAGTTTCATGGAGTGTCCCCTATTTCTAGTACTAGCTGACAGGGTAAATAACTGCTCCTTGTTTATTAGTTCCACACCACTCATGATTTTATAGACCTCTTATCGTATCTCCTCTGAGGCGTCTCTTCTCCAAGCTGAAGAGCCCCAACCTACCAAGCCTCTCTTCATACTGGAGTCCTTCCATGCCCTTGATCATTTTTGTTGCCCTTCTCCGTACCTTTTCTAGTTCAGCTATGTCTTTTTTGAGACAGGGCGACGAGAACTGCACACAATATTTGAGGTGCAGTCGCACCATTGATTTGTACAGAGGTATTATGACAGCCTCAGTTTTATTCTCTATCCCCGTCTGAATAATTCATGACGTTCTGTTTGCTTTTTTGACTGCTGCTGCACACTGCACTGCNTTTTTATAATATTTATGGTTGTTTTAAATTGTTTTTATTGTGTTTTATAAAAATTTGTTGGAAGCCGCCCCGAGCTGCGTGGCAGGAGGGGCGGGGTAAATTTTTTATAAATAAATAAATAAATAAATAATCCTAACAGTGAAGCATCACCACTTCTGGTAAATCATTGCACCATCTGCCTCAGGATTGTGGTCTCTGCGCTCCCAGCTATTTTCTCTATTTCTGACGGCTCCACAATGGCCCCTGTTTTCTCTAAGGCCCCCACTCCTTCCCAGCAGGACCCCAAACACAACCACCTCTAGGGCCCCATGGAAGGTGCCCTGGAGGTGGCAGGGTCACAGGGAGGGGATGGGGCCACCAGGTTGCTTATTTGAAAAATCATTGAATTTGAAACTCCCAACCCTTCCCAAATTTTCTTTTAAAAAAAATCTTTTTTTCTTTCTTTTTTTTAGAACTTTGGGATCCCAAAGATCCCCAAACTATTCTAGGTAACTAGCTATCTGGAAAACTTAAGCTAGGAAATAGTATTAAGGGTCGATTTTATTTTTCCATATATCTGTTGGAAAGGTAACAGGCGAATAAGATGTCCCATAACTTCCTGTAGGGTACAACTTTCTGTTTCAGAAAGTGGAAATACCAGCTAGGGCTATTTTAGATCTGATCCTAGGGAAGCGTTCGTTGATAACCTGAATGTGGTGGGCAGAATGATCCTGAAATGATAGAATTCAAAATAGTTAAAAAAAATGATAGAGGGTAAGCAGCAGAATTAAGTTGCGTTTTTTAAAAAGCCACCCGATTTCAAAAACTTAAGTATAGTGGGAAGGATCAGAGAGGTTGGGAACTTATGCAACAGTTCAGTCTGATGTACCAGCAAGTGCAGGCCACGCTGGCCTTATTCAAATTTTGGTTTAAAGTGGTTGTGTTCTCTCCAACACCTGGATCCCTATTATTGCTTATTGATGGTGAAGAGACCATAGAGCAGTGGTCCCGACCTATTGAAAAGGCCTTTTGTAGTTTGGGCCTGGCAAAAGATCACCTGAGGTCTTTGGGGCATAAGCAGACTTTTCTAGAAATCGAGAAGAGACTGTTGGACCAGGAGATTCAATTGGAAGTGGTGGCATTATCCTCCCAAGGGATAACCTCGGATTATCATCTGCCCCATTTAAACAGGGCCTCTCTTGAGTATCTTAATTAGTCTAATGACCAGCAGAGGAGGGTGCTGATGTTGCTGCGGTGTAACCTTTTCCCCTCTGTGATGACTGAAGGGCGATATATGAGAATCCCCAAAGCTCTTAGGGTGTGCCGGAGCTACGAGGGGGTTGTGCCCAAAACAATTGCGCACATATTATTACACTGTCCTAGCCATAATGGGCTGAGGGAGAAATATTTGAGGGTTTTTATTGCCGCAATGTCATGTTTTTTGTTGGACAGCTTGAGGGTTCAATTATTGCTGAAAGTGGATGATTCTAGCTGCTCTAGAGCAGTGGCGGCCTTTGGGGTTTGTGTGGCTGCAAAAAAAGGGAGGGTTGTGGTAGTGGTATTGCCCCCTTATCCCCTTGGTTAGGGGGCCTCTCAGGGGTCAAGCTCTGCCGCGGTAAGTCCTGTAAAAGAGCAAGGCAGCTTGCTATAGTAAATGGACTTCTTATGTTGGGCTAAGAGCTCGTTGTTGAGTTTATTTTTTTGACTCGATGTTTTGTATTGGATGTTTGTATTCTGTGCTTTGTATTTTGTACCTTTTACATTGTGATGCGGCTATGGCGAGAGTCGACTGCAAATAAACAAATTATTATTATTATTATTATTATTATTATTATTTACCAGCAAGTTATCCCAGTTCATAGAAGAACAGAATATAAAGAGGCCTATTTGGTTGCACCAAGAGCTTCTGAAAGACCTAATTACTGGAAGTGGAAAGAAAAAAGCATAAATAAACAAGAGTATAAGAGAATGGAGCAGCAGACATGTGGGAACAAGATCAGAAGGGCAAAAGCATAGAAATAGCAACAGCTAGCAAGAGATTCAAAAACAATACAAAGGTTCTATAAGTATATTAGTAGTAGAAGAAAGACACTGGAAAATATACATTCATTATTCAACAGAGGAGAGTTAATATCTGAGAAACTTAGAAGGCTGAAGTGCTCAAGTCTACTTTACTTCAGACTTCATAGGAAGACTGATCTACAGATGATCAATAAACACTGAATACTGAACATAAGAACATAAGAAGTGCCATACTGGTTTACACCAATGGTCTCATCTAGCCCAGCATCCTATCTCTGATAGTGGCCAATCACAGTGGCTTGGGAGAAGCACCCAACAGGTCACAATATTATTTTGCCCCAGCTCCAGTCATGTTCCCTGATCCTGTCTGGCTAATAGCTGTTAATGGATCTATCTTCCAGAAACTTGTCCAAACCTCTTTTAAACTCTGCTATAGTACTGGCCCTTACCACAGCCTCTGGCAATAGATTCCACAAGCCAATTATATGCTGAGTGAAAAAATATTTTCTTGTATTTGTTTTAAACTTGCAACCCATGGGAGTGTCCCCTAGTTCTAGTACTAGTTGAGAGGGTAAATAACTGCTCCTTGTTTTTTAGTTCCACACCACTCATGATGTTATAGACCTCATCATATCTCTTCTCAGTCGTCTCTTCTCCAAACTGAAGAGCCCCAACCTACCAAGCCTCTCCTCATGCGGGAGCCCTTCCATGTGGTTGATCATTTTTGTTGCCCTTCTCTGTCCCTTTTCTAGTTCAGCTGTGTCTGCACACAATATTCGAGGTGCGGTCGCACCATTGATTTGTATAGAGGCATTATGACCTCCTCAGGTTTATTCTCTATCCCTTTCCAAATAATTCCTAACATTCGGAACATTCTGTTTGCTTTTTTGGCTGCTGCTGTGCACTGCATTGTGGATTTCATTGCATTGTCCACAACCACCCTCAGATCCTTTTCCTGAGTGGTAACTCCTAGCTTAGTACCCAGCATTGTGGATGCATAGTTTGGATTATTTCCCCCTACGTGCATCATTTTGCACTTGTCCACATTAAATCTCATTTGCCATTTAGATGCCCAGGCACCCAGTGTCGTAAGATACCGTTTCAGTTCCTCACAGTCTGCTCGTGTTTTAACTACCTTGAATAACTTGGCGTCATCTGCAAATTTGATCACCTCACTCTTAACACCCTTTTCCAAATCATTAATGAACACATTAAACAGCGCCGGTCCCAATACAGATACCCTGAGGCACACTACTTTTTACATCTCTCCATTGTGAAAACTGACCATTTAGTCCAACCCTTTGCTTTCTATCTTTTAACCAGTTTCTGATCCATAGTACTTTACTTTATTTATTATGGGTACAGACTTTCATCATGACCCCATATAAACACCACCACAAACAAACGTCATAACTTTATACACACATAATAAAACAAGATTGGGCAAAATAGGCACATAACAACATGAATGGAGGAATAAAACTTTAAATTAGAGACTGATCCATAGTAAGACACTACCTCCTATCCCATGACTTTTTAACTCTCTCTCGAGTCTCTGATGAGGGACCTTATCAAATGCTTTCTGGAAATCCAGGTACTCTATCTACTGGGTCTCCCTTGTCCACATGCCTATTTACACCCTCAAAGAATTCCAACAGGTTAGTGAGGCATGACTTACGTTTACACCATACATGAACCAAATTGAACACTCTCCTGCAATTCAGAATTTCCATGCTAAGCATGGAGGGAGATCTGTACTTGCTGCACTTAAAGCATTCAAAGTGAAGGTGATCCCACAGTTAATTTACAGACTGAGGTCTGGGGGTATTCAGCAGAAAATGAGGTAGAAGTCCCACAAAATAGATTTTTGAGGTTTTTGTTGGGCCTGCCTCAGTCTATGCCTGCTCCCCTCCTCAGGGTCGAAACTGCAACGAGTCCTGTACAGCTGTTGATCACTAAGAGAATGATCCAGTATTGGTTCAAGATGCTGTTGTATGATTCTCAGCATTGACCAAAAATGTGTTATCTGGAAGATCTTATGCGGAACACATCCCATCACTCTAGCTGGTTGAAAACTATTATAATGACTTTGAATTTATCCAATTTTTTCTTCTGGGTTAACAAAGATAGGAGGCTCTTTTCTCGGTAGGAGAAGACAGCTGTATTCCAGCGCCTCGATGATCTAAGGAGGAATGGGCTGCGATACGTGTTAGTTCCATCTCACCAATGTACGTGCATTGGAGACCTGATAGGGGTTTAGCCAAGTATCTTAAATTGGACATGCACCCAGTTTCCCGAATTTGCCTTTCCAGGCTCCGTTTTGAACAGATGCCTAGTGCAGTGGTGGTGGGTCGTAGAATGGGCATTTCAAGAAATTGAAGATTTTGCCCTTGCGGCTTAGGAGTGATTGAGAATTTGACTCACTATGTTCTTGAACATTCCTATTTTATGACTATTAGGAAAAAGCTGCTCGCTCCTCATTTAAGACAAAGTTCAGTGGCTGTCCAAAAAAGAAAAGTTAATCTGGCTATGTCAGCACTTGGATGCTGAGGTTATCAGAAGCCTGGCAGCCTTTGCAAGGGATAAATCAGAGATGGGATAAATCATTATTCAGCTGAGCCCAAGTATCTTCCAGAGCGATGCAAAGCTTTTTATTTGGCAGGCAGGAATAAATAGGGCTTGGGTGGGTCTTTAGGTAGGGTTGTAGGGGAGAGAAGCAGTTTGTGGGGAGGGATGTGTGTTTTTATTGTTGAATTTTATTGGTTGTGAGCCGCCCTGAGCCTTATGGGAAGGGTGGCATATAAATGCGAAAAAATAAATCATCAAGCAGCCAGTTTGATCATATAATGAAAAGCACCAGAACAGAAGGTTAGTCAGGCTAGTGAGGCTGTATAGTGTAGTGAGTGCCGGTGTAGTGCAGTACTGAGACCGGGAGGTAGCAGCAGGCCCCCGGTTCAAGACTTGCCTTGGCCATGAACTCACAGGGTGACCTTGGGCCCGTCACAGATTTCTCAGCCTAACTCACCTTACAGGGTTGTTGCGAGGATTACTAGTTGAGTTAATTAAGGGAAAGGGATACAAACTGAAATAAATAAGGATAGATTGTTTAGATAGTGAGGATACACACTACAAAACAGCCTGAGCCCAAAGGGGCTGACTGACCCAGCAACTGGTGATGTCATGGTGCTTTTTAGTGGGTGGGGCTTCCTGCAACTAGAGAGCCTGTCCTGAGTTTGAGGTGCTCGGGTAAGTCCTCAGACTCAGGACAGGCTCATTAGTTGCAGGAAGCCCCACCCCCTAAAAAAGCACCATGACATCACCAAGTGCCATAGGGGCAAGGTTATTTGAATACAGAGCAAGTGAATGCTTTTAACCTCATCCCCTTTACATTGCAGGCCCGCCCCTAGCAGAGCAGCATGTCACAATGCCCTCTCAGGGGAGCAGGACCAGCTAGAGCGTGCGCACGCACACAGCCAGGAGTCCCTCAGAGGGGAGGCTCATTCGCTTAGAGCCAGCACTGAGCAGCAGCACTGCTCCTTTCCTCACACCAGTTGAGTCTCTTGATGTGTTACGTGCAATCCAAGACAGCTTGCAGACACACACAGGGCTTAGTATGCCCAAGACTCTACAGACTTGCATGCAACAGATTCTACTCCTGTTTTCCACAGCCTGGAATAAAAGCACAGGCACCTTCAGAGGAATTTCCACTGCAAGTAGTGGTGATCACAAAGGTATAAGTTTGCTTCACTCACATGAGCCCAGAAGGGGGAGCCTGTGCCAGGCAGGTTTGCTCCTAGGACTCTCTCACACCCCGAGCTGGTATCGGCTACTTGCCCTGCAAAGCTGGACACTGTTACATCAGAGTCCTATTTTACAGGGCAAGTTTGATTCTTTTTCCTCCCACAAAAACACCTGAAGTCTGCAAGTGAAGAAAGCTTAACAACAGGATCTGGGAGATGGGAAGGGGACTGAGGATTACAATGTTAACGGCTAAACAAAAAAATCAGATAAAAAAAAAGAGAAACATCCTCCACAAAACCCAAGCGTTGCTGAGATCCTGGACTCTCCTATACTGTTTATTTTGCTTGAGGGGTGCGTGTGCACAGAGTGGCATGAATGGAGAGGGAGCCAGGCTCCCTAGTTGCAGGGGGTAACCATGCTCCAGAGATGGCAAGGCCATGAAAAAAAGAAAAGCAACACTTAGCCTCACCCCCTTTTTGATAGAACCCGGCCCACAACTGATCATATCAATGCTCCGTGGGAGGCGTAGCCACAGTGGAAGTGCCTGGCTCCATTGAGCCCAGGCTTGGGTAAGTACAGTGCAGTCAGGCTTGGGAGAAGCTCAACCCAAATTTCTGGACCAAGCAAGGCTTTACTGTACACCTTTAATATCGGGGGGAAGCTCCAAACTGTGTTCTGTATAAAAACAAGCTAAAAACATTCACTTCCATTCTATAATATTTTGTGTGAGATCTTACAAAATACTGGCATCCACAATGAAATCGAGTTTCCTACATTCTTTTGATCCTACAGAAAATATATTTTGTTTCATTCCAGAATATTATGTAACCCAAATAGTGAAAGGTGTGAAGAAGGGAACAATATGAGGAAATACCGCTCTTTGGGTTCTCACATTCCACTTACTTATTTATGTGTGATAGCCTAAAACAGACAACTCAAATTTGTACAGAATTTCACAAAAAAATGAAAATCTATATTTGCTTACAGGAGTTGATGGAGAGTCTGTCGAGTCATTGCTGTTGCTCCGTTCACAGTGCAAGCCACTTACGACACACCATGAGAGACTCTCATCAAACGTAAAGGAAATGCTATCCGATTTATGCCGTTTTCTCTGTCTTTCATCACTCTGTTGTCCATCTGAAGAATTTTCTTCTGCATGTGTGAGGAAAAAATGGGTACAGAGGGATCTAAGTAACGCGCACTTCTGAATTCAACTTAGCATGTTTGATTTTTTATTATTAACATATTTAGCAGTTCAATACTATTCTTATGTTTTCAATGAAAACAATCAAAAGCACCTGGCCTACATTTAAAAGTCAAGGGTACACATTCTGTTCATATTCCTATTCATGATGATCAAAACTGGTTTTCTGGAGAGGTTTTTCCCTCCCTGCCCAATCATTTAGGCCTACAAATTGTCATTTGAATAGGGAGTACATAATGATTCAGAAAAATGTAAGAACTAGGTCCTGAACACCTCTGGAAATCCAGTATATGGTTATACTGTCACATGCAATCTTATACTTAATGATGTTGGGGTATCTATTATCAATCCCTGCAAACAGAGATAAATATTTTTTTTTAAAACTCCTGCAGGACCAAAACATGGGGTACAAGATTCCAACTGCACAACCGAGTTTTAAGCAGAAAAACGTGCTGAAGGCATACTTGGGAAGTGTCTGATGTTTTGGGTTCTCTCATAGCATAAAGGCGGAGGAGGGGGAAGAATATTTTGGGGTAAATGAATAAATATTTAGTTCCACTGACTTGAAGAAATGACATTAGATCATTATAAAATTAATTTATAAGAGCCACTGCAGAGTGTGCGTGCAAAATGTGCAGAGTAACAAATCCCTACTGGAATTTATAAATTGGTTCAATAACTTTTAACCAATGCTGCTTCTGACAGGTGCCACTGTCTATGCCCAGTCTTTGTGTGATTAAAAAAAAGGGGTGGGAGATCCATTCCAGGAACTCCAAGATAGACATTCTCAGTTGTAAAAGGAAAAACAAACAAACAAAGAAAACAAACAAACACGTACATACTTTTTGACTTCTCTTACTTTCCCTTGGTGCTTCTTGGTTCAGTCCCTCTCTTTCCTTTTTCCGCCCTGAAAACCCCAACATTCAAACTTGGGTGACCCAGGCCCAACCACTGCTCCTGTTGATCGTTGTCCTCAAAGTCTCTCTCCATGTTGTACTGATCATATCACCACAAGGTTTCTAAACACTTACAGTGAAATATTAGCGGCTCCAAAGGAGCCGCTACAATCCCAGTGTAAGAAGCAGAGTAGATTAAAGGGAAGATTTCCTACAAATTAAAAGAAAACGTACATGAAAACACTATATTAAAAGATTTTAAGGCTGTATCAAACCAACAAATGGACAAAAAAGCAGCATTAATTATCAAACCTCCAACAGACACAGCCTAAGACCAACAAAACTCTATCGGAGAACTCCAGGCTGTGCTTATGTATTACGAGTTATGATCCTCAGCTGAGAGTTCCCTTCTTTTTGCTGGTTTGAATTACATCTTTAAAATGTTCTTTTAATTTAGTGCTAATTACTCAATGCAGTACACCATTACAATAGTCTAAGATGATCTGTGCCTAAACAGTAATATGATGAAGGTATTAATATCTTTGACAGCTGCTGCAACTGAGCAGAGAATATCCAATAAAGAGAAATTAAGTAAAATTGACACAATGATTTTACGTAACAGGTTTTTGTTCACAGTTAGATAACTCATCTTGCTAACAAGTGACAAAAAGCAGGTTGTCAGATTTTCCAGTGCTACTAAAGTACCACCATCAACGGAAAATGTGGAAAATGATGAAGAACTCAAAAATAGCTACTCGTCAAAAACTCCCTTTAGAAACAACTACATTCCAGACTTTCAAGATTCAGCAGCTGATATTAAAGCCACCATGTCAGAGTGGCAGGGGAAAGTTGGGAATCAAGGAGCCTATGTCACTGTGTTCGTTCCAACACATGCTAGTTACAGGTAACAACTAAAAGTGACTTGATGTGCTAGGTTTCCAAAAGACAGTTTGATGGCCTCAGCCCAGATCTATATAAACACAGGTCCTCTTCAGAGAGAGACGAATACAAATGCTCGTGCGAGTATCACGAAAGTGAACGGAAATTGCACCAGCACTAAACAACTTAAGATCATACTGTTAACAGTGGCATTAGCAGATGGAAGAGGCTGAAACAGCATGGAAACCAAGGCACCACCGCAACACCAGCAGGCTTGGCAGATCAGGGCTTCAGCGTGCTGGGATCACGTGAGGAAGCTTGTATTGTCAATGCCCATTTTCCATCTGTGAGTCTCCATGGGTTTCAATTTGACATCTGTCACACTCACAAAAGTAAAATAAAATCTAGCTGCTTTTAAAAATTCTCTCTGATCCAGTGACATAGAGGTTTACTTTAGAGATTGTGCTACCGAACAAAGTACTACAAGCCCCATATTAGAAATCTGCATGTACCAGTTTCACTATATGTTCTCCTAGAAGTGGTTGGTCCAGAAGATGAATTTGGGAGTGTCGGTTTCTCTTCAGCTGACTCTTTCATAGATTCCTGTTTAACAAAAGTATTAAATAAGCACTTGTTAGTTTGAGCTATTCTGTTAGTTTTGCTGTAAACAGTGATGGTTCATTATATGGAATGGGGAAGTAACAAGCCAGAAGCCTTGGACTAATACTCAGAATGCTATCTAACTCTGACCTCTGATAATGGCTATGGATAATGGATAACGGTTAGTGTTTAAATTGTAGGGGGTGGAGTAAATTGTATATGCATTTTCGTAACTATATGATTTATTGATGGGCTTTCTTAATGTCTTTGCCAACTGTCTTGGCTTTTATTTTTTTGCTATGTCGGTTGTTTGTTGTTGTTTTGTTTGGCCGATGGCGGAAGCTTGGGTCATAATAAACTAAACTAAACTTTAAATAAGCACTTGCTTAAACAGCATGAGACTAATTTTAATGTTCTTATATTGTTATTATAATGTTTGTCTTGTTTTTATATTTTGTATTTTTATGCTGTTGTGAGTCGCCTCGAGATGCAGAAGCAGGAGGGGGCAGCATAAAAATTTGATTAAATAAATCAACAAATAATTTTCATCTTCATTGTTCCAACTGCTTTACTGTTGCAGTTTGGAAACAAAGGAAATTGTGAAGTTGAAAGACAATATACGTTAACATTTATCAAGGAAGTAAGGTTACCATTAGAACATTTCCATTTTCTAGCTTGCATCGGGTCTCATTTACAGATGTGTCTGCTTCATTAGACCCTTCAAAAAAGAAACAAATATATAATGTAGGACATCTGAAAGGAAAACTTTACACACTCAAAGGATTAAAATGGACACTCTTAAAATGTGAACTGCAGTTATTTTGTAAATATATATTGTCTGAATATTTGAATTTGCTATTGCTAATGAAGCGTAGACTTAAAATTACCAATCCACAATAAATACTGAAATAAATTAAAATCAGTTCAAAATGTTCTCGGAATGCATTACTTCAACGTTTTGCTAAAAACTGCAGGAGAAAGGCTGAAGTCTCTGTAGAAAAATAAGGATGTTACCAAACGAGATGATAGCCCACTGCAGTCCTGTTGAGTCTCCAGTCCAGGCTAAAAGCTATGCTGGTTTTTACCCATCAAATCAAGCTTGTCAATGCCTAGTAATTCTGTTTGTAACAATGGTTTCCACCAGCTTGCCCGGTACGGATGTCAGGCTTGCCAGTTTGTAGTTTCTAGGGTCACGTTTGGAGACCTCTGGACTAGAGGGCTGCCCCCACTCACATGTTTAGCCACTCCATGCAGCCCTCACTCACATGCTTAGCATGTCCAGCCTAATAAACGGGCAGCCCCCTGAGTGTATTTCATGTGCTTATGGACAGCCCCACTGGCAGTGCCAGTGAGAACAGAGAGAGGGGAAAGAGGCAGCCATGAGTAACAGAAGCTTTACTGGGTCAGACACATGATCCATTGAACCCAGCATCCTGTCTCCAACAGTGGCCAGCTACTGTAGCTCGAGAGAAGTACAAATACAGGTCATGGAGGTGTGACCCATCTCCTGCTAACCACTCCCAACTACTGGTAGCCAGGGGTTTAAGCCCCAGCTAGTAAGCATTTATGGCTCGATCCTCTAAGAATTTGTCCAGTTTCTGTTTGAAGCTAGTTAAGGTGCTGGCTATCACCGCCTCCTCTGACAACGAGTTCCACAACTGTATTGTCTACGGAGTGAAAAAGTACTTCCTTTTGTTTTAAATCTGCTGCCATTTAACTTCAGAGTGTCCCCTTATTGTGGGAAAGGGCAAACAACAGTTTCCTTTTTACTTTTTCCCTTACCACTCATGATTTTATAAACTTCTATCATATCCCCCCTTAATCACCTCTTCTCCAAGCTAAACAGCCCTAACCTGTTGAGCCTCTCCTCATATGGAAGTTGAACCATCCGTTCTACCATCCTTGTTGCCCTTCTCTGAATTTTCTCTAGTTCTATTATATCTGACTTGCAAGCCGCCGAGTCTCAGCATATAAATTTAAATCAATACATAATAATACATTTCCTGAGACAGAACTGTGCACAATATTCAAGGTGGGTTCGTACTAAAGATTTACACAGCAGCATTATGGTATTTTTCCCTTTTATTTTCTATTCCTTTTGCAATAATGCCTAGAATTCGGTTTGCCTTTTTGACCACTGCCACACACTGAGCGAATGTCTTCAAGGAACTATCCACAATGACTCCAAGATCCTTCTCCTGAGTGGTTACACCCAGATCAGAACCTAACATCATGTATGTAAAGTGAAGATTATTTCCCGTGTGTGTATCACCTTGCACTTAACAATGAATTTCATTTGCCATTTTATTGTCCATTGATCAAGTCATGCAAGATCCCTCTGTAGTTCCTCACAGTCTGGCTGGGTCTTAACTATCTTGAATAATTTGGAGTTTGTAAGTTTAGCCACCTTCCTCTTTACTGCTTTTTCCAGATCATTAATGAATATGCTAAACAATACTGGTCGCAGTACTGACCCAGAGACACCCTGCTGTTTTACCTCTCCCCAACTTGAAAAATTACCATTTATTCCTACCCTTTGTTTCCTATCTTTTAACCAACTACTAATCCATGACAGGACTCTTCCTGTTATCCCACATCTACTTAAGTTTGCTCAGAAGTCTCTGGTGAGGAACTTTGTCAAAACCTTTTTGGAAAATAAGGAAGAGATTTACCCTCTTTTGCTTTCGTCTTGCACCATCAGATGGCATGAACCCTTCTAATATACTTTTATCTCGCCACATGGCAACTTTCACTCATGCTAGTCAGGATCTGTTAAAGATGAGCTGATTTTCAAATGTATTGTTCTTAAACTGCACTTCTCTGTAGTGGAGCTTTAGCTGCACATGCAGAACTTTCAATAGGAGTTCTGTGTATGCAGTGAATGCAGGATCAGACTACAAGTTCACTTATGCGGCTTACTTTTTTCAATGAAATCAATTAAAGATCTGTCAATGAATTAATTAAGGGCAGGATCACACTCATTCTCTCCTTAGTGAGTTAAAAGATTATAAACAGTTTATTTTGTACAAAATATATGCAATTCTCTAACAGTGCTACAAAAAAATTACATTATCCATCAATGAGAGAACATAGTAGAATACCATTTACAAGGTAAGTTAATACCCCTCACAAAACTTTTGTGGCACATTTCCCCCCAAACGTTCTTTTCAAACTAACCTACCTTGTTGACTGATGGTTATCAAGTTTCTGGAAATCATTGAAATTAATCTCCTTGGAGAGGATAAAACAAACGTTTTGTAAGTTTAAAGGCTGTAAGTTCAGGGTTCATATTTATCATTATAAATTTTCCACAGTGGAATACATGATACTGAAAACAAAGTTATTTTGTAGCATCAGATTTTAAAAATATTTTCAATGTACATTTTACAGGTCATCAACTACTTCAGGACTGATCCAGTGAAGAATATATACAGCTTTTGGAGCTATACAGACGTGAAAGGCCATTTATGCTGCCCTTGAAACAGTGCAGCCTATCTACAAGGAACGCTAGCCTGTTATAAAGGAAAACCGTTGACCTCTACGCTATAAGCTCTGGTTGGCTACCTGAAGGAAAAACAAAATAGACACTTGCTCTCTCCCTACGCATGCACGACCAGGATTCCTAGGGTGTTTTTAAATGAGCAAGACGGGCAGGGTGGGTGGGGGGGTCTGCGGCCGAGAGGCACGGCTGTGGGGTGTCCAAGCATGTGACGTGTATGGGGAGCGCTTCGCACGGGGGCATGGCTACCCTGTGGTCACAGAGGCAGCCTCTGCACATGTGGCTGATCCCGCACAGAGCACTCCCAATTTTTCAGCGGTGTTCCGGGTGTGCTCATGACTGCCTGCTGCATGGTTCACAGGAGCGTGCTCCCCCACACACCACCTTTACACGAGCAGTTGGACGTGTGGTTGGTGGGAGGTCATGCATGGATGCATCCTGTTTAAGAACACCTTTACACACAGTGAGCTCTCAACAGTAGAGTGGCAGTACTAGATACTTGTGTAATTTCTCGGCATTACTACAGGGGTGTATGTGTGAGAGGGCATGAGGAAGACAGTAGATAGCTTCTCTGATTATTGAATCTTTAAAGCTTGTTAGGCTGCTGCAGTCCAAGGATAAGAGATGGAAGTGGGTTAAATCAGTACCTCATTTTCAAAACAGATATCCGGAGCAGTAGCACGGAATTATAGCAGGCAAGGTTTATACCAATAAAGTAAAAACAAAACATCAAGCCATTGCTTATGTTCAGTATTTAGTTACCCCATAAGTATTTATTTACAAGATGAAAAATGTAAATAAAACAAAGGCCTTTAGGACCTTTTCCCAGATGAAAATTTCCCGCAAACCCCGAGGGCTTTTCATTGCTGCTTTTCCTGTCAGAAGAGAATCAGCAATGCTCCTTCTGGAAGCTCAAGGGGTTTGTGTTAAATTTTCATTAGAAAAATGCAAGCTCCAAACTTGCAATGAGAGGGCTCCTAACTTTCCCCACAGGTCCTTGCTGATCAGCTGAGGCCTGGGTGAGCTCCTTCCTGCATCAGGATGGGTTAACACTCCTGCCTCCCACACAATGGCCCTTTTAAAACCGACGCCTCCCCCCCACCCGCAACTGAGCGGGTGAGGGGAGGCACCTGTATGGGGATGCGTGTGGGTGTGCGTGTGCTCCCACCCACCTCTACCAATTTCCCATGCACGGAGACACTGCTGAAAACAGAGGTGCCGCCGCATGTGGAGGTGGGTGGCCATCCGTGTGGCAGGCTGCCCACGCACCGTGCTCTTCACACATTTCTTCCCCCCCCCCCGCATGAAAAGGGCCAATGTAAGCCCAGCTTCCTGGGGGCCTGGGAGTGCTCCTTTCTTCCTCTCCTTCTCTCTTCCCCATACCAGGCAGGGAGAGAAGAACCCTGCCCATAAGGAAGATGTCCCTGGACATCTTCCAGGTCCAGGCTGGGAATGCTGTGTCCCTGTTCCCCATGCAAGCCTCACCTGCACTACAGGAGAGAGAGTGCTCCCAGTTCCCTGAATTTTTAACTATAAAAAGATTACAAGCCCACTTCACACTTTTCATAATTTTTAAAACCACCACATACGGCAGTATTCAGAAATATTTAATGTATACAGTATCTTCAATACTGGTGTCTCAAGGTATATGAAGTCTTACCTGGGTTCTTTTACAGAAAAGCTTGGTATTCCAAAGAGCTCTCCGAGAAGATCATTTGCACAATGGACAATATGCTGCTGTTTTTCATCATATAACTGTTTAGACTTAATGTATTCACCAATATAGAATATTACCTAGAAATAAGTTGAACATATCGACATTAAATACATGCGCTGAATTTTATGGTAGAGAGCCAAAATAGCAGAATCTGTTTTGAACCTGCTGAGGGATCTATTCTTCTTTCAACGTGGGCCTGTGACTTAACAAGCTGTAACCCTTAGCCCTGGCAATAACGTTTTGCATTTATGCAAGACTTTATCTGTTAATCTATAAAAGCTCTATGCATTATGCTCATTCAAAAAAATTTAAAATGGTACAAATGTTAAGTGCTTTACGATGTTGGGCAAGCTAAGTCCATGGCAGAGGCAAATATATTTGTGCTTTATTCAGTGAACTACACTACTGTAGGAAGCACCCATAAGAAAGAATAAACTCAAGATCATTTGTATTTACTACTTATCCATCTTTGTTGCTCAAAGCATGGCTTGCTTACCTCCTTCATAGTAAAAGTGTCCTTCTGTGCACCAGCAAACTTTAGCAGCTTCAACAACATTGGTTTGGGTTTTACCTGGAAGACATACACATTTCGTTTCTATAGGTACATTTCCTCCCTGAAGAGTCCACAGAGATTTACAAACTAAGGGTCCACTTGCAAGCATGTAAGTTGTTTCAGGACTGTATTCTAAGCCCCCAAGCCTGCAAAACCTTTTCTTATGGCAGTAAAGTTATCCCACTGAAGTCAATGGGGCTATAGGCAAGCTAATGCAAAAATGTTTGTTTACCTCTGACCCAAATATGTGCATGCATGCTCAGAGACACAAATTGGTGGGTTTTTTGTTTTAATTGATGTTTTATATTTTTGTATTTGTTTTAATGCATTTTATTTGCCACCCCAAGCTGCCATTGGCCAGGAGGGGGCGGGCTATAAGTACAGAAAATAAATAATAAAATAAATAAATCACTTTGTCCACCATTGAAATACAGCAAGTGCTCAATACATGAGCTATGCAGTTTCACATAGGAAGTGAACAGCAGCAGAAAGAACATACCAAAACACAAAACAAAAAAGCCCACGTAATTTGTGAAATCCCAATCTTGCAATTGGGTCTGCATGAGAAGATCTTTGCATGGAACTCTTGACTTCAGTGGGGTTCCGTGCAGACTCAACTGCAAAATCAGGGCCTTAGACTTAGTCTATGCTAAGAAACATGGTGTGCCTTTCAATTTGGATTTGCCCTTGCAAGGCGGGAGGCATTCTCCAGTGCAGAGGGAAGGGGAGCTCTCTCTCTCAGCTTCCACCTGTTATCACTGTTAACAACCTAGCTTGAATGAGAATGCTGGAGCCAAAGAGCAGCAGAGGGAACACGATGGGGTTCGGAGATGAAAGCTGGAGTGTGGCTAAGGGGCTGTAGCCCCTAGCTGGATCCCAGCAGCAAGAAACAGGATCGGGTCCCGAAATGAAAGCTGCAACCGGCCAGAGAAGGAGGCGCTCGGCAGCGGTGTCAGGCTGGGAGCTGAGAGAGAGCGAGCTTGTCTGCTAAGGTACTGAGGGGACAATGCTGACAGTGGGGCCTAGAAGTGGCTCTGTAAGGGGGTGCCCTTTCTATCAGAAGCAGCACTCTTCTCTTGCAGCGGCTTCACAGAGATGAGCTGTGAAGGAGGCGAGAGCAGAGGTACAAGAAGGACTCTTGCAGCTGTCCCATCATTCTGTAGCAGCCATGATAGGTGTGACTCTGATGCAGGTGGAGCTGCAGGCAAACCTGATCGATGGGAGGCAGATGCGTGGTCGCCCATTAGCACACACTGGCCCGCAATGTCCTTGAACAATGCTGAGAGTGGCGAGTGCATGCGTGTGCACGAGTGGGGGCTGCGGGCTAACATCTGGCAAACACCCACCTAGTGAAGAGGGCTAGCGTCTCATTTGAGCAACGCTTCAACACTCAGCTAGAAGAGCACCACTCACTCTATTCAGAGCTGAATACTGCAGCAGGATGAACTTGCCTTAATTCTGCCCAATTATAAATGAAACCTTAGCATGGTTTGCACGAGTTCTTCTAATGCAGTATATGCGTTAGTATGAGACCTACAGTTATACTGATCAGAATGAATTCCCAGTAGGCTAGAAAACAATTATCTTTTAATTACATGTTATGTAGGCTTGACATTTTCTGCATGTACATGCGTGCGTGACTGGATTTCACTTTTGTTTCTGAATATTGTTTTATATCAATCCCATTTCCTCCTCTTTTGCATTTCTTGTATGGTTATTGAATTACTGATGATGTTACTTGTTTGACTCTATGATGACTATTGCTGTGGTCTCATAAGATTAACTGTTTCGATATTTTTTGTCTTGGCAGGTTTTGTATTTTTAAATAAATTTATATTAAAAAGCTACAAATAATATGTACTGACACAAAACCCTTTGCAATTCTTCTGTTAAGTTTCCTACAGCCAGCATGATTTTGCTAGTTCACAGGAGGGTAGTTTTACCCTGTGCTAACCAGCTTGAAATCAAGGATAAACTTTTGTTTCAGCCTCCCAACTCTCTTAGTATGCCAGGAACAACTTCTTGTTCATGAAAAAAAACCTCTTTGTAGACTTCACAATAATAATAATAATGATGATGGCTTAAGCTTGGTATACAAAAGCCAAGAATCTTCCTAAATACCTTTCATTAAAAGGAGACCCGCACTTTGACAGGTCTCTCTCTCTCCCCTTACATCTTTGGGCATTATTCTCCCGACAGCTGACAAAAGAGTTTCCGCACACCCCGTCAATACTGACCAGTGCCGCTTGCTCCGAAGAGGTGACAGGAGAAGCACCCGATGAGCGCTCTGCGGTAAGGGAGGACATCTTTGTATTGCACATTTGCCTGTAATTTAAAAACAAGCCAAAGTGTTAGCGCTCGCTGGCTGCTTCCAGAGGGGAGAGACTCCTGCTGATCGCAGCCCCCACAAGCTGAGATCCCAGCCCAAAGCGCCTCTACCTCCTGGGAGCCAGCGCTGGGCGAGCTGGAGACCCCCCCCCCTTACCTGAGCTCCCCTCTCGTCGGGGGAGAGAGCTCCGCGGGCAGGAGAGCGGGGCCGGGCCGGGGCTGCGTTTAAATAGCGCCGCCACCTATAGGCAAGCCCGGGTTTAGCGGCTCTGCTGAGCGGCCGACATGTCTGAGCATGACCCGGAGTAGAAGCCGCCGCCGCCGCCCGCTGAGTCACGGGGGGCGGGGGGGCAGCGCCGCCGCCTTTCAGTCAGTCCGCCCGCTGTGACCAGGCGGCTGCCCCGGCATGTCCCGTCCGGCCCGTCCGTCTCAGGCCCCCTCCCGCTGCCTCTACCCGCCCAGGCCCCAGCCAAGCTGCGGCCCCGCCCGCCCATCGCGAGACACTCGCCGCCCCTTGCCTTGGGCTGCGTCCCGCTCTCCTCGCTGCCGGGGGACGGGGTGGGGGTGGGGGCTGGCTGGGCGCTACCGCTCGGGAGCGACAAGGGCCAGGCCCGCTCCAAGCGCCGCCATTGCACCCGCCTTCCCTCTCGCGCACCCGCCGCTCAGGCGCCCTCTAGCGGCCCAGGAACTGCCCGGCCGGAGCATCCGGCTCGCTTCCCCCAGCGACAACACTCAGCGCGCCACCCGGCCTGGCAGGAAGCGGCCAGAGGCCGCTGTTGCTCTCGTAGCAGCCACCCTGGGCTTAGCCCCCAGCTGCTGGAGAGGCAGCAACCTGCCCAGGAAGGAAGTTTTAAGCGTAGGTGAGGGGGCACTCTGCCCTTGCCTACTCTGAAACCTTCCTTTTTAACAAGGCCCTTTCTAAGCGGCATAAGTGGCGCTAGAACGTATTCAGAATGGATAGGGGCAGTATGTTGTCCCTGATCCCTCCTCCACCCACTCTGAACATTTCCTAGCAGCGTTCAGGCCACTTGCAGAGGGCCCCCTTAGAGTCCAGGAGCTGGAGCTTAACAGTGCCCCCTGTGTCTGTGGTAGCTATGCCCCTGGCCAGCCTGTTTCACGGGGACTCCTTACCAACAAATGGTGGTCTGTGCCCCATAGAAATCTAGGCACCTTCTGAGTTTTCCACCATACATCACTGCCCTCACACCACAGTTCCCCTCAAAAGGAAAGGAGGATTCAGCCAGCTTCACTTTTATAGTCTGCAACACAGCTTGCAGGGCAGGTTTCACGACAAACAAGGGCACTCAGTACCAAACAACAGGAGTGCTTGCCACTGCCCAGAATCGGCCAAGCCTAAAGAGAGTGACTACATTTTGAAAACCTTAAAAACGAGAAGCCCTCTGCACGTTATGCCATATCACCATTAATTTTGTATAAACATTTGAGTTTGAGTAAATTACGTACATTTTAAATAGCCTTGGCAACAGCTGAAAAAGGATAAAAACAAGCAAAGTGAAGACCAACCACCTTCATAAGCCATGCTTAAACGATCTTGCTTCGTAGTTCCTTTGCAAAGTTTTGCCACTTTCAGGAGCAACTGCTGCCTTTTTCTACACCCTGGCTTCCCTCGTGTGGATTTTCTCATACCCGTGTGTTGGCCAGCTCAGTTGTGTGTGGATTCTCTGATATTTCTTCCTCACACTTTGATTAAGGTAAAAAGTGTGAAGAAAAACACTTTCATCATGCATTTCTTTGTTTCTAAGATTTCTATATAAACCAGAGATAAGCTGATCCTCATCTCTTTTCAACTCTGAAACTAAATGTAAATACACTTTATATATTGTTAAGTAAAGCTAAGTAACGTGAGTCTTTGACTTTCTATCAGCAATCTGGTAAGAAAAAGGATTCTCTTAAAGTTGAAGTGAGTTGGTGGGTTACAGGAGAAATAAAGTAATAAGAGCCTGATATTTTGTCCAAACTTTCCCCAAAACAAGAACTCAAGGTTACAATTTAAATGCTGATTTTGGGTGGCAAAGGGACAGTCTTGATGTATGAAGAAATACAATTCTCAGCAGTCTGGGGTTCAGGAGAATCCCAAGGAGACAGCTGCATCCCCTCATGGCATAAGCAGGGACAGCCAGACTGATAGGATCCTTACAGGGGAAACAATACTGCAAGAACCTAGGAATAGAATGAACAGTTCTGAGAGAATTTTCATTCCAGAACTTTCAGATAATGCAGTTTTTCAAGCTATAGTGTATTAGGAAGTAGTAATCACCGAACAACAACAAAACTGCTTGTCCATGACATCTCACTTATCTGCAGAAGTGGTGTGTAACTAGCCTGGGCTTGACCACTGGACAATTAGTTTTGCAACAGCAATGGGTCCTTGTGAAAAATTCTAGTCTCGGTATTTGTGTAACTACTTAGATTTTCAAGACAAGCTTCTTGTCCTTCTGAAGCACAAAGTTGAAACTCCAAGTGATTACACAATTAATGGTATGTAAACAATTGGCAGTATTCTTATATGTTTATGTTCTATTATCTCCAGAATTCCAAAGCTGCTGTTATATTGTTTCTCTGAGGATACAATGTGCTGACCTGTAGGCTACAGCTGACAAAGCAGGATCCCTCACACTTCCCTTCTATCCATATTTATATTTGAATCATCTTAGAACAAGACATGCAACCAAACACTGAAAATCCAACAGCAGAATTGTTAGAAACTGTCCAGTTGGCCTCAGGATAAAACAAAACAAAAAAACAGAAGTAGAATGTAAGCTTGCTGCATTCCTTTTTAGAATGCAACAGCTTAAGTGAGACAAAACAATTAAGGAACAGACTCCGAGAATACTAGATCAGCTGACTACATCCAAAACAAGCAGATACACAGAAAATGCTGTGTCAAAATAAGTGTTTATCAGCATTTGTGACTGCTTATAGTATCATTTTGCTCAGGCTTCATAGAAGTGAATCATGCTTATTTTATAATCATCAGTGAGCTTTTCCATGATTAATATAGTCTACATCCTTCAAAACCAGGAACTTGTAGATCTTTTCTTTCAGTCAGAAAATGTTCTATTGTGGCCACTAACTAAGGCTGCTAACTAACTAACTAAGGTGTTCTTCAAAGGGCAACAATATCAACAGCAGAAACAAGATTTCTTTCTGCCATCTTTATTGACTAGGGCAAAAATCCAATGCTCTAGCTTTTTTCTCCATCAGAATGGCTACTGAATTCAACGTGAGCTTAGTCTGTCTAATTCATTATCTGCTCTTCTCTCTCCATTACTGGTTAAGGAATTTTTTTGGGTGTGTGTTTTTCTACCCTCTGCATATCATACAATTTGTGGCCCAACAACATAATTACTAGGCAGTAGGCATTGTCAGAAATACCTAGCAGTGAGTTAATGAAATGGTTGCCATACCTCACAAAATTAAAAATTGCAGTTCATGCCAAACATTAGCCCAGATGCAAACAGAGTACTGGTGAAGACAATGAATAAAATAAGCACTCCATTCAAGCTAGCTTGTAATCTGGCCTCGTCCCTATGGCGCTCGAGGGTAAGATGATGATCTTGAATTTTAAACAAGAACTGTTTTCTGGTTGCACACTACAGGTATACAGATTTTATCTGTAATTTGTCATTTTACAAAGGTCAAGAGTCCAGGAGATCAATCTCCCCTCCACAGGGGTAAAATTGAGTTTTTCCAAACAAATTTTCAAAACAGACAATCGGGAAAAGAAAGTACAAGGCATTCAACCTGTGTGCAACTCTGTTGACGTTTGCATTAAATATCCCTTTGAGTTCAATTAAAAAAAAAAAATCTTCAGAAAATTTTACGTGGAAAAGTGCAGTATCAAACAGCTCTCCTCAGACTGTAATTGTTGTTCAACTGTTCCCCAAGATATAAGGGGATACACAAATGGATACATGGGAAGGGGACAGGGAATGTCTCCCCCCTCCCCCCCAAAAACCCCTCTAAACTTCATTCCCTTCTGGGAGTAGAGGACAGAGTCTTGGGCAAGTCACTACCTCTTAGCCTCAGTTTTCCATCTGTAACAAAAAATGGGCAAGTCACTACCTCTTAGCCTCAGTTTTCCATCTGTAACAAAAAATGGGAATGTGTGTCTGTCTCGCCATGTGTTTACCTCACCATGGTCCATCTTAAACTGTAAGTTCACCTGTCTGCAAAAATCTGAGACTAAAGTGCTGTGCTGCATACACCTAGCAGCACTATAGAGATGAGTTGTAGTAGGAGGAGCTTCTGGGTCCACACTGCTCTACTGGTACAAGTTCAGACTTGTGCGATTCTTTGAGGATTGGAGCCTAATTGCTAAGTTGCTAAGCTTAGAAGCAAGCTAAATGCAGCAATTTACTACCTCAGAGAAGAGAGCCTCATTAAAATAAAATTGGCTGAGACAATCTGCATATTTTCCTATTGGGACGCACCTCACAGAGAATAGAAATGCTGGTGGAGTAGCCAACCACAGCTTTCTAGATTTTTTTCATCATCTTTCCAAAATCTGCCCAGGCTGAACCCTGCTTAGTTTTTTCAGATCTAACACAGAGACTGAAGGACTCTGGAGCACAGAACAAGAATAGTTCTAAAAATTATGTTTCCGACAAAAGCTCATCATGTGGTCTCTTTTGCCTCATACACAGTATTCAATTCAGCTGGGAGCCAGGCTGCTTCAACAGTGTCACTGCCTAATGAGCACAAGCAGTTTCAAGAACATGCAGCCCCATCAGCATAAGCTTCCTTTGCTTTATTTTAAAATGATTTCCCATCATTCAGCTGCAGCAGTTCTGAGTCAGTCTCCATCTGATTCATGCTGGCTCATGGTGACAGATGAATCAAACATGAGACCCGTATTAACAAAACCAGCTTTGTCTCTCTACCACAGAGATTTCAACCAGCAGCAACAGGTTAAAAAAATGAAGGCCTTGAAATAAACCCCTCAATCTCTGGTGTAGAGGCACAGCATGGAACCGACACAACTACAATTTAAATCCCATTCAGTTCCACATTATATTCTCTGGTGTTAGGAAATGGTTTAAGAATGCAAGTGTTAACTACAAAAAAAGCTCCTGTAAAACAATTAACAGCTGGTATGGAAGAGATGCATTGTTAATAAAATATTTTAAAATTAGTTCCAGGCTGTTTTGGTATTTTCTTCATTCCCACAGCAAGGCCATGCAGAATAAATACCATGTGACTTGCTATAGTAGCAGACTCTAGTTCTTCCCTGCCAGAGCTCCTACCAGAACAGAGCTCTCCCAGTCTGGAAGGAATGCTGCTATCAGCAGACTGAGATAGTCCATCCTATCGGAGCCGGAGCTGCTTCTCACAGAACAGGCAGAGCTGGTTTGCTCCTCCCCAAACAGCTGATGGCTGGTGGGGAGCAGACAGACCCTCCCTCCCAGCCCCCTGGGTCACCATGGCTGTGTGTGGTCCCAAAGCTAGGACTGCTGCTCTGTTCTCTTCTGGAACAGCAGTTTGGCACACAGCCAGTCCTGTGTTTGTGTGAACAAGGTCATTTGCCCAGCTAAGGTAACATGTGGGAACACCCTTAGTCTCAAGCCAGCCTAAAGTGTGTTGCAAAGATACTATAGGGAAAATCTCAGAGCAGGCGCTTCTGGGATGCACGAGAGCTTGGCAAACACCACATTTACTGCTGGAAACCAGAATTGTGTTTTCCTCCTTTATTCCTGAGGGGAGGTGTGAGCAGAGGCATAGTGATAATAGGTGCAGCCGCACAAGGGCCATGAGTCTGGCGGCCCACAGGCACGTAGAATACATATATACACGAGTGCCGCAGCAGGGGCCCATTCCATCTTCTGCACTAGGGCCCATTCCCATCTAGTTTCACCAGTGGAATGGAATGCTTCACACAGTGGCTATAAAAAGGAACCTAAGTAGGGTGATTGTGTGCCCCTATTTTTAAAGGGACAGTCCCTTTTTCTAGCCCTACCTCAGGTGTCTCGACTCCCCCCACAAATTTGGCTTTTTGTGCTGTATTTGCAGGCACCAGTGTAACACCAGCAGGACAGCTGCACTGGGACGGTTAGCTGCCCCAGCAACAACAATCACCCTGCCCTGCCTGTGCACCTTGAGAAAGGGGGCTCCCTGGGGGTGCACTCGGCCTCTCCACAAAGCTGCTGCTGCACAGAGTGGTGATCTCCTTGTAATCAAGAGTCAGGCACAATGTGAGGAAGAGGCAGACGGGCCGTGCAATGCAATCTGCTCGCAGGGAAAGCTCCAGCCAGCCAGAGCTGTAACTTTTCAATGAATGGGACCAATATCATCATAAAACACCACTCCAATGTGGTACAGAACAAACTTTATTGGAACGGCACACCTTGGTTTTCTATTCTTGGCAGGATTATACTACATACACAGTATTATACAGATAGTCCCCAGATAAAGATATTTTACGTGTCCTGTGACCGGCCAAATCCTGGAAGCACGGAGGCTGATTCATGGAAAAGACTGGGAGAGGGCCCTTTTGATGCTGGAGATTAGAGCTACTGGCGAGCGAGGATAAGTTGTGATCCATGTGTGCAAGGTCTGGAAGGGAGTGAAGCCATGTGATTCACCAAATTGGTGACCACAAGCCCTCACTCCAAAGCCATGTTGCATAACCAGGTCTTTTATACAGTTCTAGAATACAGTTCAGTAACAGCAAGATGCCATGTCATGGTGACATCATACAGGCTTTAGCATATTAGAAGAGGGTTTTCCTGGAAGGAAGGGCTCTGAGCATATCTTTAGTTGATTGTTATTTCCTGACCTGGAAATTGGTGGTAGAGTTGCAAATGTCCCACTTGTTTGTTCACAATGGGTTTCATTTGTTAACTCCAGGTGTTCAGCAGGGTGCTTGTTAAGCATATGTGGGGGTGCCAGGTGCAGGCACCTAAGTGTCTGGCTATGCCTTTGTCAGTATGTTGATGGTGCCTTATCTTAGGCCTGCTTTCTGTTCTGAGCCCTCTCTCTCCTCTTTGCCTTTGCTTGACAAAGCTAGGTCTGGCTTCCTTTGTCCAGACCAGGAGAACATAAGATATCAATAAAACTATATTCTATCGCTACAAGCTGGCATGCAGATGGTGAGGGTAGCCTGAGAGTGCAGCAGGTGGCCAAGGCACTCCGTGCAGGGCAAAGAGCAGATCTTGTCCCGAGATCACTTTTCCCCCTTGTAGCTCATAAACTATGGTGGAGAAACACAAGTGATGATCAGGGGCTTGGGCTCCCCTACTTCACCCCAAGAGAAAGAAACTTTGTACACTCTCCCGTTGCAGAGCATTGCATTGACATGAGAGAAACTTATTCAAAGATGTTGCTGGATTAGACCATCACCATGAAAGCCATAGGCTGCTTGCCCAAATGCTGATTTTCATGTGGGATTCTATCCCATGCAAAGTTAGCAAAAACGTCAGATTCCTGCTGGGCTGCATGCCCACTTTATTTTCTTTCTGTTTCCCCCCTCTCGTGAAGTCACACGACCTTAAGGGATCCATTAGAGGATCCATGCAGACGTTGTAATTTTCACGTAAGTTTCATCCACATATAATTCACCCCATGCACCCATTCCAATCTCACATAATACAGAACTCATGTGTCAGAGCTGGATTTCCCTGCCCTGACATCTGTGATGAAACTGACGTTAATTTCCCTGCCAAATGAATAAAGGCGCATGCACACGTTACAAAACATCATGTAAGATACGAAGTAATGTGAAATTGTGTACCATGGGCAAGCAGCCATAGATCTGTATGAGGGAAAGGAAGCAGCGACTGGCAGCTAACTTTTCCAGATGGACTTGTGTCAGGTGTCCCTTTTTCAGCATAGGGGAAATATGGTCACCCTAAGCCTAAGGCAGAGAAGGGCAAGCCAAGCAAAAGCACCTACTCAGGAAGGACTGGATTAATATACCCTTATTTAACAAATAGGTATTGGCAGATTCATCTCTCATTACAGACACGTCTATCTCAATTGCATAATGATCTGTGTGTTTGATTCTCACAATAGGACAACTATTTTCCAGAAGTATTCTGTAGTGAACGTAAGGCCTGTTCTACTAGGTCAGGTCAATAGCCCAGCATCCTGTCTCCAACAGTGGCTAACTTCAGCTGCTTCATAACGGAGCAATCCATCTTCTACCAGTCACTCCCAGCCCCCAACAGGCAGTAGTCTTGTCCCCTGACCAACTTGTCCTATAGCCATTTATGACCTATCTTCTAAGAATTTATCCAGTCTTTTTTTGACCCAGTTATGATATTGATCTTCACAACATCCTCTGGCAATGAGTTCCACAGATTAATTATGTTGTGTGAAAGGGTACTTCCTTTTATTGGTTGTAGATCTGGTGCCAAGTAAAAGGAGAGTCTAAATGAATCTTAGCACAATACATACTTCTGTGGCAGAGAATGAATACAGGAGGGTGTTGCCCATGCTGCAGATGATGCAGCAATACATTCACCAAAACTTCACACGGTTAAAAAAAAAATAAAACCTAAGAAGAGTGACTAAAACCATCCCAAGACAACCATGAGATGGCTACTTAAAACAAATGGGGAATGTTATGAAAGTAGCCATATAAGACAACACATCCCATGATCATGAGCTGCTGCATGCTGTCAGTCAAAATTTGGAGTTACTATCTAAACTACTGATGTTGAGTGTGGTCAAGCCAACTATTGATGCTAAAGTACTTAGGCTGCAGTGTGGATGGGCTCCCAAACTTTGTGACACCCCATTTTGAGACTTCAGTACACTCTTATAACCCAGGCACAACAGCAAGGAAGATACAGAAAATATATCTGATACCATTTGGGATTGTGACTAGGGCTGCCACTTATGTATATTTTTCCAGACCACTTATGAAACATACATGTTGCAGGTTCTGCAACAGTGCCAATGCAGGTCCTGCAACATGTATTTTTCATAAGTGGCCTGGAAAAATATACTTAGGTGGCAACCCTAATTGTGACCCCATGAGCAGCTGGCATGACCCCAGTTGGGTTCAAAAACCTCTGGATTAATGGTAGCCTTTAACTGATTGACTGCAGTTTTCCATTCCATTAATCCAAGCTAGCAAAGCTTCAGGCCTTCCGTGATCTCATGTGTATCATGCAGACCTGGCTGGACAATGGATCGGGGTCAATTCTGGCTGATCTTGTTCCGGTCGGGTATTCCGTGCAGCACCGGCTGGAGGGACGGGGTGGGGTGGGTGGGTGTAGCTATGGTTTTTAAAGAGGGTGGTCTGTGAGGAGGCATCCAGTGCAATCCATGGTAGGTATTGAAGGCCTCCATCTTGTGCTTGATTTGGCAGGGGACAGTTTGGGTGTGCTACTGGTATACCGTGCACCTACCAGTACAGTAACCTCCCTGCAGGATCTGGCAGAGGCTGTGTCAGAGGTGGTGTTGCGATAGTCCTTGGGGACCTCAACGTTCATGCCGATGTGGTTCTCAGGCGAGCCGAGCATGAGTTCATGGCCGCCATGGCAACCATGGACCTGTCCCAGAGGGTCAACGGCCAGACACATCTTAAGAGGGCATACTTTAGACCTCATGTTTTGCACTGGCCTTGAGGTGGGTGGTCCGTTAATGGGGGAGATACCAGCTGTGCCCTTGTCATGGACAGACCATTACCTCCTGCAGACCTCCCTTCTAGTGCATGTCTGCTCCCGGAAGGGTGCGCAACCTATTTGGATGGTCTGCCCCCGAAGGCTGTTGGACCGAGTGCGGTTCCTAGGTACTCTGGGAGAGTTACCCTCTGACCTTGACGACCCTCACATCAATGGTCTTGTCAAGCTGCGGAACACTTTGCTGATGGAAGCCATTGATCGAACGGCTCCCAGGGGTCCGATGCCATGGCGGAGGCTCCGCAGACCTCCTTGGTTCTCCAAGGAGCTGCGGATGCTGAAGCAGGAGGGGTGGCGGTTGGAGTGACGGTGGCGTCATGCTCAGGCTGAAGCAAGGGCGGGTGGGTGTTGAGGTTGGAGGGGCAGTAAGGCCGGTGGGTGGAGCCAGGGCAACGGTGGGCGGAGCCAAGGCAATGGTGGGTGGCATAACCCAGCAGCAAGGAGTTCCAAGGGTTAATGTTGGATGGACATTACATTACTTAATCAAGCAATTTCAGTTAGGTTAGGCAGGTTATGAAAGAAGACTTCAGAAGTCTTCAGAAAGAAGGGACTTGCTGCATGTATGTTGAAGGGACCCCAATCCCTGCTTCAGAAGTCCCTTCTGAAACAGTATTTTTGCCCTCTGCTGTGTGTGTGTGGGGGGGGGGGAATTTCAAGGCCCATGAATCACCAGACTCAGTTACATCCTCCCCTTCTTCCTACAGTCTTCTCTTCCCTCCTCACCTGACTCTGCTGTCTCTGCTCTCAATGCCTCTCTCTCCTCCACACTTGACTCCCATGCCTCTCTCTCTTCCCGCCCTGCCTTCTTCCACAACCCCCGTCCTTGGCTCACCCCTAGTATCCGCCACCTCCGTTCTTGCACTCGTGCTGCTGAACGACTCTGGCGCAAATCCCATTCTCACGCTGACTTCCTTCACTTCAAATTCTGTCTCTCCACCCTTACTTCTGCTATCTCCCTTGCTAGACAACACTACTATGCCTCC
>QEPC01006720.1:1034434-1048309 GCA_003113815.1 Sphenodon punctatus | reverse complement strand
GATGTTAACCCTGGGAACTCGTTGCTGCTGTGTTTTGCCAGTGTGTTCTGTGTTTCCCTGTGTTTTGGGTTTATACATTATTTATTTTAAGCTTGATGTGCGCTTGATGTGCATGTAGACTGTTTTCTGATGTTAACCCTGGGAACTCCTTGCTGCTGTGTTGTGCCAGTGTTTTGCCAGTGTTTCCCTGTGTTTTGGGTTTATACATTATTTGTTTTAAGCTTGATGTGTGCATGTAGATTGTGTTTTCTTCCATCCGATGTTAACCCTGGGAACTCCTTGCTGCTGCATACCGTCCCCCTGGCTCCGCCCACCGGCCGGCCTTACTGCCCCTCTAAACTCCAAACCCACCAGCTGCCCCTGTAAAGGAGGGGTCCAGATCATGGATCTATCCCATGGATCTGTCCCCTACCCTTGTGTGCATGCCCTCCTCTCTGCTCCCTTATCCTGAGCTCAGTTTTTCAGTGCTTGAGAGTAGAGACTGGATCCAGGCACTGAAAAGGGGCCACATAAAAACTTGCCAAGGGCTGCATTTGGCCCCCGGGCCTGAGGTTCCCCACCCCTGATATAGAAGAAGGCAAAAATAAATTGGAAGCAAATTTACATGTAAACCTCCTTCAGTCTATCCTGATATGTTCAAGCCACAGAACTAAAGCAAAAACAGGGAACATAAGGTGAAGAGGAAGGAGAGCTTCAGCATACATTACCAATAAGTACTTCATCCAGCACTGTCCTCCTCCACCAGACCAGTCTGAAGGGGGCTAAGCCTTTCCCTTCCCTACGTGGCTGTGCAAGGGCGGTAGACAGAATATATAACACACACCCAACTCAAAACTCTTCACTCTAAGCAACCCCCACTGAAGAGAACAGGTTCAGCGTGAAGCGGGGGATGAAAGAACGGGCACTAACCCTGAAGATAACCTTGGCTGATATGTGACCCCAGTCACCACAGAAATAATCTCAAGCATTCAGTGATGCAGGAAAAACTGGATAAAGTGAATGCTGCTGACAGGGCTAGTCACCTTGCAAAGAGCCTGAGACAGACTTTTATAACCCATCTGACGGTGGGTGCGCGTGGCAGCTGGGCACATGGGATGCTTGTCAAAAAGGAGATGGATGACATTTTCATACCTACCATGGGATGGGGCCAGAAGTATTTAATCAGGTGAACAACATATAATTACCAACCCTGTGCTGTCAGGGTTGGTCAGTGCAGATTTACTTGTGCTGTAAAGACTTTATACACAGCACCCTGGACCCCCAGAAGAAGCACCAGCTGTGTTCTGTGTTGGTCTTTCCCCACAGGGCGGATGGTTGTGCGAATGAGTCCTCAGTTGGGTGGGTGACAACATGATTTAGTTTTGCTGATATCTATTGATATTCACAGGAGTGTGAATAGAGAGCCATATCTGCCTAGTTTGAATCTGAGAGTATCGAGTATCTAACAGCTCAAAATCCAGAATTCTTGGGAAGAATGAACATCAACTTGCCTCTGCTCCCATACATTGTCATTTTTGCTGTGTGAGTCCCTGAGAGTCCCAATCAAAACTTGCTGTTGTTGTCTCCAGTGTCTTGGATAAAGAGCGGCACAATACAAAACTTGCATGTTGTTATTTGGGTCTTGTTCCCGCAAGTATTCAATAAATGATAATTGGTCAACCACAACAGCTACCACCATAACCACCCTCACAGCATAGCTGTGAGGATGAATTAGAGAAAGATTTCAAGCACTCTGAATAATGAAACCACCATATATATGATAATAAGTCAATGGGTTGTCTTGGAGGAAGGAACTGTCCCCATTACCTCTGACATTTGATTTTCTTTGCCCTATTCAGCTTTTCCGGTGATGCAAGCTGGTTGAAGATGGTTTTCTCTTCCACCAGGCTAACACCTAGGTTGTCAAACTGGATTGTGTGGAAGTTATTTGGGGAGGGGGGGGAAGGGGAGAGGGAAGGGGCAGAAGGATCCCAGGTGGCAAATTTCACACTCGCACTGCAGTTAGGGAGAATCTCCAAAATAATGACATGACAAGAGGGAGTTAGAGTAAAAGAACAAGGAGGGAGAAGGGAGCGGGGGAACAGAAGGGTGGGAAGGGAGAGAGGAGGCAAAGTATGTGTGTGGTGGGAAGGGGGGGGCACGCACAGTTTTTATTTTATTTATTTGAACATATTTGTATGCCACGCCCTCCTGCACAAGTATCTCGGGGTGGCTAACAACATTTTAAAAATAAAGCAATGCAGTAAAATGTTATGCATCAACAATTAAAATAATCAGCAATAAGAGACCCCACCCTAACCCAGCCCACCCTCACACACCTCCCTCAGCAAAGGTCCAGCGGAACAGCTAGGCCTTACACTGTCTACAGAAAGTGAGGAGGTCTAGGGTCAGGCGGACCTCCAACGGTAGGGAGTTCCACAGCCACAGAGCAGCCACCGATAACACCCTCCTCATGGTCGACACCCGGAAAACCCAGGGAACCTCAAGGAGGGCGCCCCCGGCCGACCTCAGGGGCCAATCCACAATCCGGAGGGTGAGGTGGTCCTGCAGATAAGTGGGTCCCAGGCTGTTTAGGGCCTTAAAGGTCAAGACCAACTCCTTGAATTGGGCCCGGAAGACTATCGGCAGCCGGTGCAGAGAACGGAGCACTGGAGTAATATGCTTACGACGCCTAAGGAGATGGGCTGCTACATTCTGCACCAGCTGCAGTCTCCGGACTGTCACTAGGGGTAGCCCTGCATAGAATGTGTTACAATAGTCCAATCTCGAGGTAATAAAAGCATGGATGATTGTGGCAAGGTCTGAGTCTGAGACATACGGCTTAAGCCGTCACACCAGATGTAGTTGGCAAAATGCCTTCGCCACAGGTGCCACCTGGGTATCCAAGTGGAGCTGCGGATCTAGGAGCACCCGCAGACTATGGACCTGAGAGACAAAGAGGGGACAGACCCCATCAAATGATGGGGGCCATGACCTCCCCCAGCCTTCCCCACAACCATCACCTCCATCTTGTCAGGATTCAACCTCAAGCTGCTCGCCCTCATCCAATCCCCTACAGCTGGGTGGTAAGCACTGAGACTGCTGGGCCTTGGTCCAATGAAAAAGAGAGGTATAGTTGGGTGTCATCAGCATACGGATGATACTTTACACCAAACCCTCTGATGACCTCCCACAATGGCTGCATATACACGTTGAACAAAAGAGGGGATAAGATGGAACCTTGCGGGACTCCACACGTGAGGTCCTGGGGAGCGGATGAGCAGTCACCCAGCACCACATGCTGAATTCTCCTGACCAGGAAGGAGCGGCGCCATTCAAGAACAGTCCCGCCCACCCCGGCCGTCCCACAACTGAGTCACCAACAACTTATGATCAGGGCCCCGATTCTTCCGCGGAATTTTTTTTAAAATTCCGCGGGAGTCAGGGGCCAATTCTGCGCCTTGGCGCGATTTACCATGCGGGGGGGGGGCTTGGTTTGCCTCCTCCTCCCCCCGCACTGGTAAACCCTCAGGGCCTCCACTCCCCAGCTGCCGGGGCTTGCCCTCCCCAGCTGCTGGGGCGTGCTTGACTCCCACCCCCCACCCCCCCAAAAAAACCCAAAAGGATTTGTCTTACCAGGGATGGCAGCAGCAGCTGCTCCGTCCAGCGTGCTCTTTTCCTGCTCGTACTTCCTGGCCCCTCCCGACGGGGCTCTCAGGGCGACGCAGCCAGATGACGTCATCCGGCTGCGTCGCCCTGAGAGCCCCGTCGGGAGGGGCCAGGAAGTGCGAGCAGGAAAAGAGCGTGCTGGACGGAGCAGCTGCTGCAGCCATCCCTGGTAAGCAAATTAAAGGGCCCTGGGCTGCTGGGGAGGCTGGGGAGGGGAAGCCCCGAGGGTTTGTTCATTCCCCTTTCCCCGTAGAATCTCCTGCCCCGCGTCCCCGCAGCGCAGGCTGGAAATTCTGCGCTGGGGGAAGCGGGGCAGGAGATTCCGCGGGGGGAGGGGAATTCCGCGGGAAATCTGCGATTCGCAGACCCGCGGATCCCTCGGGGCCCTGCTTATGATCAACAATATCAAATGCAGCCAAAAAATCTAACAAGATCAACAGGGTCGAATGGCCATGATCCGACTCTAGAGAGAGGTCATCAACCAAGGCCACAAGCACAGTCTCAGTGTCATAACCTGGATGAAACCCAGACTGCGAGGGATCTAAGAAACCAACATGATCCAGATGCTCCTGAAGCTGATGAGCCACCACTCGTTCAATAACCTTCCCTAAAAAGGGGAAGTTCAAGACCGGCCAATAGTTGGCCAAGGCATCAACATCCAGCAATGGTTTTTTTAAGGAGGGGTCGCACCAGCACCACCTCGAGGCAGTCCGGCACCCTACCCTCCCGAAGGGAAGCGCTAATTATCCCAGCCAGCAACGGCCCTAATGTCCCCCGACTGGCTTTAACCAGCCAGGACGGGCATGGATCTAATTCACAATAAGTGGTTTGAACAGCCCCAAGAACATCCCCCTGCATCAGAGGGTGACACACATTGTAATTAATCCCATAAAACAGGACAGATGAAGTTTCAACTGCCTCTGGTTCACCCGCTGTTAAAAGTGCAGCGTCGAAACCATGGTGGATTTGAGTTGATTTTATCTGCAAAAACGTCTACATGTAAGTCACAATGAGCATTAGATAACTCTGGATCCAGGCGGAGGGAGGCCAGAATGACCAGCCCCCACACCACCCAGAAAAGCTCAGCCAGATGAGACTTAGAGGATGCAATGAGGGTAGCAAAGAAAGCCTTCTTTGTTGCCTGCACCGCCATGGCATAGTTATGTAACCAGACTCTGTGTCGCAATCCATCAACTTCAGTACGAGGGCGATGCCACCATTGCTCTAACTGCAAGTCTTCTTGCTTCAACCTCAGCAGTTCCTCCGTATACCATGGGGACCTGCATTGTCGGCGATTCAGGAGCGGATGCCTGGGATCTGTGCAATCTATGGCCTCCATCAACTCCGAATTCCAGAAGGTCACGAGGTCATTGAGCGAACAGTCATCGAAATCAGAGGGAATATCCCCCCAGAGCGTTCTGGAACCTCTCCAGTTCCATGAGTTTCTGGGGGCTAACCAACCGAACTGGCCCTGCACCCTCCCGGGGACCGATATGCGCCAGAATACTGGCCTGGAGTAGATAATAATCCATCCATGACAAGGACACTGCTGACACCTCCCCCCACTAATGGATCCCCGCCTCAAGGCCTGTGCAAAAAATCATGCCCAGGATATATCCTCCAACATGAGTGGAGCTGACAGCTAACTGAGACAGGCCCATGGTTGCCATGAACTCATGCTCTGCCCCTGGCGTCAGCATGGATGTTGAAATCTCCCAGGATAATCGTCCCGGGGGATTGCAAGACCACCTCCAACACCAGTTCAGTCAGAGCAGGCAGGGAGGCTGATGTACAGGTGGGTGCATGGTATATTAGTAGCACTCTGACCCCACTCTGTCTCTGACCAAATTCATCACCAGGTGGAGCCCCTCAATTCCCATGATAGGTTGCACAGGAAATCTCCTCACAGACCAAGTCTCCTTAAACATAATGGCTACACCCCCACCCCCCATTCCTCTAACCGCCGCTGATGCTGGATGGAATACCCAGCTGGGACAAGGTCAGTCAATATAGACTCAGAGCCCAGCCAGGTTTCCGTAATACATGCGAAGTCGGCTGCCTGGTCCAGGATCAACTCCCAAACTATAGTAGACTTATTAGCAACTGACCTTGCATTCACCAGCATCAGACCAAGGCCAGGGGCCCTCTGATTAATGACCAGTGCCACCACACCACCTGACCGGGGGCCAGTGAGCAGGACAGGCAGGAAACATCTGTCTCACCTCACAGATCTAATATGCCTCCCAGAACGACCATAATTCCCCTAGCCCATCACAACTCCTATGGCTGCAGACTCCCCCACCCCCCGATCCACTCCCCCAGCCCTCCCCAGGCGGCTGTCCCACCAGTCCCCTGAGGGAGACCCCCCCACCATCCAACACCCCCCATCCTCCCCTCTCACAGGAAGATAACCCTCCTTCTCAAAGGGCTCAATAGAGTCTCAATAGAACCACAAGGCTAAGAGATAACTAGTCATCCCTTTGCCGTCTTCTAGAGTTCAGGGCTTAATTTGTGAGGGAGCTTGCCAGGGTTCAGCCCTGGCAATTAAATTCAAGGAGTGGGGGTCTGGGCTCCAGGAAATGTTCCCAGTAGGAGTGTGCACCGCCAAATACGAAAGACCAGGAAAAGGCCACTATGGGCTATGTCAGGGTTAGAAATGAAAGCCAGATAGAACCTGGATGGTTTATTTGACTATCATTAATAACTTTTCTGGCCCACTCCCTGCAGTGGTCATCATATAGATTAAATCACAAGAAAGGAAAATTTGGTACTCACCCTATGAATTTTCGTTCTTCTCTCGTGGGGAGGCAGGCAGTCTGTGCTGGGCGTTGCTCCTCCAACTCAGGAAGTAGGCAGGATCAGGTCTTTGATTGGCTGTCAGGACCTAGGGGAGGAGCAACCCCAGCCCTGCTAGTCCAGATCAGTTACTACCTCAGCTAAACTCTCTCTTGACCCCGTAACTTAAGAGGTAACCCTGAACTACAAAAACTCAACCTTTAAGGAACTTGCTATGTACAAACGCTAGGAAACGACCTCTCTTGCTGGGACAGGGTACTCCCTAGCCCTGCAGAGGCCCAAACCTACGACCAAACACTCTCCTGGGCTCTCCCTTCCCCTTGGACCAACCCATCTGAGGGCGTTTTTAAATGAGACAAGAAATGCAGCTGATCCTTTGATCAGCCACCTTTCTTTGTGCTCGTTTAAAAGTCTAACCTGCTTTGAAGCCGGATCTTCCCCGCGTTAGACCGGCCCGGCGATCCCCGATGTGCCGGCTTTAAGCCGCACTTCCGGGTCCCCTTTGTAGAGAGCACACGCGCAGAAGGACGCACTTGCGCACATAGTCTCTGAGACGTGTCTGATGCTCTTCTGAACATCAGTCCCGTCCTAGAGAGGAAGGCAGAATAAGAGATGTGGCAGAATAAACGATCCCGCTTGTGAGTGGGATTGTTTAAAAGCGCCCTGAGAGCGTAGGAGGGATGAGACCAAGCATCCATATGGGTGGGCTGGACTGCCTGCCTCCCCACAAGAGAAGAAGGAAAATTCACAGGGTGAGTACCCAATTTTCCTTTCTCTCTCTCTCCTGTGGAGGCAGGCAGTCCGTGCTGGGCTGTACCCAAGCAGTGTCCCCCTAATGGGAGGGAACATGGATACCCGCCACCACAGGAAAATGCTTGGACTCATGTCAGAACCCTCTGCAGCACTCGACGTCCAAAGGCCGCCTGTGCCGAGGCCCAGGTATTGATTCTATAGTGCTTTGTAAAGGTATGCAGAGATGACCAACAGACTGCTCTGCAAATTTCATCCAAGGAGGCACCCTGTAGAAGGGCCGCATTAGTGGCCGCGCTGCGAAGGGAGTGAGCCGTCACCCCGACGGGAACTGACAGACCCTTTGCCTCGTATGCAAGAGCTATACACCCTCTCATTCATCTGGCTATGGTGGCAGAGGGCACCTTCTTCCCCTTTTGTTGCTGTCGGAAAGCGACAAAGAGGGCAGAGTCTATTCTAAAGTCCTTAACTCAAGGTAAATTTTAAGGGCCCTGCGCACATCTAACCTATGCCACCCCGCTTCCCTGCTATCTTGGGGATTAGGACAGAAGGAGGGGAGCTCTATGTCCTGGCTGGCATGAAAAGCCGTGTTCACTTTCAGAACAAAGGATGGACTAAAATGGAGGGACACCTTGTCCTTATCGAAACGACAATTCAGGGTCCACTGACAGGGCTGCCAACTCCGAGACTCTTTTTGCTGACGTAATTGCCACTAGAAAAGCTACTTTAAAGGACAGGACCTTCATGGACACCTGGTGTAGAGGTTCAAACTGAGGTCCCTGAAATGCCTCCAGTACGACATTGAGTCTCCACGATGGGAACCTGTGCCTAGTTGCTGGATTCAGGGAAGTAGACGCCTTCAGGAACCGTTGGACATGGGAATGAGCCCCTAATGTCTCATGCCCTGGTACTGCTAGGACCGTTGACAGTGCGGACACCTGCTGTCTGAGTGTGTTGGTACAAAGTCCCTTGTCCAGTCCAGCCTGCAGGAAAGCTAATATTTCCGGTACTCGAGCCTCCAACGGGGGAATTTGATGTGACACCGCCCAGTCCTGGAATACTCTCCAAGTAGTGTTATATATGCGACTCGTGGATGGACATCGGGCCGCCAGCAGGGTCTGTAGCACTCTGTCGTTGTATCCAAAAACTCCTAGCCATTCCCGCTCACTCTCCAGGCAGTGAGGTTTACTCTTGCGAGGTTGTGGTGGTGCACGGGGTCCTGCGACAGGAGATCCTCCCTCATGGGGAGCTTGAACTCCTGATCGATCTGCAGTTCCCTGATGGCCGAATACCATGGCCTGCGAGGCCAATTTGGTGCCACTAAGATGACTTGGGCGCCCTCGCGCTTGATCTTCTTCAGGACCCTGTGAATCAGGCGCGTCGGTGGGAAGGTGTATAACAGCTGGCTCGGCCAGGGCGTGGAAAGGGCATCCGTCCCCTCTGCCTGGTTGTCCCGACGTCTGTAGATGAACCTGCTGACCTTGCGATTGTCGCACGAGGCAAACAGGTCGAGGCTGGGTGGGTCCCAACTCTGCCTCAGCTGTGAGAAGACGCTTGGATGAAGCGCCCATTCTCCTGGGTTGATCGTTTTCCGGCTGAGCCAGTCCGCCCAAGTGTTCTCCTCTCCCTTGACGTGCTGAGCTACTAAGGATTGAACATTGTCTTCCGCCCAAAACATCAGTTGTGTTGCCTCGTTCCTTAAACGAGGAGATCGAGTCCCCCCTTGTCTGTTCACAAATGTCATTGTCGTGGTGCTGTCTGTGCATACCAGGACATGGCGGCCCCTCACTAGGTGACCGAACTGTTGCAGAGCCAGACAGATTGCTTTCAGTTCCAGGAGGTTGATGTGCGACACTCATTCCGCGGCTGACCACGTTCCTTGCGCCGTCCGGGACTCACAGTGCGCTCCCCATTCCCTCAGGCTGGTGTCTGTTGTCACTATCACCCTGGAGGGCTGAGGGAGCCTGAATGGGGAGGCCTGGCACGAATCTGAGGGGAGCGATCCACCAGGTCAATGAAGAGAGAAGGTCCGGTGTAAGCTGGATCATCCTGGTGGATTTGGAGGCGATGAAATCCTACCATGGCATTAGGAACGCTTGCAATGGGTGCAGGTGGAAATGGGCCCATCCTACCATCTCCACACAGGACACCATGAGGCCCAGCACCCTCGCCAGCGACAGGATTGACACCGATCTGCTGCCCCTGAGGCAGGAAATCTCCTGACAAATCTTCTGTTCCCTTTCGTTGGAGAGGAAGAGTCTGTCCTGCACCGTGTCCAAGATTACTCCCAGGTGAAGGAGGCGCTGCTCCGGCGCCAACAAACTCTTGTCCCAGTTTATCATGAAGCTGTGGAGATGCAGAGTGTTCACCGTCTCTCAGACCGCTCGTCGGCACCCGTTTCTTGACGGCACTCTGATCAGGATGTCATCCAGGTATGGGAACACGTGGATTCCTTTTCCTTAGGTCTGCTACCAGTACCACCAGGACTTTGGTGAACACCCTGGGTGACGATCCCAGGCCGAAAGGCAGGGCCCGGTATTGGAAATGTCTGTCTCCGTAAGCAAACTTCAGAAATCCCTGGTGCGACCCCCTTATGGGGACATGCAGATATGCCTCCTTGAGATCTATCAAGGCTAGATAATCTTGTGGTTGAATTGCTTGGGCGATTGAGGCCAGGGTCTCCATTCTGAATTTTCTGTGCCTCAGGTGCTTGTTGACAAACTGGAGGTCCAGAATGACTCTTGTGTCTCAGTTTTTCTTCGGGACGGTGAAGAAGATGGACTACATGCCTGAGAACCGCTCTGGTGAGGGAACCTCTTCTATTGCCCCTATGCTCAAGAGATGATGGATGGCATCCTCAGTCCGGGCTCTTTTGGTGGGTAGTCTGCGTACAGGCACTTGTTTGAATAGGTTTCTTGGCCACGACTCCAGTTCAAGAGTGTAGCCCTCCCTGATGGTCTCTTTGACCCAGCCGCCTGACGTCGTCCCGTCCCACTGGTGGGCAAAAACTTGTAGACAGCCCTCCAGGAATGACAGAGACTCGGAGTCAGGAGGACGGATTGTTCTGTTTACCTGTTCTTCCCTGGCGCTGGGGCCCTAGGAATTGACGGTTCCCCCTGCTGCCTCTGGATCTGAACGACGCGAAACCTCCCCTCCTGGGGGGGGAGGGTGTTGTTGAAAAAAACGACGAAAGGGCTGTTTTCTCCAGGGTTCCTTTTCCCCGGGGTTCACCGGTAACCCCTTCTTCTTTTCAGGTTCATTCGTCATGACCGTATCCATTGGCTCCCCAAACAGCTTTCCTTCTGCTAGGGGCGCCGACGTGAGTACCATCTTGGAATGCAGGTCAGCTTTCCAGGGACGCAACCACATCACTGTGCATGCCGCCACGCTGTTGGCCATTGAGTGTGCCAAAAACTGGGCTGCATCCAGTCCTGCATCGGCGATGAAGGCAGCAGCCGAGGCCAACCTTTTCAGACCTTCTTTCAGCTCTGGGGAGGTAGCCAATGGGCAGAGGTCCTTGATTCAAAGGACCATCGCACGGGCAACGGTAGATCCGGAAGCGGAGACCCCGCAAGTCGTAGCTGTGGTCTCGAAGTCGCGTCTCAGAAAGGACTCAATTTTTCTGTCGAGTGGGTCTTTGGGGGACCCCTCTCCATCTGCAGGAATCACTGAGGTCTTCGTGAGGTCCGCTGCTCCAGCATCCACCTTGGGAGGACGAAGGAGGCTGCCTGATCCTCTGGGAGGGCGTAAAAGCGTCGTGCCACGGAATGGCCTTCGTTGGTTGTGCCCATTCTCCCTTCAGGATCTTCATGTAGAGCGAATGGAGAGGGAGTCTGGAGACGTCCACCTCTTCTGGTGGCAGCACTAAGGGGGCATCTTCCGCTAAGTTCGCCTCGGTGGAGGCTGGTGGCGGGGAGGGACAGGCCGATCCTAACTGCTACGCTGGCCACTAACCTGAGAAACAAGTCCGGCTGGAAGATACACATCCCTGCTTTAGATACTGGGTCCTGGGGTTCCTCCACGAGTTCCCCCTCCTCAGTCTCTCTCTCAGGGGGAGGGGTTGTACTCGCTCCACCTCTGCTCACTGCCGCCAGCTCCAGAGACATAGACCTGCGAGACCAGGGGGATATGCCCCCCTGGCTGGTCCCCCAGGAGTCTCTATCCAAAACTGAAGGGGTGGGGGCTGATGGGGTTCCCCCCAGAAGGTGTGCCACCCCTCCTACCCCCTTAGTAATCAGCTGCCTCCCCAGCCACTGAAGTACCGCTGGGAGAAACTTCCTCCTCCTCCCCCCCTCCATTGCCTCGGCACTGCTGGCTGCGGGGGTGGGGGGTGGGGGGTGGAAGAGCCTACGTGTCTCAGGTGGGGGGGGGAGTGGGGCTGGCATCTTTCCTTGCCGTGCCCGCTGTGATAGGACCCCGAGGAGGGAGAGAGAGAGTGGATTGCGACTGAGGCTGCTGCTCCTCTCCCCTCCCCTTTCTAATCCCCTCTTCTCCGGGGAATGAGGCCTGGAGCCACTGCACCCCCTGGAGTGGCGCCGATGGAAACCTTGGTCATGGGGGATCTGCGTGGACTGCACCCACGAGGGCTGTGCCTCCTAGGGCTGGTGCTGCCCCGCGGCTCTTGCGGGGGTCGCAGGTCGCCTCTTGGATCTGCTCCGGGGTCCCATCCGGGCCTATGCTTCGGGCTGCCTCCCCGAGAGACCTGTCCTGCCCCCGCTAGGGGGCCATGAGTGCTCCACGCTGGGGGCCACTGGGCTCCTCCTGCACTTCTAGGCCGAGCGGCCTGATTCTGAGGGGGTCCTTCTTCGTTATTCTCTCATTCAAGTCCCACTAATGGTATTTAGCGCCCTCTGGCACCCAAAGCCGGATATTACTCACTCATGACTGCAATGCAAATGCTGGCGAAAAAACACTCTGCCCCCTCTCTAGGGGTATATATAGAGCCCCTTCGCCAGCATTCCCTGTTCAACCCAGCGCGGTAGTCGGATTATGCACCGTGAGTGCAAGATAAAAGGATTTCTACATCTGTGCTTACAGTGCCGGGCTCCGATCCCGGTCACTGATCCTCACCCCAGCTGCCTGCTCTGCCTGGGGGAGGAACACAATACTTCCATCTGCCCGATCTGTAGGGCATTCAAACCAAAAATCCAGCGTGCTAGAGCCCACCGCCTAGCACTCCACCTCACTGCCCGAGCCATCTCTGTCCCCGCGGAGGGACAAGCACTCCAGGCAGCCAGATCCCAGCAAGGGGAGTCTGATCAACCCGCTCTGGCCTCACACACTGCAGTGAAGCGCCATTGAGATCCAGCCCAAGCCAAAAACCTCCCTGTGGTGGGAGAAATGCTTGTGGCTTGCAGCCTGGGGACTCAGAGGAACCCCTCTGGGGTCTCCAGCCCTCTGACCAGGAGGACAAGCCCACACCTATGGAGGAGGGCTCCCACCAGGCACCCCTGCACCCAGACCTATGGCCCTTCCACAAGTTCCTTGCCCGCATGGCTCACACTGAAGGCATTGCACTCAGCAGTACCAAGCCCAGGCAGAAGTACCAGCTCTTTGACACATGGTCTGCCTCTCACAGGGACAGAGTTGCCATTCCGCTGGCCGAGGGTATCTCGGCACCAGCTAATGACTGCATCTGGAACCAGCCTTCGACTTGCCAGCCTGTAGACAATAGGGCTCTGCGCATGTACCCTCTCTGTCCGCTACGGGACATGACTTCCTGGTGTCCCACCCGGCACCTAACTCCCTGATCACCTCAGCTACAGCTGAAAGGGCCAAGGGAGGAAAAACCGCATCACAACCCCCTGACAAGGAGGGCAAGCGGATTGATGGGCTGGGAAGGAAAGTGTATTCCTCAGCCTGTTTTGACATGAGGGCAGGAAACTACCTAGTCCTCATGGCCCATTTTAATTTCACATTATGGGACAGCATGCTCAGCACCTTCCATGATGCCCTGGATGAGAGCAAAAGGGAGACTTTCCTCACTCTAACCAGGGATGGCCAAGAACTCTCCAGACATCTAACCAGAGTGGCCTACGATGTCGCCATGTCGGGGGCGAGGGGAATGGCCACTGGGATCACCCTCAGATGGCATTCCTGACTGAGAGCATCTGGGTTGTCGGCCGAGGCCCAACAGGTGGTCGAGAACCTCCCCTTCGATAGAGAGGGGTTATTTGCTGCGAGCACTAATGACCAGCTCATGCAGCTAAAGACGGAGAGGAATACGGCCAAAGCCATGGGCCTTAAGGTATCCGCCCCTCCCCCACCACCCCAGAGCACCCACCCTGGCCAATTCCACAGGCCCCAGGTGCGACCCCAGACCCCCAACCATACACAATACTCCCAGGGCCCCTCCCCATACCTACCCCAAGGGGAACCCCTACCAGGGCCAGTCCCAGGGGCCCTACCAGAAAATCCAGGGGCAGTCACAGTCCCAGCCATGGAACAAGGGACCACACAGCAGCCCCTCTAAGGGCCCCTTTCAAAAGCAGCATTTTTGATGTGGGCCGGGAACCCTCCCCTGTGGAGGGCCCAGTCTTCGGGAACCGCCTGCTCCCCTTTCATGCAGCCTGGCAGGGAGTCACCACTGACCAGTGGGTCCTGACTACCATTTCTACGGGATACAAGATCCAGCTTGCCTCCCACCCGGGGGACAAATTTGTCTGTACCCCCATTCCCCAC
>QEPC01006720.1:998472-1013854 GCA_003113815.1 Sphenodon punctatus | reverse complement strand
CCTCTTCTGCGTCCCCACCCCATAAAAATTGGGGGACCTTGAGCAGTGCACCCTCGGATGACTGCAAGGGTCGATCCAGCACCCAGGGGGTGAGGCAGTCCTGCAGGTAGGCAGGGCCTAGACCGTTTAGGCCTTTATAGGTCAAAAACAAGACCTTGAAGCGGGCCCAGAATACTGTTGGCAGTCAGTGCAGAGCACAGAGCTCTGGTGTTATGTGCTCCTGGAGGCCCAATCCCACCAAGAGACGGGCCGCCGCATTCTGCACTAGCTGCAGCCTCCGAGCCATTGTCATGGATAGCCCCACGTAGAGCGCGTTACCGTAGTCTAGTCTAGAGGTGATGAAAGCATGGATGAGGGTGGCCAGGCCAGAATCTGAAACATACGGCCGAAGCCGCCACACCAGATGTAACTGGCAAAAGGCACTCCTCGCCACAGCCTCCACCTGGGCATCCAGGCGGAGCTGCGCATCGAGGAGCACCCCCAGACTCCGCACCTGGGGAACCAACGTAGGACAGACCCCGTCCACAACAGGGACTGTTACCCCCGTCGCCTTACCCACCAGCATCATCTCCATCTTGTCAAGATTCAACCTCAGTTGGTTGGCCCTCATCTAGTCCCCCACAACCATCAGACACCGGGTAAGCAGAGACTGCAGGACCTGGGTCTGTTGTAAAAGAGAGGTACAGCTGGGTGTCATCCGCATATTGATGACACCGCACGCCGAACCTCCGAATCACCTCACCGAGTGGCTGCATATACACGTTGAACAGGAGAGGGGACAAGACAGAACCCTGCGGGACACCACACAAGAGGTCTCGGTACGATGAAAAACATTCTCCGAGTACCACTCGCTGAGTTCTTCCTGCTAGGAATGAGCGGAACCATTCAAGAACAGTCCTGCCCACTCCTTCACAGTCCCGCAGGCGTGTCACCAACATCTCATGGTCAACGGTATCAAACGCAGCCGAAAGATCTAACACCACAGGGTTGACCAACCCCGGTTTAACTCTCGGCGCAGGTCATCCAGCAAGGCACGAGCGCAGTCTCGGTGCCATATCCGAGACGAAATCCCGAATGGGAGGAATCAAGAAAACCGATGTGATCCAGATACCCCTGCAGCTGCTGGGCCACTACCCGTTCAATAACCTTCCCTAAAAAGGGAAGGTTAGAGACAGGCCGATAGCTGGCAAGGGAGTCAATGTCAAGTGATAGTTTCTTGAGCAGAGGCCGCACCGCCTCCTCCTTGAGGCAGCCCGGCATTCTGCCCTCCTGAAGGGAGGCACTGACCACCCACGCCAGCAATGGCCCCATTGTCTCCCTGCAAGATTTCACTAGTCAGGATGGGCACAGGTTTAACACACAAGAAGTCACCCTAACTGCCCCAAGGACCCTGATCACATTGGCGGGCACCACCAACTGGAATTGATCCCACAAAACTGGACAAGACAGGGCTTCCATAACCTCTGGCTCTCCTACTGTAATAAGTGCAGCATCAAAGTCGCGGTGAACACGAGCGATTTTATCCACAAAATAGTCCACAAACATGTCACAGCATGCTGTAGATGACTCAACTCCTACGTGGAGGGAGGCCAGACTGACCAACCCCCGCACCAGCCGGAAAAGCTCCGCTGGACGGGACTTAGCAGATGCTGCGAGGGCAGCAAGAAACTCTTTTTTTGCTGTCCTCATAGCACAGCACAGGCTTGTAAACTAGCTCTATGCTGCAATCTGTCGGCTTCAGTGTGCAGCGAGAGCAGTGCCACTGTCACTCCAACTGCTGCCCATTCCGCTTCAGCACCCGCAGGTCCTCTGAATACCAAGTAGGCCTGCGGTCCTGTCGCCTGGGACGTGGATGTCTAGGAGCCATCTGATCAATGGCCTCAGTTAGCAAGGTGTTCCAGAAAGCCACGAAGTCATCAATGAGATGGCTGTAAAAACCAGAGGGTATCTCCCCCAGAGCCCTCCGGAACCGCTCTGGTTCCATCAATCTCTGGAGGCGAACCATACGAATTGGTCCCGCATCCATCTGGGGGCAGACATACGCCAGAAGAGAGGTCTGCAGGAGGTAATGGTCTGTTCATGACAAGGGCACTGCTGACATCTCCCCCAACAGAACACCTGCCTCAAGGCCGGTGCAAAACAGGAGATCCAGAGTATGCCCCCCCCCCCCATGTGTTGGGTCACTAACCCCCTGGGACAGGCCCATGGTTGCCATGGCGGCCATGAACTCATGCTCTGTGTCCCCAAGGGTGGCATCGGCGTGAATGTTGAAGTCCCTGAAGGCGTTACCACACCACCACCCCCGATACCACCTCCATCAGAGCATGCAGGTACACGGTATACAAGCAGCACCCCTAAACTGTCCCCCACCAAATCAAACACAAGGTGAAAGACCTCCATACCAACCTCCTCACAGACCATCCCTCTTTAAAAATCATGGCTACACCGCCACCCCCACCCCCCGTCTGTGGCTGATGCTCCACGGAATACCCGGCCAGAACAAGGTCAGCCAGAATAGGCCCCGACTCGAGGTCCAGCCAGGTTTCCGTGATACATACGAGATCGGCGGCTGAGTCCAGGATCAACTCCTGGACAGTTGTTGCTTTATTCGCCACCAACCTCTAAGTCAACAGCAGCAGCACAGGGTCAGAGGTTCTCTGATCAGTTCAGGCGGATCATGTATCCCTTCTATTTTCACTATCATCATGTTCCTGCCAGGTTATGAATTTGTGGCAGCTCTCAGCTCAGCTGCATTAGGCATTTGCTATGGGCCAGTGGCTCTCTGTGGGGAAAATAAACTCCACCCCCTTCATGCTGTCTCTGTCATTTCAAGCAGCAAAGGGACAGAGTGGAAGAACAGGGTTTCTTTCCCACTCAGAGAGCCACCCCTGGAAGTCACCAGGGAGCAAGAGCCACTAGTGATATGGAGGCCAGGAGTCACAACATTACCTGCCACCACTTCAGCCCCACCACTGACTCATACCACGCTAGGGAGCAGAGTCTGGAGTCTGAACCTGCTTGTGGCAGCTGAATCCTTCTTGTGTCCCTGCTGCACCGCTGCCATTACTGCCCTTGCTTCCCCATCGTTGCGGGAGCAGCGCCTGCCTTCCCCAGCTGGAGCCCACCGACCACCATGGCTCTCCTGACGCTAGGCTTCATGTCCACCCAGGGTTCTTGCTGCCCTGGCATCACTGCTGCCCCTGCTGGGGGAGCAGAGTCTGACGTGAGCCTGCCTGCTTCAGCTGGAGCCCACCTGGGGATGCCATCACTGATATCACTGTGACTATGCCAGGGCTAGGGCCACCTTCCACACTATGAGGCCTCCAGTCATAGAAGTCACTGTTGTAAGTGGAGTGAGTGAACTGAAATGAAGTAGGGTCAAATTAGGGTGGGGGAGGGGGGTTGATTAATTAAACTGAACCGCAGAAGGAAGACTTAATCTATGCATATTTATACAAAAGATTGAGGACCCCTGATCTATTCATTCAACACAATTCTTGACATTTTGAATTTTTAGAGCGGAGTAAGGGTTTGACTCCATGTACACAGACTTGCAGAGACAGAGACAATGGGGCTGATGGTTAGGTAATCAAGTCTGTCATCTCTTCATCTCCATATACTGGCCTTAACAAAATGTTATCTCTGGAGAGAGATACACAACCAGAGTTTGAGAACTGGAAGTAAAACTATCAGATGCTTCATGGAATCTTCTAGACTGAGCACCGGGTTCCAGTTGGTAGAGTGGCTCTCTTTAGTCTTTACTAGTGGTTGTGCACTTCGTTTTCATTATATTGATAACGATATTCTCATTTTCGTTATTGCAATAACGATAAAGATAAATAACAAAATCAATAACTATGAGTATTTATTTCGTTATTGCCTGGCAAGTGTTTTTTGGAGGGAAATGTGGAGAGGGGAGGAGGGAGCAGACATCTCTGAGCCAGAAACAGTGTTGAACTCTTAAAATGGACCTGTGATGGGAGGGAAAGGACCTGATGGATGTATTCGCTGGCCAATGAGTAGCGCAAGCAGGTCCCAGGTAGTTGAATGGCACCCTGTGATTGCTCAATGCCTCCTGCCTCCCAGAACTAATCATGGGGGCTCTGGGGAGGGCACTGCAACCCTTTATGTTGTAGGGCCAGGCTGTTTGACTCTTGTTCTGTGTTAGCTCTTGCTGTGTCAGGCTGTGTTTACAGAACTCTGGAGCTTGCACTAAAATCTTCCCAGCCCTCAGTGTTATACCTTACCTTTCCTTATACCCTTTATTTTCCCTTTTCCCTTCTGTCTGTCTGTCTTCCCCTGTACATATATAGATAGATATAGGTTTAGGTATATAGATTAGATAGATATAGATTATAATAGAGATTAGATATGTCCTATAGTTTTTTCCTTTACGCTGTCTCCTCCTGTCCATATTATATAGATATTAGTAGATACTAGGCTTTTTTATTGTATATATTAGCATTATAGGATAGGAAGATGATAGATACTTAGAACACATAGCAGACAGAAGTTTATTGCTATAGATAATTAGATAGGAATATATTGCATATAGTATAGGTTATTAGGTGTAGGTTTAGGTTAGGCATACATATTAGTAATTTTTCATATTATCATTGTGCATTTATTACTACTGCATTATAATGAGAAAGGGAGGAAGGAGTTCAACGTCTGAGAAGTCTGGGGCAGGTGTCTGCTGGCACTTCTGCCACTGGTGGCAGCCCGCAACAGAAATGATACCAAAAATAAGATCTTTGTTATCGCTCGAAATCAATACCAATATCGATAACAAACAAAATGACAGTTTTTAATAACAAAAAATGAAAATTGACATGGGTCACTGGTACACATCCCTAGTTTTTACTAATCTATAGGGGAGCCCCTGGGAACTCCATATAATTGGCCCCCTAATACAGTCCATGATCTGTTGTGACCTATTTATAAAGCTTTTCTAAAAAGGTTACATGTCTATATTCTCTCAAAGTATATAATTAGAAGTTATAATCCCTATTCCATTATATCTTTGAGCTTTAACGTGTTAAATTTTATCTTTATGTATTTATTTATTTTTTTAAAAAGCATCAACAAAAAAATAAAAAACCTGATTAAATTTTAAAACATCTGTTTTTGGTTTTTTTTAAAAAAATAAATCATTGATTTTTTTCAACCCTGAGAGGGGAACATTGTGTGGGAGCTGCCTTGCTAATTCCCTAAACAAGGGCACTGCTAAGTCATAAGGAGGACTGTGCCCTGTCAGCTGCTTCAGTCCATTCCCTCAAGTAACACAGCGCTAGCAACTTTACAAAGCTTTTAAGACTCGCCAAATATCACTGGTCATTGCTGAGTTCTCTGCAGACGAGATCTGGCTAGTAAGAATATCAATCTGTCTACTCCACCCCTCCCTAAAAAACATCGTTCCGTTATCGTACAATACAAATATTTAAACGGGTCGCTTGTTACTCAAATTTAAGCAAGTGTTCGAGGATAGCGACTGTGCTGGAGGATACACACAATACAGATGTTGTATTCATGATATATATTTCCAATACAGCATTTTAGCTAATGCCAATTAGCTAAAGCAGAGAGAGGGAACCCCTGGCCCATGGGACAAATACGAGCTCCCTTTAAACCTGGTCCACTGTGACACTGCCATGACTGCAATTCATGCAATTCACTGTCAGGGGTGTGCTGGCCAAGGTTGCTGGAGAAGTCTCTTTGGCTTCCCTATCAGTGCACAAGCTTAAACCCCAGCCTCTGCCCAACCAGCTTGAAGGGTGCCCAGAAAAGGGACTACTGCTGCCTGCCAAACAGCTGACTGGGGGAGAGTGGAACATTGCCCACCTCTGAGCTAGGGCTATGTTTAAGCTGGTTAAAATAAGATTGCTTGTACAGTGACAGTGGTACAGGCTGTAAAGATCTAAAAGGAGAATTCACATCTTTGATACTACACATGGCTCCTAAAGGACAGGATGACTGAAAGAGAAGCAAAGAAAAAAATAAATTTTATCAAGACCCTAACTTCCTAGTGTGTGGATGTGGATGTGGTGTGTGAAGGACTGCACATAACTTTGTTGCCTGAAGATGGTTTACTTTGCTTGCATGATACATTGCTGCTTTCCTTCTCCCCTCCCAAGCATGAGTAGACAGGGCATTTTGTAAATTTGTAGGTCCACTGGTCATGGCTACTCTTGTTTAAAATGGTCCCTTTGCTGTTTCACTGCTACCCCCTGCTGGAAAGTAGTTTTTTGCCTCTCTTCTTGTGACTGTGCTTTTGAGCATCTTGCCTGGGATTTTGTGCAGAAACAGAAATGCATTGTTTAAATTTGGTTTATTCAGCCCTGGACCCAGGCAGGTTGGAAAAGATACCCCCTGATCTCATTTTGCTGCATGATTGTGTAGGCTGCTGTTTTGATGGGGCTTGTTTGGTTGAAATACAGGCTTGTAACTGGCCAAACCTTTAAGAAGTCCTATTTGTCTGCACAGGCATTTGGCTGCCGGGGATACAGCGTAGGTACTAGGATGCTGGTTTGGATGGGGCTTGTTTGGTTGCAATACAGGCCTGCAACTGCTCTCTTGGTGAACAGATGAGGAAGTAGGTAGGAGCATGGCAGAAGAGGCTGCAGACAACAAGGAGACCCTTTTTCCCTGTCCCCATCCCCACTGAACCCATCTCTTCCCCTTCCTCTTCTCGTGCACCGAAACCAAACCCTTTCCCTCCTATTTCTCCTCTGTCCTGTCTTTCTCTTCCCTTTCGGTCTCTTCTGATTCAGCTTGTCGCAGGACAGGGAGCTAACTCAGTCCTCCCAGCTCTCCAAGCCAGAAGGAAGAGTTGTCCCAAAGCCTACACCTTCAGAAGACTACAGGTGGCCAAGGAGGGCATGAAAATCAAGGATTCGAGGGTTCAAGATAAAGGTAGGCAATGGCAACGTGATCTATTTTTTTTAACCTGCTATGGTTAATTTGGACCCTGTGGGAAAGAGAGTGTGGACGGGACCCCAGTAAGAGGGCTCGCTATCCCCCAGTGGCAGTGCTTCACACAGCAGCAAGGAGTTCTCTGCATTAACTACTGTAATGCCCATCCAATGTTAACCCTGGGAACTCCTTGCTGCTGGGTTAAGCCATGCCACTGGCCTAACTGCTAGCCAGGCTCCGCCCCTAGGCCCGTTCAACCTGCCCACCGCCCCACCAGCCTCAAAAACCACCAGCCGCCACTGACTTGGGTAGCCTTGGGCAAGTCACAACCTCTCAGCCTCAGTTCCCCATCTGTAAAATGGGAATGTGTGTGTCTTTCCCTGCGCGTTCCCCTCAACCTTTTCCTTCTTAGGTTGTAAGTACACCGGGCAGGGACCTGTCTCTGAAAATCTGCGACTGTAAAGTGCAGTCATAGTAGTGCTATAGAAACATACTACTATAGTAGTGCCTAGTAATGCTATAGAAAAGATTAGTTATAGTACTTTGAGAAATGAATGATGTTTTCTCCCATTATGCTTGGGAGTCATGCCTCATACTGCATTATAATCCAGTTTGCACTATATCATATAGCTATAACACAGGGGTGGGCAAACAGTGCTCAGGAACCACATGCCGCTCTTGGGTAGTTCAAGTGTAGTTCTGAGGCCCCACGCTGCATTATTAGTAATATGTCTTAGTTCATGGCACCCAAGTTTCAGCAGCTGATTTGTAGCTGTTCCTTAGAATCTCAGCAGCTGTGATTGCAGAGCACTGACTCTGCCAGCCAGTCACAAAGCAGGAGAGGCTCAGCCTGGGAGATGCTGCAACAGAGGCATACATGTGTCTTGTGGCTCTCAGCTATATGCAGATTTTGGTACATGGCTCTGTGTTGGGAACTTTGCCCACCCCCGATATATAACACGCATTATAATGAGATTGAACTGTAATTAATACTGCTTGGAATACAAAGTTTAGTATTTGGAATGTTTTAGTTTTTCAAATACAGACAAAAGGAAAAAAGTTCAAAAATAATTCATTCACTAGTCATAATAGGGAAAACCAAAAGTAAAACTGTTCCAGCATATGAAAACATTCTGGTTACTTAAGTGACCTACAGGACTTGTATATTTTCCAGCAACAGACCATATATATGCTTAAACAGCCGGTGCACTTGAATCTCTTGAATTTCCTCCCCGATTTGGAAGATCATTCCAGTGCAGAAAGTGTCATTTGCACAATTATACATTTGTAGTCAGTTAACTTCTTTGGCCATGATCCACAAACCACTCCCTTTAGAGGGCTTCAACTGGGTTAACTCTGGAGTAAGTGGTTTGAGGATTGTGGCCTCTGTTACTCATTTACCATATTTTTTGTTCTCTTCATCTCTGTTCTTGTCCTCATACAAGTTCTGACTTAATCATCTTATTTGTAATCTTAAAAATGTCCTTGTGATGTATTTACATTTTAGAAGAGCTTGTGCACAGCACAAATTAGTGCAAACTGCTTTCTGGGTACACAAATTATATTATTCAGAACGTATTTTTCAGCAGTCTGTATTTTTTTTTTAAAACTCTAAGTTATATATTTATGAAAATGTATACAAAAGAAATTATTCCTGGACCTGTACAATGCCTTAGAAACAGCTGGTAAAGAGATGAAGTATTTTTAGCTATTTATAATACTGAAACTGTATCAAGCAATATGACACTTAGGCCACACAAGAAAAATTGTTTCAAAATGCTCTGAGAATTACAAGCCTGAGAGCAGGCCATATAGTAACTTGACTGAGATTGCATCTTACACACAATGCCCTTTGAGACATTGAAAACATCTGGCTTCACATCGGCAAGGTTTAAAAAACAACTAACCAATCACTTTTGTTAGTGTGAGTAAAACACACATTTGCCTCCATAATTTCTTAAACGCTACAGCACATAGACATGAAAAGAAAATTTCAAAATGCAATTAAAGTAGTGCAAGTATGAATTTCTCATCACTTGCAAACATGTTTTAACCAGGTTTCCTGGTAACAGGAAATCTGGCATTTAAATCTCTATTTTCTGCAACATGTTCAAAACTACCTTTCCAAATCGGCAAAAGCAGGCATAGTTTATCTACGGTCACAATGGGTAGATGGCTGTGTGTTTTGGGTACAGCATCAGCTTCATTTGGCAATTAAGGCCAAGAAAAATGTAGTTTTTTGAAGCCCACACACATTCACAAATTCTCAAGGAAGTCTGTTTTGACAGAGACCAAGGAAGCAGAAACCATATACTTCCTAAAAGCAAACCTAAGTGTTAAATTTGGTGTCTGACTTTCTCAAAGTCTAGGGTGTTCTGAAATGGGGTTTTAATTCAAGCTAAGCACTAGTAAGATCTGCTGTCTTTAGTCTCCATGGTGCTAATACTTTGGTCCAATTCTCAAAGGTGAACGTTTACCTATGCTATTAAGGAAAAAACTGGCACACAAGACATTTTAGGAATAAAATTACATTTGACAGCTCTTTACAAAAAAAAAAATCAAAAAAAAATCAAGCTGCCTTTTTTTGTTTGCCAGACAAACAGGGTGCAAGTGTCACCAAGCACCAGACTACCTATATAGCTTCTTTTCCACTAAGCTTTCTTGGAATGGCAACACTGACATGATCACAAGGACAAAATTAATTCCTTTGGCATATTGCTGTAGCATCAGCCATAATGATCTCCTTTCGTATTAATCTGAAGGTCATAATTAGAAATGCCATCGTAATTTAAACACTGACTACTTAAAAATGAGTTACCATTTAAATGCAATGGGGGAAATGGACTAAAATAGCAAAGCCTGAGTTTTATGTAATGATTGTATTTAATTTCAGTATAACCACTCTGGGGATAGGACTAAAGAGATGCAGCTCCAGTACATTTTAATTTGGCTACTTTGCCTGTTCTGGTATCGGTGCATATGAAGCCGTGTTTCTCTGACTCACAAGACAATCTCAATTCAAGGACACTGAACCAGCTTACTCTTATTCCCTTCTTGCTCACTAAGTTTGAAGTGAGTATAAGCTAATATGCCTGACAATGTGCACAGAATCCCAAGGCCTTGATTAATAGACAGCGGATCCTTAAATAGCAGGTACCCTCCCAGCAGAGTGATGCAGAACTTGAAGTGTCCAAACATATTGTATCTACATGTCTGTTAAGGACCATAATAAATGCCAGAGAGAGTAAAATAAAACCAGTTAATGTCTTAGGTGCTCATGCCCCCCAACAAATGTGTTCCCATGGTTTACATCAATCTCGAACACAATTTTTAATTTCTCAGTTCTGCCTGTAGACAACAGCATGAATGTTTTATTTAACCTCTTCCATCCAACTTACTTTATTAAACTGGTATACAAACTGCAATCACTTTACCTGCCACTGTGGTGCAGCTATGGAAGTGCATGCATGTGTTTCAGTATTGTCCTTTATAAGAGAGAGATCATGTTACTAATTAACCACAACTGCCTACACAAACAGTGGGAAAGGATATGGAGAATCCATTTTTCTTTTCCAGAGTTAACTTTACTGGCTTTGCCCTGAATAGTAACAGTCTGTCTGCCCCATTTTTAAAATTATTAAATACACGATTGAACACTAATTTCTTTCCTTTGACAGTCTGAGTAATGTCCAGTACTCAAAAGGATACGTAACAGGTGAAGTGTTTCCAATGATCCAGTAAATGGACAAATTCACCATAAAGGCTATTACTCCAGACAGCAGCACCATTAGCTGTGGATTAACATGCAGAGTTTGTGATTTCAACACATTTTGGCCATCTGTAGTTTATGCATCAACTTGTCTAATCAGGTTTCTTAATTTTCACATACAAACCAAACAGCAAAACTATCCAACAAAATAGAGCAAAATGTGAACAAAGAAGTTCTGGTTCTGCATAGACACTGTTGATCTGAATAACTTGTTCAAGTCTCAAAATGCGAGTTATGCCACAAAGTTTGTGCTTATTTTACTTGCTGTGTTTGAGATAGTAGCTGCAGAAATTAATATTGCAATTCTGAGGCGATTTTCCTCAGGTTCCATTATATTTATTATTTAAGTCTAATGTAAGTGAAGCTGTTGAAAAAGCTGATAAACCTCTGGCGCGCAAATAGCAAAATAAAACTCTTACCACAGCAGAAAGTTTCCAGGGTCCAAATATTCCTCCTTCTCCAAATATTGGCTCAAAGAAGGGCACGATACATAACAACATGGCAGAGGACATTGGTGCTTGATAGTACAGCAGCTGCATAGAGTTTACCTGCAACTCATGCTGCTTGGCTCCTACCCACTAAAACCAAAAGATAAATATATTAAACGTATGGAAAATCTGAATAATGCAAATTCTTACTTGGTTACTAATAAGAAGGGACTCAAGTCATTTGTGGTCATCACTAAGTGATTAAACACACTGCTATATTACCTTGCTATAGTGAAAATCAAATATTTTAACTGGATGCATGTGAATTAGTCTCCCCTGAAATTTTGATGACACAGAGGTGAGCCGGTGTGGTGGTGAACAGGCATACATAGAAGGAAGGAAATGTAGGCTCCATTCTTGGGTGTGTATGAGTGCTTTTAGGATCAGACTGCCCATCCATAATTTCTATCAGCAGTTGTGTCCTCAATTATGCTATAGTCGAGAGCTTCCTGAAAAAGGACAGTATATAAATTTCATCCAAAGACAAAGTAGCACTTCTGCCACTTATGCAATGTTATAATGTTGAAGGCTTTACCTGTCTATTTTCAGGCAGTAGGATATGTTTTGCAGCCTGTCTACCTTCTCAAATTTTAAACGCTGCAACGTGTTTAATTATGATATCTGGTGAAAATTGCATATATTGAAAAATAAGTTACTAACCACTTGATAAAGGGATGTAACTAGAACACCAAGGGCAGCAAATACCATTCCAAGGAAGTTAAACTTCACATCATAATAGGAATTTAGGAATACACCTAAGGTGATGGGAATCTGTAAGAAAAAAAAAGTAATATGCAACATTTACTGCAGCAGAGTTCAGCTGGAACACTTTATCCTGAGCCCATAGTGTGTTGGAAGTTCTGCAACTTACTGACTTGGAACTTCAGAAATACTAGGCTTTAGAAATACAGGAGCTATACTCCACAATTTAAGCATGGCAAGAGCTAGCATTTCAAAATAATAATGCCTAACACTTACAGTCTTCAAAACAATTTGTAAAAATTAACTCCTGCTTTCACCTATACTATCTCTTGTGTACAGAAAGAGGTCTTTGTGAAAATATTCAACACCAGATATCATAGCTCTTAAAATCTCTGCTATGGCATGATGCCTACAAGATCACCCACAAAGATTAGGCAACTAATGTTTTGAGATAAGACTTCCTTTTTACACTGATCACAATGGCATGGCACCTTGTGTTCCGTTAAGTGTATTTCATCTAACTGATTTCCAAGTCTGTAAAAATCCACTTGTATCTGGCAAGTACATGTTTTGTGCTGGTGAGTAGATTCTTACTGTCTTTTACCCCCTTTTCCCACTGCAAGTCCCAAATTGTCAAGTAACCTTTTATGACTTGGCTAATGTATTATTTATATTTCACAGCTCTATTGATTTCACTAGTCTTATGTTAATTTTCTGGGATTGCAGGGGGAAAAAACTACAAACCATTAGGTAAGAAATATATAGGATTCAACCTGCAGCTAGTACTTCTACAATCCCTCAACGTTATGGAAAAAAATATATAAAAAAAATCCTAGAACTACAATAATGAGGTTTGCACATAGATCCACAAGAGTTCATCTCCTTCAAGCCCGTACACAGCAGCAGATGGTTCTGCGCACTCTCCTTTGGAGACATATGCCAAAACACACACAGCAGCATCTCAGCTCTGCATAGAGCTGATTTTATATTCACCTTTATGAAGCAACACACTGGTTTTAGGCTAGATAAGCCACAGAGAAAAGTACCCAGTTATTGTTTTTTGTGAGTCGGTTCAAAAACTAAGACCAGAAGTAGTGACAGAAGTTATCTGGTTTCATGAACAGGCAGGACAACAAAGAGTGTGATCCTAAAAATCTGTCAAGGATGACAGGCCAGATGCAGAACAGACTGCCTAGAGGCTGCCCTGCCTCCCTGTCTTCTTTTCACTGAACCACCCGACCTCTCCTACTGGAGTCACACTCTTATATTCCCGCTCATGCAGCAAATTAGCTCTAATTTCTTTATCCCAGCACGATTGCGTTCTCTCTCTCACACACACACGCTCTTCCCAGCCTCTTCCTAAAGCGGGACTAAAGCGAAGGAGACCTTTCCTCACCTCAAACCAAGGAGAGAGAAGGGAGCTGGGGGGAGAAGAAGAGTCAGCCCAGGCAGGCAGGAGAGAAGCGCGGACTCTACGTGTCAAGGGGAAGGGGGTGGGAGCTGCCAGCCAGGGCAAGAAGCAGCCAGGACGCGCCCCCCATTTGTAGCCGGGCTGGTCTCCCTGATCTCCGGCCCCCAGCAGCCTCCCACCCCAAGCGCGCGGCTCCTCTCCTCACCAGGGTGAGCTTGATGCGGGCGGGGAAGGTCTTGCCGTAGGCCAGCGTCTGGATCCCCACGATGACCGGCGTGGTCATGGCCTTGGCGAGCTGGTAGGTGCCGATGGTGTTGTTCTGCAGGGAGAGGTTGGTGAACACCACGAAGCCGCAGAAGCTGAGCGCCAGGGGCAGGATCTGGCGGGGCCGCAGGCTCTTGGGGGCGAAGACGCGCAGAGCCTGGCACAGGTAGAGCCCGAGCCAGGTGACGGTGAAGTGCACCAGCGTGAGGCTCAGGTTGGGGAAACGCAGCCGCACGTACAGCCACTTGTTCAGGAACACGATACAGATGGAGGCGGCCAGGTTCACCAGCAGCCCGGCCGCCAGGCGCCCCCGCTCCGGCAACCAGCCCATGCTCCCGGCTGCCGCCGCTCCCGGTTCCTCCTCAGCCGGCCGGGCCAGCGAGTGATGAGCAGGCGGCCCGCCCGCAGCCAGAGCATCCGGGCGGGCAGCAGCCACCGCCGGGACACGTGGCTCAGGATCTTCCGGTGTCAGAGCCAGAGGCTCCGAGACGGGGCATTAACTCCCGGCTGCTCCCTGGGGGCGCAAAATCTCGGCCACGGCAACCACCCCCCGGAGAGACTAGCCCGTAACCTCCTTCCTTCTAGTGGTTTGTCTCCTTTCGCCCAGCGACCAACACAGCAAAACGGCCAACGCCACCTGGCTCTGTCTGTCTGTCACAGGAAATTCCTGACGGAGTGGGGGAGGGGAGGCGGTAGAGAGAAACTCAAGTGGAGGAAAGCTAGTCTCTAAGCAGTTTACAGCCCATGATTTCTCTCGTTTACAGGAAGGCAAGCACAACTAGTCTGTCTAGAATAAACTCCAATTCCTGGATGAAAATGGAAGAATTATAGTTCATATGCCACTAATTACACCCAAGAACAGAGCCTCTTATTTTGCTGCCCCAGGCAAAATAAATGGACTTTCCCCTTCCAGGAGCGAGCCTCTCTCTAATGGACTCCTGCCCCCAGCCTAGGTGCACTACTGCAGCCCCAATCAGGCTCAGGCTGTACCTGCATGCTTGAGATCCAGAGTTCCCTAACCCAACCTGGAGCAGTTAGCCTATGCATGCAACAAGATAGTAGATGACAGCTTTCTACAACATCTTCTCTCCCTTAAGCAGGAGTAGGATGCTGTGAGATTGTAAGAGAAGCCAGCACAGGAGCAGTCTGAGCAGCAACTGAGATTGCAACAGCACTGCAGCTGGCAGCTCAGCTGACAGCCAGAAACAACTAAGAACTGCCAGTGCAGTAGCCAGAAGGCTATATGAACTGGCCTTGCCAAAAATCTGAATCCACAACCACCTTAAGAAACCCTGTTTGTTATGTTTATTAAAGACCTCTTAAGGGGGGAAATTAGAAATTAGCTTTCTCCCCCTGCTCTTAGATACTCCTCCATTCGGGTAGCTCCCTGTTTGGACCTCCAGGAGGCAGCACTCAAAGTGTCTTTTGCGCATGTGCACGGAGCTACCCCTGTCTCTTATACACATCTAGATGTGTATAAGAGACAGGCCAGATGCAGAACAGACTGCCTAGAGGCTGCCCTGCCTCCCTGTCTTCTTTTCACTGAACCACCCGACCTCTCCTACTGGAGTCACACTCTTATATTCCCGCTCATGCAGCAAATTAGCTCTAATTTCTTTATCCCAGCACGATTGCGTTCTCTCTCTCACACACACACGCTCTTCCCAGCCTCTTCCTAAAGCGGGACTAAAGCGAAGGAGACCTTTCCTCACCTCAAACCAAGGAGAGAGAAGGGAGCTGGGGGGAGAAGAAGAGTCAGCCCAGGCAGGCAGGAGAGAAGCGCGGACTCTACGTGTCAAGGGGAAGGGGGTGGGAGCTGCCAGCCAGGGCAAGAAG
>QEPC01006720.1:953523-990380 GCA_003113815.1 Sphenodon punctatus | reverse complement strand
CGGCTTTGGAACTCCCTTCCGGAGGAAGCTCGCCTGGCCCCTAGCCTGTTAACATTCCGGCGAAATTGTAAGACCTGGCTGTTCGCCCAGGCCTTTGGGAGGGAGGGTGGGTAGGGAGGGATGTTTTAGTTCCCCCACCTACCTGGGTTTTTATGTGGTATCTTAGTCCTGTTTTAATGTTTTATAATATGTATGATAATTTTAATTGATTTTATTGTTTTTTAATGTTTTGGAAGCCACCCCGAGCTGCATGGCAGGAGGGGCGGGGTAAAAATCTATGAAATAAAAATAAATAAATAAATATTAAGGACACAGCAGGTGGCCAGGTTTTTGGCTCAAGCAATGAGAATTAGATCTGTTTGTCTGAGGGATCATGTTACTACTATGTAGGGAGCCCCTTTGGGGGAGAACTGCTTTGAGCCAGGTCTTTGCAGACTTCCTTAGACTATTAGTATTATTATATTTCTTATACTCTTATTTTTTTGTATATTACTACTGGCATGGCATTGCTATTTTTATTTTGGACGGTTTTTATGTGTTTTTAGTATATTATATTTTGTACTACTATTTTTCTTTTCCTTTTGTATTTATTTGCTAAGGCTCATGGCCACTCAATAAATTCCTATTGGACTTTGCTCGCATGGTCTTTGCTCATGCTTCTCTGTAGGCTGTGCTTCCAGACATTTTCCTGCTGACAGCAGCCCATGGGATTGGGTCTCTGGTGGAATTTGCCTAATTCAGTAGGTAAAAGAATCGACATACATGGAGTCCGTGCATCAAGGTCTTCATAGAGATTTTAAGGTTAGAGCAGGGCTAGCCTTATCACAGAGCGACCGTCCCAGGCCCCACTCTTCCTGGGACCCCTGCAGTGGCCCCTGTTTTCACCGGGGGTAGGGGCCCCATTCTCTCCCATTGGGGTCCCAAACATGACTATCTTTAGGGCCCCGTGGAGGGTGCCCCCAAGAGGGTGGGGCCACCAGAGAACCAGCATTTTATCTTCTCTCTGGACCCTGGAAATTAAGGCCAGCGCTGGTTTAGAGTACATAAAACATGAAGCTTTTATTTTTGGCTTTAAAATGGTTTTATTGAGAAAAAGTATTCAGGCTGTATAAAAAAAATCTATGAAAAGTGTTTTGTCATAATTTTTCATTTACAAAAACTCAAATTCAAATCCTTTAATTCTACTTGTTTCAAGGCAACGTAACTGTACACATCACTCTAAAGTTTAAAAACCAGGCAAATTGTCCAGACTTCTCATTAGCAGCACCATTCAAAAATTCCTGCCAAGATCCAGAATGGTAGAACTAAGACTGAATTTCATATCCCAGTGGATCAAGACCCTGGTCCAAAAGCATCAAACAAGATTCCCTCAGCTTCTGTAGCAGCTTCTTAAGTTCTTCCTTAGAAAATACCTGAGAAGAGATAGAGATTAGGTTCTTACTTTCTTTAGCAATCAAAAGCACAGAGGTTGAATATGTTATTCAACTCTGCAGGCAGTCAATACAATACTAAGGAATAGGTGAAAACAGAAAAGCTGCACCAGGTCAGATTGGGAGACAACGGTGATATTCAATTCAACAACCATCTTCAAATGTAGCCACAATCTCTGAACAGCTTGATGTTTCTGCTGGACAGTTTAGAAGAGAAAGTGTTGAGATGTTCCTATTTATTATTGGGCTTCAAAGTAAGCATGCCCTCCTACCACTGAACAAGTTTTGTCTCAAAGTTACTAGTTCCAACTCCATTCTGAAAGACAATATTGATGTATGTTGGGAAAGTTTTATTCACACTAAGATACACAAAGTTTAAAACAACGCTCTGCTAATATCAGGAAATTCTGGATGGCTGCAACTAATGGGATTAAACAGGAAAAGTGATTATTCCAACTGTACCCTTTCAGAGCTTCCTTTGAAAGCAGTCCCTGCAGTTCATTCTAGAATTATAGGCACAACCACGAAGAAGTTTTTAGCTCTCTTATTAACTTACTGTATAGAGTGTGTGTCGCTCTGAAGAAATCATATCAGCTAGCCTTAGGCATTCCTGGTACTGCCCAGTGCTGTGCAGTACTGTATGAAGTAGGAAGCACATCATTGGCAAGCAAAGTTTTCGCAGCAAAATCATCTGATGTGTACGCTCAGGGTCATCTTCAGCATCCTTATTAAAGGAGAATTCATTCAAAACTGATACTCATTTAGTTTACTAGGCTTCCGATATTATCTTCAATGAGACAGCAGTTACTAATTAACAAAATTATAGTTAGCACTTATATAACTGTCTATCTTCAGTGTGCTGTACCAAGCATTCAGTAGGACTAAATCTGCATTCCAGTATGTAATTTGGTAAATATAATTACTAACTGTAAATCTTGCAATCGGGGTGCAAATAAAAACTTTGTCAATTCTTCTATTTACTTCCCGGAACATTCTCCTCTTACCTCCTTCTCCTCCTCCGCTGGGTAGCTCTGCTCCTGGCCGATAGGAGGCAGATGATTGATTTTCTTTTGTGCGCATGCGCGCCAGGAGCTACCCGGTCCCTCCAGTCTTTTCATCTGCCTTCGGCCGGTAGGACGCGTTCCGCGGAAGCGGGCACTAGGCAGGGTCTTGAGAGAAGGCCCATTTAAACGACAACTTAAAGGACAAAGGGATCTTGACTGCGGGGCAGGTGAGGGACACAAACGGCACCAGGGAAACGGCGTGAAAGCACGCCTCTTCCCCCCCCCTCCCCGCCTGCCAATACAGCTCCGGGGCGGCGCGGCCGCGCCCGAGAGCTTTTGGGGCCACATAAATCTCATTGCTCTCCTTAGGAGACATAAAGAATGGGGTAACTCCGGGGCGGCACGCCGCACCCGCGAAAACCCGGCAGGGGCATAATGCAAAGCTCTAAAGGAGACTAGAATTGCTCCGGGGTGGCGCGCCACTCCCGAGAGCTCATGGGGGCTAAATGGCCAATACTTTAATATAAGCCCTAGGCAGGGAACTCGGGGACCGCGCAGCGGGGCCTCTGAGTCTCCCTCGGCCAGTATTTTTTCAGGCAGGCCCCTACACGAGGGACTTATCTGCCTAGCTACACACGTGGAGGCCAGAGGACTTTTGTAGCAACGGCCCCCTACAGGGCAGAGGCAGCGTTGCTTGTCTTCTCCCTAGTAACAGCCTCTATATGGCCCCTCCTCTCCCTGAGCAGAGACAGCCTGTCTGGGCTCACTCAGGAGGTGACTTAACCCTTCAATGACTGGTTCCTTTCCTATTATCTCCTTGAACAGGCCATGAGCACGGGACAGCCCCCCATCGGGGCCTCTCCCCCCACAGTGGCAGCCCCTTCGCATGGAGGAGGCGTCCAGGAGCAAGACACGCAAGTACGCCTAGCCTCCATGGAGAAATCTATTGGAGAGATCCTGGCTACCCTGGGGAAGTTTACTAAACCAAGCAGGAAGCGGCAGCCTAAGCCTTTGGCTAAGTCCAAGGCAGGGACTTCTGGTAACCCCACAAAAAGACCCAGACGCCCCTCAGGTGACACTCGTCACGCCATTCAGTCCTCAGCTGAAAGTGATCAGGAAGGCCAACCTATAGAGTTAAACCAGGCCCTTTCTGAGCACAGACAGCCTGAGTCGGCTCTTTCCTCAGAATCCGAGCAATCTCATTCCGATTTAGAGGAGGGCGAATGGGTCGAACAAACCTCTGATTCCACCGAGGGAGAGCGACAATTTCCTGGTCAGTACAGGAATGAGCTTATCTCTCACGTTATAAAAACGCTGCAGTTACAGGAGAAGCCTCCAAAACGGGACTCCTCCGACTCCCAGGAGGAGGAAACCCGCCAGTATATCCCATCTGTTCATGGCAGAGACCAGGGCCTTCCCTTAGACAAGGCTTTTGAGAGGCTGGTACTGCAAGAGTGGAAGCAGCCAGATAAAAGCTTTAAAATGAATAGGGCGCAGGATTCGCTTTACTCCTTTTCCAGGAGGAAGGACCCCTTGTTCCGTTCACCTAAAGTGGACGCAGGAGCTGCTTCCCTAGCTCGGCACACAGTATTCCCCACTGAGGGGGATTGCCATCCTAGGGACGCTACGGATAGAGCGGTGGATACTGCTCTTAAGAAGGCCTCAGAAACCACTTCGGCGGCTCTAAAGATAGGAATAGCGTCCTCTTATGTTTCCAGAGCCATGCTCGCTTGGCTCCAAGAACTCCAAGATCCAGAAATTTCAGAGGGTAAGGCTCAACGGCTAAATTCCAGAGTCCACATGGCGGCCGCCTTTTTAGCAGATGCGACCACCGATAACTTAACTTGGTCGGCCAGATCGGTAGCCAACAATGTGGCCGCTAGGCGTAGGCTATGGCTACGCTCATGGGATGGGGATGTCACCGCAAAGAACTTGCTTACTGCCTCCCCATACAAAGGCTCTAAATTGTTTGGGGTGTGCCTGGAGAAGGTCTTAGAGGAGGCGTCCAGCAAAGATAAGACTAAGACCCTCCAACAGCTATCCAATAAAAGGGGTTCCTTTAGACAGCAGCCCTTTCGATTCAGGGGCTTCTCAGCCCCATACAGAAAATTCCAAGCTCCGGCACAGAGGGCGTATGCTACCAACTTTGCCTTCAGGGGCAGAGGTAGGGGCTTCCGCTCCGGCAGGTATGACAGGCGCAGATCAAGAGGCCCCCCTGCCACTCAACCCAGGCAGGACTCCTGACTACTCCGCCCAGCAGGTCGGGGGCAGGATTCAACTGTTCCACGAGGTGTGGTCTCTCTCGGTTTCAGACGCCTGGGTCCTATCCTGCGTGGCACAGGGATACGCGATCGAATTCGACTCCCCCCCACCAAGCAGATTTCTGGTCTCCCCCGCTTCAAGGGACCCAGAAAAACATCATGCAATGAAGCACGAAATCAGGAGACTACACGACACCAGGGCAATAGAAAAGGTGCCACGTGCTCAACAGTTCCTGGGGCTATACTCCATTCTTTTCCTGGTGGCGAAAAAGACGGGGAAATGGAGAGCAGTCTTAGATCTGAAGGCCCTGAATCATCACGTGACAAAGAAAAGGTTCAAGATGGAGACCGTGGCCTCCATTTGTCACAGCATTCACAAACTCGACTGGATGGTGTCCCTGGATCTACAGGATGCTTACCTCCACATCCCGATCAAATCGACTTACCGGAAGTGGCTCCGCTTCGCCTACAACCACCATCATTGGCAGTTTCGAGCCCTTCCTTTCGGACTAGCCTCAGCCCCCAGGACTTTCACCAAAGTACTGATCCCCCTGGTGGCGAACCTAAGGATGGAGGGCATTCACATTCATCCTTACCTCGACGATCTCCTGATCCGAGCCCACTCACCGGAGAAGTCCATAGAGGACCTCAACAGAACTATTCTCTATCTGAAACAGCACGGGTTCCTCGTCAACTTGGAGAAAAGCCATCTAACTCCGACAAGGACACTTCAACATCTGGGTGTAGTCATCGATACCACCTCCGACCGCGCATTCGTGCCACCCGACAGGGCACGGAAGATAAGGAAGCTGGTGGGATCCCTCAGATCAGCTCGTCGCCTCAGACTCAAGTCACTCGCTTCACTCCTGGGGCTGCTAGTATCCTGCACAGCCCAGGTGACATGGGGCAGGTTCCACCTTCGTCACTTGCAGAAGCTGCTAGCTCCTTTTCAGCGAGAGCTCACGAGCGGACTGAATCCCTGGGTACTCATACCAGGACATCTAAAAAACTCAATGTCCTGGTGGTTAGATCCCGCACACTTCTTGCAAGGCGTTCCCCTCACAGACCCTCCGAGGGACATAATTACAACAGACGCCAGTTTGACAGGCTGGGGAGCGCACACGACGACGCGCTCGGTGCAAGGTCTATGGTCTCCCCAGGACGCGAAACAACAAATCAACTTCCTGGAGCTGAAGGCCATTCGCCTGGCCCTTCAACACATCTTCCCCGCCGGGACCAATTGCCACCTGCTCATTTACACGGACAACATCACAGCCAAGGCATATATCAACCATCAGGGCGGATCCCGGTCGCTCCAACTACATCGGGAAGCAACGCGTCTATTCAGGTGGGCACAATCCCATGTACCTTCCCTGAAAGCACTCCACATCAGAGGCCAAGACAACATAACAGCAGACTGGCTCAGCCGCCAGGTATTACAGCCTCACGAGTGGATGCTCAACCAGACAGTGTTCCAGAGCATTGTGAGTTGGTTCGGACTCCCTGTCATCGACCTGTTTGCATCGAGGAACAACACTCAGCTGCCCCGCTTTATGACACGGGACCCATGTCAGCAGGCGGAGGCAATCGACGCCCTGAACCAGCCGTGGCCACAAGGGCTGCTCTATGCGTTCCCTCCGTTTCCGCTACTGCTAAGAACTATCGCAAAAGCACGCAGGGAAAGGGCACTCCTAATCCTGATCGCTCCCTGGTGGCCCCGGAGGCCCTGGTTCTCGGAGCTCATTCAACTGAGTCAAGGCCAGTACAGAAAACTTCCTCTCCGGTCAGACCTTCTTCGTCAGGGTCCCATATCCTGTCCAGACGTACAGACTCTGCAATTGACAGCCTGGCGATTGAGCGCGCTGCGCTAAGACGAAGGGGTTATTCGGAACCAGTTCTTGATACCCTTCAAAGCTCTAGAAAACCAGCCACCAGAAGGTCATACCAAAACACCTGGAAAACCTTCGCTACTTGGTCTAGGCAAAAAGACTTGGACCCTAGACGGGCAGGAGTTCCACAAGTATTGGAGTTCTTGCAGCAGGGTCTAGACAAGGGACTCAGGGCCAACACCTTAGCCAGGCAAGCAGCTGCTCTCGATGCTGTCTTAAGAGCTGAAACTAGTAGGTCTATTTCCTCACACGCACATGTCCGGAGGTTCATCCGGGCGGCTAGGCTCTTGTCCCCTCCTGTTGTTCACCGGGTGCCTTCCTGGAATCTAAATTTGGTCTTAGAGGCACTGACAAGACCTCCTTTTGAGCCCCTAAAACATATATCCTTGTACCTTCTAACGCTAAAAACAGTCTTCTTAGTGGCGGTCACGTCAGCTCGAAGAGTTTCGGAGCTGAGTGCACTGTCAATGGAGGACAATTTTTGTATTTTTCGACCAGATTCGGTCGTTCTCCGGTTGGACCCGGCCTTTATACCTAAGGTAAATTCGTATTTTCACAGGGCCCAGGAGTTGGTGCTCCCTTCTTTTTGCCCCAACCCTGTTCACCAAAAAGAGAAAGTTTGGCACAAACTGGATGTCAGACGGGCGCTAAAAATTTATTTGTCCAGGACCCGGGCCTTTCGTAAATCTACAGCCCTTTTTGTTAACACCCGACCGGCCGTTCAGGGTCTCAAGGCTTCTAAGACCTTGTTATCTAAATGGGTAAAGCAGGCCATTATTGAAGCCTACAGGGCCGGCGGGAGGATTCCCCCCTTACAGATCTGGGCCCACTCTGTTCGCAGTGCGGCCACTTCGTACGCCTTTAAGGCACAAGCCTCCTACGAGGAGATTTGTAGAGCCGCAACATGGGCGTCCCCACATACCTTCATAAGGCATTATAAGATCAATATTTTTCAGTCAGCTGAGGCTGCCTTTGGCAGGCGGGTACTGCAGTCAGTACTGGATGCTCCCAGTGCTGTCGGCTCCCACCCGTAGAGGAGGGATTTGGCTCTGGTACATCCCAGCGGAGGAGGAGAAGGAGGTAAGAGGAGAAAGGAGAATTGGTTACCTACCTTCGTGAATTCCTTTCTCTCTTACTCTCCTGATCCTCCTCCGACCCTCCCTGCCGTACAGCACTCAGCATCTCCTTATACAACTGTTTATTAACTTTTGACCATGTTGGGTCTCAGTTTAACTGACTCTTATGATTATGTTATTAGTGCATTACAGTTTTTCTCCTGAAGTTATGTTTTGTCAGGGGATACTACTTACAGGGGCACTCGGCTATGCTACGGACTGGAGGGACCGGGTAGCTCCTGGCGCGCATGCGCACAAAAGAAAATCAATCATCTGCCTCCTATCGGCCAGGAGCAGAGCTACCCAGCGGAGGAGGATCAGGAGAGTAAGAGAGAAAGGAATTCACGAAGGTAGGTAACCAATTCTCCTTTCTCAGCTTATACAGATGTACACAGCAAGCAGTTACCCCCCCTAGCAACCTTTCACAATTTCAAATGTGGAGGAAAAATATTCATGCAACAGTGGATGTAGCTGTAACTCTTTATCCTGAAGAAATAAACTTGGATAGCTCTTTGAAAAGTATGTTCCTCAAAAAAGGAATGATGTTTCATAACAAGGTACTTGGGTCTGTACGTAGTAAAACTGGTTGATACATTCATTTAACTTTTGTACATGCCACATACATTGAGTAATGCGTTTCAAATTTTTCTTACATTCAGTTAAGCAGGCCAAAATTTTACAAACGATCTGTGTGCAATATAAAGCACTCTCTGAATGAATATGTAATGGAGATCCACAATTAGTCTGCATAAACTGACTTCTCTGTGGGACTGTGGGATAACAACTAAGGATACTCTGGGGTGTAGATTCCAGCTCCGGCCAGCAGGAGGCACTTATTTTTGTTGCTGTAGTATGTCCAGTGGGGATCTCAACCCACATCTCTCCATTCAGATGTCTGCCTCTGACTTGGCAGAAGTGGACTCATTCCTCTCTGTTCTTTACACCCAGTGAAATCTCCAGGGAGGAGCTGGCAATAGAGTCATAAGAGTCACAAGGCTGGAAGGGGTCTCAAGGGTCACCTAATCCTGCCCGCACCACTGCAGGACCTGCCACACCCCAACCATCTGCACAGAGAAATCCCACCAATAGCTACAAGTAGAGATGGGGACCAACCAGAGCACACCAATGCCCGAGATAACAGGTGAGCAATGGAAGTCCTTCACTCCCTGCCCCCGGCAGCAATTCGGGCTGGAGGAGATTCTTGCTGGCAGCTGCACATATCAAAGGCCCCAACAGTGCCCAGGAGTGCTCCAAAGCAGCAGAGCGGAGGGACTGAGTCCCGATTTTCGCACCACAAAAAATGGCACGTGTGAAGTCCTGGGATGCAGGGAAGCTCCCCAAGGGGAGTCCAGACAATCAAATCCCTTAAGGGAGGATTCCCTGGGGTGATCTGTCCCCTGAAACCATCTTCTGGAATCTCTGAAAGTTCCACCAGGAGCAGACCCCTCAGCCCGAGGGAAAGAAGCACAAGTGTTCCCGGTCCCTGAGCGCACCCCAAACACCAGTTCAAGGGGAAAACTAAGGAAGCCAGAAAAGGGAAGCGCACAGCCCAAAAAATTATGGTTGCTATTTCCCACTCATTCAAGTCAGCCCTGAAGCTACTTAAAGCAAAAATGGTGCCCCAACTATTGTATGGTGCCCTGATCTGGAGCTTAGTGATGATCATTGATCTAGAGGTAGAACAAAATAGATTGTTGCATTCTATTTTACATGTATTATTATTATTAGCAAGCATTTATATAGCGCCAGCAATGTACCTGGCATTTACAAAGTAATGGAATAGAGATGGTCCCTGTCCTAGGGCTTACAATATGAGGGGGGGAGGGATGAAGGAAGGGGAACAGAGGGAGATGCAAGGAGTGTAACATTCACGAAGATGTGAGATCCCAGGTGCACATGCTTGGCTTGGTTAATGTACCTAAAGGCATGCCGACGACTCTCCTTAGAGCGGAGACAGGAATTAGCCCTGTAGCTTCATGGGCTAAATTAGACATTTTGAAATTTTGGCTGTGTCTGAATTTGATACAAACAGATTCTTTATCATGGGTGACACTGCACTCAGCCACTGGTCAGTGGCCAAGTAAGGTTGAAGAGATTCTTCACTCCCTGGGATTTTTCATAATTTATATACTTACTCTTCCTTTCCCTAGGGCTTGGGCTTAAATTAGGACTAGATTAAAAGACCAGGAGTGCCAGTACCTAAAAGGGCGCATATTGCTTGTCAGAAGGTTTCACATATATACAGTGATTTTCTGACCCCCTCTCAGAAGGGGCCTTTTATTTATCAAATCAACTATTATGGCATAGCAGAGTAGCATTCACCTTGGCAAGGCTTAACTTTTTCCCATCGGCATTTACTGAAGGCAGACTGAAAGGAATCCCACATGAGAGGGTTTGCCAATATTGTATTCTTAAAGCCAATAGGGTGGCACCCGAGACAGTTGCGCACACATTACTGGGTTGTCCAGCTTACTCAAATTGGATTATCGCATATTGATCCTCTTACTGCTGCAAGAAGTTTTTGCCCCCGCCCCTCAGAAGGTGGTGGCGTTTCTTTTAAGGGATCAGGATCCAAAAACAACAGCGGGTCTTGCTAGGTTCTTCTCGTTGGTCTTAAAGTTTAAGACAGCAGCCCTGAACGTTTAGGGCCAAAGAATTCAAATTATTTAAATGGAGTCTGTTAATTGGCTGAGAATATGCGTATGTACTACTTTTTTTGTTTTCCCAATAAGATGGATGCTTTATATCCAAAGAGCAGTAGTTTTTATATATATACACAAAGGGCAACATATATATAGGATTTACCCAATTGTTAACATGCTTTTGGGGGGGGGGGGATGTGTTATCCCCTGGTTGCTTTTTGTTTGAGTATGCTTCTTTTACGACGGCCAATGGCTGTGTAATAAACTTTATATATATGATTTTATAAACTTCTATCATATCCCTCTGTCCTCTCGTCTCCAAGCTGAAGAGCCCCAACCTATCCAGCCTCTCTTCATATGGGGAGAAGTTTCATACCCCTTATCATTTTTGTTGCCCTTTGTATCTTTTCTGTACCTCTGGTCATCTTTACACACTTTCACCAGGCATTATAAGGTACGTATTCAGGACTCCGCTGAAACAGCCTTTGGCAAGCGAGTCCTGCAGGCAATAATTTTGTAACTAATTAATATACAGGCCCACCCCGTCTACCAGAGTATCCTCAATGCTTATCCAGGAGTCCCACAAAGAATGGAAAATTGGGGCTCTTACCTTGGGAATTTTTCTTCTGTGTGGAACTCCTGGATAACCACTCTTCCCACCCAGATTTTTAGGTAAAGGAGAGGGTGTACAATCATTAAAATTCTGTTTGTGCAAGCTGAGGTTTCTGGTTTCTTTTCAGTATTGGTCAGTTATGTAGTTAAGAGAAGTTACAGCTGTGGAATGACTGGAGAGATAGGGGTTGAGATCCCCACTGCACATACTCCAACAACAAAATGTAGTGTCTGCCTCCTGCTGGCAGGAGCTTGGATCTACACCCAAGAGTATCCTCGGTAGTTATTCAGGAGTCCCCACAGAAGGAAAAATACCCAAGGTAAGAATCCCAATTTTCCATTCTAATCTCAAACGGGAAGGAAACCAATTACTAACTGATGGAATTTGGAAGAAACTTCTCCTTTAATTATCATGGGTTTCTTAAGCTGCTCTCAGGAGTATCTGTTACTAGTCAAAGTCTGGTCTACACACATTCACTGCTATGATGGAGCAAAGCAATTTATGTTCCTAATCATGAAAAAATAAATGCAAAGCCAAAAGTCAATCCACAAAAAGTGAATGTACTTTACCTCTCTGACATCAACCATCCATCCTCCATCAACAAACAACAAGACATTGTACATTTTCTCTTTCACATCAGCTGTTAGAGCATCCAAGAGACCTTTCCAAATACCATAATCCATCTGGAGAAGAAACACCACATTAGAATAAAATTTGTACACTGTAGAGCAAAATATCCAAGATTTCGTTTTACACATTTTATCAAGTATTCAGAACCATTACACTGCTTGCATATTTTTAAAAATACCTTGAGCTTCTAGCCATTGGTAAAATTGTCAGCTGCTAGCAAGCACGTGGTTGCTTAGTTACCTGTACTAAGAAGATTAAACTGATAATTCAGAGGTAGGCACAGAGGATGGCAATGTTTCAATGACCTATTTGACCTTATCTTCAGAAAGAATGGCATGTTTGAACAAACTGCATGCAATATATTGCATACCTACCAGACTCTGACATCTATAAATAATGGCTTTCATGAGAAAGTTATCTTAAGTAGGAGGAAGTGACAGACACAGTAGATCCTCACAAACCTCACAGTAGATCCTCAAAAACACAAGACCATTAGTGTTTTTAAGTCATTTATATTCACAAAATACAGTAATTCAATTAATTAGCAAAAATAGGACTATTGCAATACAGAACATTTGTGTATGAATGTTTTGATTCCAACATATTTTATCAAGGTAAGAACTTTATTTTAAGACCTTATGTACCTCATACTTCTTCTCTTTATGTTCATGGGCCACCTTCTCAGTGAAACTTGCTTGTGGTAGTAAAGTAGGCTTCTGCGGGACTGAGTTCATGTGCTTAAACCAGTCATTGAAAGTTTCATGTGCTTCCTAAGTTATATTGAAAAACGTTTGCTATTGAAAATTGTTAGGCATTGTACAAAGATTCTACTCTGTTACAATCTCCTAATTTTTATTAGAAAATTATTTTGAATATTATTCTATACATACGAACTTCAAAGGATTTAATATACCTTGCTTCTCCAAAAGTATTTGGGGTATTACCAAATGTAACGATAACTACTTGTTTTCAGTTTTTAACATACATCTTCTATTATGTCTATATACACAAATACATATTCTGTTATGAGAAAAATGAGCTCTTAAGACACAGTGAATATTGTTGCTGCAAACACATCTTTCACTGACATGTAGCCACTATCATGTCTAGATAGGCACACAAACCCATTTCTGATTTCTGTTCATATAAGGAACTATCAAGACATGGACATTTGTGAAGGGATATTGCAATGCCACTCTAGTTCCTCCATGGTAACTTTGGAAGCTGTGACCAAATTTAAAAGGGACATGCCATATTTGAAAGCTTACTTCCCTGCTCAGTGTGGTTTGAGGCAGCAAGCCATCAGCATTTGCTAGCCACACCAACTGCATTTGGAAAAAAAACAGATTCCAAAACCTTTATTCAGTAAAAGTAATGGCAATTACAAAGCAAGCTGCCAGAAGGTCAGCAAGCTGCCCTTTTAGGGTGTTGTGGTGGAAGGGACAAGGCAGGGTGTGCATTAAACTGTGGGGAGATGAAAGTTCAGGAGGTTTTGGGATGGAACTACAAGAATGTGGCCATTTCCCAACCCATTGCCAATCAGGTACAGCTGGTGGAATGAGACTAATGGGTACCTGCTCAAACATGGGAGTACAAACGTGTGTACAAGTGGCTAGGCATTAATGGTGACATCAATTGCATCACATGTTTGTAATGGCACATACATGTCCAGCACCTGGTAACACCCTCAGTTAAAACATGTTATATAAATCAAACATTGCATCATCTCAGCTATAGATGACCTAACATGAGGAAGTATGCTCCTGTGTACTGTTAATCCAAATTTAAGGAGGCTTAGTAATAAGACAGAGGCATACAGTGACCCATAATTTTAAAGTATCAAACATTTACTTGATTCTTACCAGGTAGGCTCTAATACACAAATGTTCTCTAATTGCATTGTCATCTTCAGCTGGAAGTGGACTATCCATTCCTTGTTCCTCCCACTGATTGTATATTTCTGCTATGGAATCTTGTGGAATCTTTACAAACACTTCTTTTGCTGCTTCATGCTTCTTAGATGCTAATAAAATGCAATATACATTTCAGTACATGCATACATTTATTCATGTATGTGCAAGTGTGATTAAAATGAATGGTGTCAGATTAGTGTGACTCCAATCACTCTTTAATGTCAAGATGGAGGATACTTGGCCTCTTCACCAACTTGGCTAGACACTTTAAAGTTTGGGTCTAGCCCAAATCTATAATTCTTAGATTATCAGAACTACTTCTCAATTACATAGTTAAGCCTATACTTAATAATTTCACTAGTACAGAAGATGTAAGCTTTAGTACCCAAGAACTTCCTCATTATAGCATTGCTTTGCTTAAGAGCTTCAGCCCTCTGTGCAGGATCAAACACCAGCCAGTCAATTACATCAATCTTCAAACGATCCTCCTGTAAACAATATATTTTTAAAGTCAATACAGAGATCCAAGATACAAAACAGGTTAAATGTACTGGGTTCCGGATGTTTAGACATGTATACTAAGTTTCTTTCCTAGAATTCCAAGACATTTATGGCAGACTACTTTAACACACTTCTTTACCATCAATAGGTTAGTTAAAACTCAACAACTAGTTTTGTTGCACCCACGTCAGTGGGATTTTCCAGCTGTAAAAAGGGGCCATATCTTCTTCATCAAGGTGCTCCTATTACTATACATTTAGGGGTGCCAGCTTAACTTTTATGCTGTCTGCCCCACTACCAAATTTGATTGAAATCTGTGCAAAAGAGAGAGAGGATAGCAACAGTTATTTAAGAGTGGGACACACACATTGTGATACAGGTCAAAAATTAAACATTTCTGAGGGAAAATGCGGGACGCGGGACAGAAAAAATTAGCCTTCCCTCCACATTTGGCAGATTTAGTATTCAGCATTTAAGAAATACTGCAGCAGCAGCCTCCTGATTTGAAAGTTCCAACATTGGTTTTTTTTCACATCCTTGCCACAGTTATAGATTGGATTTCTATCTCCTCTTTGCGCTTGCTGAGTAGCAACTTCCCTTAACATACTCTGCAGCCATTGGGGGGAGGGGGGAAATGGAAGAGAAGGTGGGCATAAGAGGTGCACAATCAAACATCAGTACAATATGAAGAGTCACTTGTTTCAGCTTTTCACAGTTTCAGGTGTGTGCATCTCTTATGAATGCTGCTTTGTTCAAAATATAAAAACAATGGTGGTAAAGTCTTATGCTTGCAACTTCCTACTCCCGAGATACTTGTGCTACTGACGGAAACCTGTAACGCTTTCACATACCTCTGTTGTGCCAGCATCTAGAGCAAGATCATGGTGAGTGAATTCACCAGCATCTTTCTTGCGAATATTTTCAACAACAGTTTTTGTTATGGTTGCAACATCCAGACCTATGTTTGAAAAACAAATCACGTCATCATCAATTTAAATAGTCAGCAAGAGGAATTTGACAGGATGGTTAGCAATAATTTTGTTTACATGCCTATCATCCTTATCTTTAATAAAAAAAACTATGGCTTAATGAGAGAGTTAAGACTCTTACTGATTTACTGGTGCTTCAAAAAAGGTTTGGAAATTGTAAGTTAAGGCTTCTGCATTAACTCATGTACCGTAAAGACGAACAGTCTCGCATATTGTGCTCTCTTGTAACTTAAGCTTCATGTACCCACACTTTGCCTTGGTCTTTCAGCCCCAATCCTCTTCCTGTGCAGACGGGGCAATACTGAAACTGGGGACAGTAAGCTGCCCCGTGCCTCCCTGCTGTGTCCACATGGCATCATTGGGGCTGGGAAGAACAGGGAGGTATCAAAACCACAATGTTTGCCGTTTCCTGTACCTCACACCACACATACCAAACACATCTAACCACGTAGGACTGGCAGAAAGGCAGGCCCATCAGCTGGCCCCAAACTCTTCCAGCCTCTTATTCACCTCCACACAATTACAGCACTCGCCTAACTATGGGAAGAGCAGAACCGTGCACAGTTCTAGTCTTCTTGAGTCTTGCACACTTCTATCCTGCACCAAACACATCCTGGATGCACCTAACTATATGGGAACAGCCAAGGGGCAGGGGCAGCAAGCTGCCTCCCCTTCCTGCCCCTCAAGTGACCCCAAACCCTTCCAGCTTCCTATCCAACCCATAACAATTACAGAACTCACCTCTCCTTTTCCACACACTTGTAGGCTCCTATCCAGCTCCACACAATTCTTACATGCATATTCCTATCAACGTTCACAGAACTACTGCATGCAACACTACACGAATCTCACTGCACATAACAGAACATTCACTGTTCATTGGCATCACCAAGACCCACAGTGAAGAAGCCACTGTTTTCACTTTTGCTCATTTTGCATCCAAATTCAAAACTATAATACCTAATTAAAAAAAGCTAAATGCAGGTAATAGCTAGAGGCATACTTCAGGGTCCAGAACACCTACCTTTATTTCCTACCCCACAGTGCACTAGGTACCAGTGAGCAAGAGAGTTGTAAAAGGGTCAATTTTCTGTTTTTACCTGAGATTTTCAAACTACTGTATCTCAGTCATTTTTCTCCAAATTTGGACACATTCTACAACTCACCCAAGTGACCCATTCTGCCAACTTTCACACCATTAGGCCATACAGTTCTGATTTTATAAGGACTGACCATCTGTGACTTTAACAGTACATTTCACATGCCTTAACAATATAGCTGCTGCTACAACTTTAAAATGTGCATGTTTTGGCTCAGTGAAAGGCAAAGCCATGCACTTTATAGATGAACAATTCATCATTGGTATTTATAAAAATATGACTTAATATTTTTTTTTACAAGTAGTGGAAAGTGGCAGCAATAAACTATACAGGCTGATGTACACTTTTCAGTCTGTGTAGGCATTTTTCAAGCCCCACCTATCCATGTAACCCTATAAAAGTAAAGGAAGCAACAAAATTTTACAGAGGGGAACTTCAGAGAAGTACTTTGTAGGTTTTGTATTAGTGGCTTTCCTTTGGGAAACTATGTATATTAATGAAGAAAAAAATACACCCTTCCAACTGTTACTCATATATAAGAAAATTATGCCATGATATTTCTACAACAAATTCCTTCTGGAACTAAATATATTATTTTAGAAAAAGCTGCCTTGTGTTTATATATGCAAAGGATTTCCTTGTTTCTTCCACCAGTAAATGCATCTGACAAGAGCTCCACCAAACTAATTTTTTTTTTTTTTATTCGACAACAGGCAAGGAATAGAGAAGGCAAAAGTAAAGATGTATGGACTACTTAGTTTACAAGAGAAAATACAGTTTTCCAAGTTATAAGAATAGCCAAAGTATAGTGTTGAAATTGTAATTGTTCATAAAAATAAGAGTACAATCACACTTAATCTCATTTTACTGAGAGGTAGAAGAATAGGAAGGGAGCTGCCAAAGAACATTTGCATTGATGGACTATTGTTACAAGAATGTTAATAAATGTTTGACTGGGTAGAAAGAGGCTATAATAATTTAACCTGCTATCGCTCTTCATAGGTTACCTAAACATGCTTACCTGCCTCCTTTGCTAGTTCCAGACAGTGGTGACGTTGTTCAGTTTCAGTGACGTCTTCCAAAAATACAGCATACTGAGCAACAGCTAGCTCCTGAGGCAAGTGACTGACATAGAATGCTATGAGATCCATGTGCTTCTCGCATATTAACCTCTGCAGACCAAAATAAGTGTATAAAATTCACCACTGATTGTGCTTCTGTACAGAACCTGTTCTATATTCCCTGTGTGTACATCTGCTTATGTGATGAACATAATGATGAACACAGATGTGTTTATGACTGACCCTTTATATAGAAATAGGAAGAGATCAAACTGATGCTCACTTAGGCAATGCCAATAAAAGCTCTGATTGTCCAATGTCAGTCTCTGGATATCTATTATTGGAATGTTTCAGTGAACACTTTCCTATGTTTTCCTGAGAGCTAACCTCTACCTCCATTTTCAGTCATTAGAAAAATTCTTCAATAACCTTAAAGCTTCTTTTTCATCCTCCACCGCCCACCCCTGATCAGCAAGACAAAAGATTACCTGGATGTAGGTCTTTAAAACTTCAACTGAAACTTCCTCCTTAATAGAAAAAAAACAGATCTCTCTTTTAGGTAAAACTTAGCAAGAGCAGCTATAAATCTTTCTATCTTTTTCCCCCTCAGCATAATTATAAAACTACTAGGATTAGTAGTATAACATTGCTTTGTAGTGTACTTATTGTAGCCAGCTCTAGTGGTTGACTTTGTCTTAGAGCAGAGGTGGGGAACTGTTTCCCTTCCCGGGGCCACTCTAAAAATTAGTACAAACTCAGAGGGCTGCATAGAAGGGAGTAACAGACAAGATGATAGTCCACACCAGGTGGGTGCCCACCTGCTTATTAGGTTTTCACCCCCACTGACCACCACTCACTAAGGAGTCTTGGAAGATGTGGTGCCCGCTATGTGGGCGAATGTGCGTCCGTGTCCTGTCAATTAGGTTGCATGGAGCCTACGCGCATACAGGTCCGCCAGCATCAGAGTCGTGGGCAAAAAGCCTAGAGCGTTCTGAGGAGCGCCCACTTCCTGCCTCTCTGTCCGCTTTTGGCTCTCACTGACACCTTAACAGGCCAAAGTGCGCCAAATTTCAGGGATGCATTGTCCCATCTCCTCCTGGTTTGCAGCACGTGCCAACATTCGCTTTTCAGAACCTGTTGCCTTCTCCAGAGCAACTTCCACAGTTAATGGTAAGTGAATGCAACTGGGCAGGGGGGGGGGAGCTGCGTTTACACAGCTGCATGATGAAAGCTTCTGTTTATTGCTATCTAATTGTGTGTGTGTTTTACCCCTTTACTGTGTTCACAGGCGGCCAGGAGAGTGCCGGGAGCAGAAGGATACTCTCAGCACATTGGGGGTGGGGTAGTGAAGGAAAGGACCCATGGTAGGTGGCCATTGTGGGAGGAGAACTACATGCTCTGGAGATCCTGCTGCAGCAACTGCCCAGCAGCAAAATTAGGCCAGGTGCTCATTCCTGCTTTCCTTTCGCCGGGAAAAGCAGCTGTTAGATCTGTCCCCTTTTCATTCTGCCTGCCCTTTTTGGAGGCAGTCAGGGATACTCTATTGTGTGGTGGTGGGGGTACAATTTCCCCAACCTCTAGATCCAGCAATGGATATTGTGGGTGAGTGTTCACTGTTGGCATGCTGCTCGTGGTGGGACTGGCCCACGTGGCATTCAGCAGCAAGAGCGCATGGTGGAGAGGGTGAGGGAAGGGCAGGCGGGGGCTTAAACACTGGTGTGGGAAGGGCAGGGAAAGAGAAGGGGGCCATGGAGAAGGGCAATGAGCTGCTCTAGGGAGTGGGGGTTGGAAGCACTTGCTAAGGGGGTGTGTGTCGCTGAAACACGAGGGCAGGAAGGTGGAAGCAGGGTGGTCGAAACTACTATAGGTCTGCCATGCAGTGGGTGCTGACAGAAACCCCAACAAGAACTGCCAGTCTAATCAGGATGTGTGGGTTTGCAAACGATGGCACAGGGAGGATTTGGCTCAGGAGCTGCTCTGGGAGACCACCCGGTGGACGGATGAGGTTCAGGGAATGACCAGAAAGCATGGGCAGCTTCTGCAGCAGAATGCAGGTGGACCACTGGTGAGAGGACAGGCACCGAGTACACCTCTGATGGCAGTTCAAGTGGTTGGATGGCAGATCTTGTGACAGACAAAAAATAGTCTGTCCCAGTCTCTCCATGTCCAGACCTCCCTGCTCGAACACATATCTACCATGACTGCAGCCAACTGTTGCCCAGGAGCAGGTGTTCTAGGCTAACCACCATCCGCAGTTCATGCCTTCCGCATCCGGATCCCTACTGGCCTTGGTTTTCCTGGGAATCTACCCCTAGCCAAAGCACCAAAGCCCTCTCGCTGCTGAATCCCATGTGGACCAGGTACATCTGTCCCATTGCCAGTCCCACCATGAGCAGCACACCGCCAGTGAGCACTCCCTCACAACCTCCATTGCCAGATTTGGAGGATGGGGAAATTGTACCCCTGACAGTCCCACTACCACACAAGAGCTGGCTGCCTCCAAAAGGGGCAGGCAGAAAAAGAAATGAACTTTAATTTAAAGTTAATTAAAATTCAGTAAAAAGAAAGTTAAATTAAACCTACTGAAATTAATATAGTTAATATAATCGTTAAAATTCACACTCTGTGTTTTCTATGCTTTTCTGGGAAAGGTGGGAGGTGTGGGGCAGCAGAGAATGGTGGTATGGCATAGCGATAAGCTGCTTTTGGTGATGGCGAGTTGAAGCACTGTGCCTCTGCGCTCCCTGCTGCCATTATTCTCAGAGCTGGCTAGTCTGTAAATGCCAATAGGAAAACAGAGCTTCACGGCTGCAGCCAGCTCACTTGTGAATGTCAATAGGGAATGCACAGGGCAGGCGCTGGATGGGCCAGAGGAAAATACACTGAAACACTGAAAGCATTTCTAAAGGCTTTATTGAACAATTTTACTAAACATTTTAAAATGAGTTTACTAAACTTGAAACTTCTTGAAAAGATCATTAGTGTCACTGTGAAAATCTGTGTGTCTGAGGTCTGCAGACCATGAGTCAAATGTTTTTAAAAGTGTAAAAGAGTTGGGCTGTCTAGCTAGGACTGGCAGTGTGCCACACTTGAGCCAGTACTTGCTTTGCTTTTAATTTTTACTTTCACTATAGGCGCTCAATAAAGTATGGAACTCAGCATTCTGTGCATAACAAAAGATTATTTTCAACCACCAAGTGCTGGTTGGTATAAACCCAGGTATGAACTTCTGTGAGTGGGTGGGGATAGCAGGGACTGGACCACCTCCCAGAGTAATAGTATCCCAGATGAAAGAAAAAGCTGGAGCAGCATCTTCTTCCCATAGTTTGCTGCAGCTGTACGTCATAATGGGGGGCGAGATACTTGAAGGGGGGTTAGTGGGCAGAGTGTGACAGGGAAATATGTCTGTCCATCTATTAGGTTTGTCATGTTAAACCTGTGAGTGAGGGGTGAGTGGAGGCTTCCCACGCTCCCACACACAGCCCATTTATTAGGGTCTACACGCTATACATGTGAGTGGGGGCTGCACAGACCAAACACAGACTCCAGTGGGCTATCGTCTTGTTTTTTAAACACTCGATGCTGGGGACAGAGGTGTTGCAGAGGAGGGAGGTTCAGATCATGGAGGCACGTCCTCTAGGGATGTGCCTCAGGCGTTCGGCCCTTTCAGGGGGTGGGGGTGTTTCCCTCCCCCCTCCAGGCTGCGCGGGTGGAAGGGGCGCCAGGGAGCACCTCCCCCACCCACCCTGCCGAGTCTGGAAATGTATTTATTTTTTAACCCCCACCCCCATCCCAGGGATCGCCCTACCTGGTTTTGTTGGTGTTCTTTTGTGCTTCAGGCCGCTACTAGGCCTTCCGGGTCAAACCGGAAGGACAAGTAGCGGCCTGAAGTGCTCCAGAGCACTGCCGCTGCCAGACCTGCCGTTGCTGCTGCCGCCGGACCCAGAGCCAGGGCCCCAGCACCACCAGGTAGGGCGATCCCTGGGATGGGGTGGTTAAAAAGAAATAATCCCAGAATTGGAAAGGGGGGGGGGGGGGAAGGTGCTCACCAGCGTCCCTTCCACCTGAGCAGCCTGGAGAGGGAGGGAAAACTGGGTTCCTCCCTACCCCCACCCCCGCCCAAACACATTCGGAACCCGAACTTTGTTTGGTCAGTTCGGGCGGGGGTCAGTTCGGATTCGGGGTGTTTGCGAACGGGCCGAATCCCCTGAGTTCGGGCTGAACCCCGAACTTCTGAACCACATTCGCACATCCCTAATGTCCTCATCTCTGTTCCCTTCCCCCGAGCTATTTTCAGTGCTTCTGAAGTAGCACTGGAGAGCAATCTTTTCCAGGACCGATAGGGGGTAGGAACTGGATCCCAGGGGCCAAATCCAGGAACTGAAAAGGGCCCACACAAGAACAAAAACATTGTGGGTCACTTCTGGCACCTGAGCTTGAGATTCCCCACTTCTATCTGAGACTCAAGTGGCCCAGGAAACAAATCCAAAATGCAGTAGGAGATTCTGTTGCTCAGCTATTAGGCCCACACTGATTTTTGCATAGTGAAAAACAACAATTACTTTTGATTTTTATTCCACCCTATCCCCAAAGGCTTATAGTGAAAGAACAAAAATCCAAAATTGTAACAAGTTATAGTGAAAGCAAGCACACTGCTTTAGATGGCTTCTGAGTGGTCATAACATGCAGATTACCCGAATTACATGTGCGGGGCATGTTTATTTAATTGCGTTCTGGAGATGGGCAGAACAGATATTAAATATAAATGAGCTTACTTTTGTCTGTAGCCCCAAAGTGCGGAAAAATAAAATGAGATGCGTCATGAACCGGAGGAGGTGTCCCGGGAGTACGTTTCTGTCTTTATAAAGCCACTTGTTAAATTCATCCATCAAACCTGCAACCAAACAATTCCACATTAGCTTTAGCGGGAAGGGGTAGCATGCCAAGAAATATTTTAAAAGAATATGTGTCTACAAATAAAGGAAACACACTGCTGTAAGAGCTAGAAAATTCCAGCAGGACTTTGCAGGTTTCCTAAAGATTCAGTTGTTTGCCATGAAATTGCTAATTTCCAGTTTAATACTGCTGCTCTATTCTAAAAAACGAACACAAAAACGACTACATAAAAATGGCATTTTATGGAACCAATGTTCTCATATTTTACAAACTGAATTAGGATTTTACTATGCTCACTGTTGGAAGACCTGATCATTCAGTTTAGTTTTGCCTCCGGTAAGGTGTAGCCTAGTGGATAACGCAACACCTTATCCACTAGGCTACGCAGGTGACTGATGTGCAAGCCACAACAGACTTCTGCTCTGGGAAGCAAAATGAAATTTTGAACCTGAGGTGGCTTGGACTTAGGAGTCTAGAGTTCAAATTCCATCTTAGCCATGAATACAACGGGTGGCCGTAGTCAAGTAAAATCTCCCCCTCAACCTGTTACTATTTTTAAAATGGGAACAATGATGGGCCTACCTCACAGGGTCATTCTGAAGGTGAACTAGGGAAAGACTGTAAAATACTTGGTGCTATATAGTATATACTATTCTTCTAGGGCAGAATCTGTACAGCTGGCACTGTGTAAGCCAGAAAGAAGTCAACTGGACTCAGAATGAGTTTTCAACAGCAGAAATTAGAAAGCATTTTTACCTGTAAACTTCCATAAAGGTCATTATAAGAAATTGATATTTGAAAGCTACTCAAAACAAAGCTTACCATCTACATCTCCCAGGATAATGAACTTTTGAATAACATGGTAATGTTCTTGATTCTCCTCTAAAACTCTCTGAAAAACATTTTCATTTTTAAAAAAATCATATACATCATGCAGGATTACACAGAAAAAGAAATAGGTCTGTTTCTGAAAGCGGTTAAGCTGTGTGAATTATGCTGAGCAAAGGGCCCTGGCACTATGCAAAGTACGGAGAGAACATGGCCCCATTACTCTAGGTGCTCTGACACATACTGGAAGGAAAAGAACAAGGATAATATAGAAGGAGTTAATGATAGTAGAAAAATAATCTAGATTAGCATTTGTTAGAGATGTTATTTAATCATCATCATCTTTTATTCAGTTCTAAAGATCAGTGCAAGTAGATCTTAAATACAGAGTGAGCAGATTCAAGACTAAGATGAAACATAAACATAGAAAGGTCTGTATTACAACAAGAGTTTAGGAGAAATTTCCTGGCAGAAAATCATATGCATACTGGCATTTTATGCCAGCAAATATTTAACAATAGCCCAGGAGGAACCACCAACCAGTCCTAGCTTGTACCTAAATAAATAACTACTTTGTCTCCCTCATTGTAACTGACTGTCAGCTGAATACTCAACCTTTGCACTACTGTGAACGTGGTTCCTTTGCTATGCATATTCTGTCACCTGATAAGCTGTTTCCCACTATACCCTCGACCCAGTTTCCCACTATACTCCTCAATCCCTCATGTTTGCCCTCTGTGTGCGTTTACCACTTCCTATTGTTTCTTGGTCTCCTACACCAATATTTACAGCTATTTTTAAATGTCTGGCACATCCCTCTCTCTCTTTACCCCCCCACCCCCACCTGCTACCTTGCCCTATCCACTTTCACCCATTCCATGCCCCCTCATATGTACCTGCCCTACATTTTCTCATTTTATATATTCCTACTGGCTACGCTACATGCCTGAGGAAGGGCCCTGTGTGGCCTGAAAGCTTGCTTATTTCCACCAACAACAGTCGGTCCAATAAAAGGTATCATTCAAACCACTTTGTCTCTCTAAATAAGTAAATACTATCCTGGAAGTACTAGAGGTATGTAACCTAGTTACATTTTGCTCTGCTCCCAGCTCTATACTGTGCATGTTATGCATATAAAATCTTTTAAAGAGACAATATAAAATGTAAATGAAAGTTTGCCTTAAAAATGTTGAGAAGAAATTTCTAATTTTCATTTTGCTTACTTTGTTCATTTGACCACACTGTATAGTTTCCCTGCTTCTGTAAGCTAGAAATCTGTTGTGACAGAGGGAGTTCGGGGCCAGGCATAACTTCAGTTTAAACCTTTTTCAGGATACCTGCATCCCTTTCAGAATCAGGAAGGCCAGTAATATGGAGGAAGAGTTTTACAAGTAAATGCAACAGAATTTATTCACCGAGGAAAAAGATGTACATTTAGAAGTCTAATGCTATTTGAAAGCAATTTTTAAAGAAATTAAGTTGCTTTTTTTTTTTTAAACAAAAAAAACAATGTTGCCTAATTTCTGTTAAATATACAACTACAAGTAGATTTGCATAGTTCATATGAAGAGAAAAAACACATAAAAGCAGAATATTTTGTATTTAATAATTACCTTCTTTTCTGTAGCATGTAGTTCTTCAAATACCTTTTCTAAAGTCCAGCTTCAAAATAAGAGAAAAAAACAAGAGGAAAAGTGTAAAACAGTTAAAAAGAACGACTCCAAATAATACAATACTGATCTTAAAGTGTAGTAGTAGTTTATTTACAGCTTTCACCAAAATCCAAAGTATATATAAAATATCACAAAAACATTTATTTACAATACATACGTTGTATACAATTCCTATAATATTCTTTATTTTAACATTTTCTAAATATTTGTGCTAGAAAAGCAAATACCCACAGTATACATTCAAGGAGATGTTATTAATCAAAGTTCTCTCTTTGCATGAACAGTTGTTTATTTATTTATTTATATTCCTATGCTGCACTTCCCCAAGGCTCAGAGCGGCTCATGAACAAAAATATAACTAATTACAAAAAAATACCCTTGATCTTCCCACAACTCCCCACCAAACCTACCCAAGACTGATGAAGGCTTGAATGATAGTGCCAAGGTCAGAGTCTGACATACGGCCGAAGCCACCAACTATGAACCTGTGGGACCAGGGAGGGGCAAACCCAATCAGTGATAGGAACCTCTATCAACCCTGCCCCCCAGCCACCAACATAACCTCTGTCTTGTCAGAATTCAACTTCAGACAGCTCACCTTCATCCACTCCCCCCACAACCGCCAGACAATGAGTAAACACTGAGACTCGTGGGCCTGAGTCAGCTGAAAATGAGAGGTAGAGTTGGGTGTCATCAGCATATTGACAACACTGAACACCCAACCCCCTCACGACCTCACCCAAGGTTGCATATACAAGGCTGGAAGGAGAGGGACCAGAATAGAACGTTATGGAACTCCACACGTGAGGTCCCAGGGAATCGAAGTACAACCCCCCAGCACCACTCACTGAGTTCTACCGGCCAGGAAAGAGCAGAACTACTCAAGAACAGTTCTGCCCACCCCAGCATGGTCCCGCAAGGAGGTCACCAATATCCCATGGTCAACCATGTCAAAAGCAGTCAAAAGACCTAACAACGTAAGTAGAGTTGACTGTCCCTGGTTCAAGTCACGGTGGAGGTAATCGACCAAAGCCACAAGTGTAGTCTCAGTGCCATTACCTGGACTAAAGCCGGATTGCGAGGGATCCAGAAAACCAATGTGATCCAAGTGCTCATGGAGCTGCCGAGCCACCACCCGTTCAATAACCTTCCCTAAAAAGGGAAGGTTAGAGACAGGTCAATAGCTGGCAAGGGAGTCAATGTAAAGAAATGGTTTCTTGAGCAGAGGTAGCACACAGCCTCCTTGAGGCACCCTTGAACTCAGCCCTTCTGAAGGGAGGCAATGACCACCCCCGCCAGCAACAGCCCCAACATCTCCCGGCTGGCCTTAACCAATCAAGATGGGCATGAATCCAGTTCACAAGACGTGGCTCTGATAGGCCCAACGACATTCCCAGCATCAAGCTGATCACACCTCCTGAAATTGATCCCAAAAAACCGGACAAGCTGGGGCATTCATAACCTCTGGTTCTCCCACCATATCAAATGCAATGTCAAAATCATGGTGAACATGAGCGATTTTATCTGCGAAATAGTCAATAAACATGTCACAGCAAGCACTGGAAGATTCCAGATCCAGGCAGAGACAGGTCAGACTGACCAGCCTCTTCACCACCTGGAAAAGGTCAGCTGGACACGACTTCGCTGATCCTATGATGGCAGCAAAGAAACTCTTCTTTGCTACACACACAGCCGCAGCATAGGTTTTTAACTCTATGCTGCAACCTGTTGTCTTCAGCAAGAGTAGGATGCCACCATCAATCTAATCACCTCCCCTCCTGCTTCAAATGCCGCAGGTTCTCTGTAAACCACAAGGACCTGTGCCACTGATGCTTGGGGAGCAGATGCCTAGGAGCCATCAAGTTGATGGTCCTGGCCAACGTGTTCCAGAAGGCCACAAGGTCATCAAGCGAATGGCCATCGAGGTCAAAGGGTAAATCCTCAGGAGCATTCTGGAACCTAACTGGTTCCATAAGTTGCCAGGGGTGAACCAACAGAATGGGTTCTGCACCCTTCCAGGGGCAGACATATGCCAGGAGACAGGCCCATACGAGGTTATGGCCCATCCATGACAAGGTCCCCCACCAACAGATCCCCCGTCTCAAAGTCGGTGCAGAACACCAAATCCAGAGTGTGCCCCCCTCATGTGTCGGGCCACTTACCACCTGGGACAGGCCCATCGTTGCCATGGCAGTCATGAACTCATGCTCTGTCCCCTTAAGACTAGTGTTGATGTGAATATTGAAGTCCCCCAGGACCACCAGCCTCGAGGACTGAACCGCAAGTTCACCTCCAACACCAGTTAACCACTCCTCTCTCCAACTAGCAGATAATGGGCATATCCAGAGTTTTCAACATCATATAAATGAAATAGGCATATCAAAAGTTTTCAAACATGGGTTTTTTCTAGACATTATAGTAATCTTACATGACAGCATAGCTGCTATCACGTATAATTAGTCACAAATTTCCTGATGCACAGCTGCTATGGTTCTGCTACGCTGCTGCCACCCAGGAGAGCTGCTGAGCTGATCATCTGCCCACTGTGTGTGCAAACCAGTTGCACATAGTTGCTGTGATTGCTAAGCACACACTGACTTATGATACGTGATTACAGTCATAGACAGAGATGTGGGTAATTAGGGAAGGATGTCTACAGATATGTCTAGTTCCTGTACATTTCTATGGTCTGAACGCATGCTACTTTCATGTTTAAAATAGCACCATTTAAAAAAACACGTTCCCTGTTCTTGGTGTGGTCAGTGTCTGCTTTTTTGAAGTCATTGCATTTTGAAAAGTCAGTTCTAGAGCTTCTGCACTGCTGTGGATCATACTGAAAGTTAGGCAATGAGCCAACAAACTCAGAGCCAGGCTTCCAGCCTGCTGCCTGCCTCCCAGCCTAAGACAATCCATAATGCCCCACACAAGAAGTTCAGAGTTCTTTGTGTGTTAGTGCCACTCTGCAAGATAGAATATCAATCTGGGGAACAACTAGTGGAAGGGGCCTGATGAGCAGCCAGGAGATGTGGACAAATGCACACAAGGACTGGATGAGGGCGAACTGCCTGAAGCTGAATCCTGACAAGATGGAGGTGATGCTGGTGGGGAGAGCTGAGGGTGTGGAGGCCCCCCCCATCACTGATGGGGTGCGCCCAGCCTTGATTCCTCAGGTTTGCAGTCTGGGCGTGCTCCTTGACGTGCAGCTCCACCTGGATGTCTTGAAGGAACTTGGAGGGACTTAAGGCCAAATTAGCAGACATAGGTTGGGTGGAATTTCAGCAAGACTTTGAAATTATTTGTCTACAGGAGACTTGGCTATCCAAAGCTGAAGGCGATGCCTTGCACATCCGGAGCTTTCAGATTTTTTCAGCACCAGGAATGAAGGAAGGGAAAAGAGGCCGCCTCTCTGGCAGAGTGGCAACACTTATTTCCACCAAATTGAAAGTGGAATGTAAGTTCATCCCAGTTAACGTACCAAATTGTCTACCAAATAGCATTAGAAATTAAAGGTTTTGATATGGGGAATTACCTTATATTTAGTATATATATCCACTCGATTCCTCACATTATTACTTAGCCACCATATGAGATCAGTTAAAAATTCTGATCGAGACGCTTTGTCAGGCCTATTATGAGGACAAGCTAATTGTAGCAGGGGATTTTAATGCTAGGGTAGGTTTTCAATACTTAGCCACTGCAGATGACCATCTACAGTCATCCCTACAAATTCCCTTACGCATTTCAAAAGACCAAATTACAAACAAGAATGGTGGCAGATTATTACAACTGCTAGCAAGTACGGGACTAATCAATGGGAGAACTTCTTCTGATCCTTATGGTGATTACACCTATGAATCTATTCTAGGAACTAGTGTTATTGATTATTTTCTGATATCTCCTGAAAACTTTGATACTGTAATAGACCTTAAGGTTTTGCAGAGACCCGAAAGTGACCATCTTCTCCTTTGTATTAAATTAGCATTACCCATGGTTCCCTTATATGCTCGGCCCTGTAGCCAGACAACATCTTATTGGATGTTGCCTATTAAGTGGGACTCGCAGGCCTCACTTAAAGTGTCTCATTTGTTCAATACAAGTAGTCTACTCACTCTTCGAGATGCAATCCTTAAAGCAACCAGCCCCTCTGATGTCCTCAGTCTATTTACTTCTATAATTGATTTAATAACACCACATATTACCAGACAAGGCCCTCCCCGTACTTTTGTGGGGAAAAAGTTCAACAGTAACTGGTATGATCATGACTGTAGACAAGCCAAGAGTTAATTGATCAAAATGAGGAAAACTTGGATTAGGTTCCATTTGAGAGAAGACTGGGAACAATTTATTTTTAATAGGAGGGAGTACCAGAAATTGATAAGGATTAAGAGAACAGCCAAAGTGTCAACTATGGGCAGATCTCCATATTGCAGCGAGATTACAGGACTCGGCTGGTTTTTGGAGACTTATTCGAAACTGGCACCGCAGAGGTGGGCCCTCTGATTCCTCTTGTATTGAGGATGACCAGTGGATAGCTTTTTATTCAGAACTGTTTCGCGACCCTTCTAATACAAAGTGTACTCCCATTGACTGTGCAGCCTTCTATGATTCTACCGATAATCTTGTATCCCAACCTTTTCCATCTGTTGAAGTGAAGGAAGTTTATGAAAGTACTTCCTTCATAAAGATTATTTAAAGATTAAAATTAAATCTTTAAATAATCTTTAAATAAAGATTATTTAAAGATTTAAATCATTTAAAAGATTAAAATCAGGTAAGGCTGCAGACGCAGATGGTATTCCCCCCCAAATTATTTAAAGAAATGCCGGTTGGTGGTCACCAGTCCTTGCACTGCTATTAACCAGACTAAAAGTATACCTCGGATCTGGACTTTAGCAGTGATTATCCCTATATTTAAAAGGGGTAACCCAAGGGATCCAGTCTGTTATAGGCTCATCAGTCTGTTAACAATTATCAGTTAATTGTATACTGTTGGCCTTCTGCTAGCCTTAGAAAAATGGGTGCTTGCACAAGCTCTTTTGGCAGAAGAGCAGTCAGGCTTCCGTCAGGACAAATCGCCGATAGATAATTGCTTGGCCCATATCATAGACAAATATGGGCATGTAAGAAGAGGAAAATTGTACCTCGTATTTATTGACCTATCGAAAGCATTCGATTCTGTCCCCAGAAGGATTCTGTGGGACAAGCTGGCATCTAGGCATATATTTGCTTGTTTAAGTGCATGCATGGGAATTCTGAGTGTTCAGCATCTAGGTCCACCCACTCTCCCTATAGAGGATTTTTAACCATCTATGAAGTATTGCTGCTTTCACTTGAGTAAAACATATTCTTATGACAACTTCCCTATGTTGAAGTGAACAATGACTTACTTGGTTTCTAAATACTCTCTGGGGAGTTCTTCTGTCTCCTCTATAGTCATTACTGAAGTACGAATTTCCTGCTCAACAAGAGTGTCCACCATGACCCTAAAATATGCCCAGACTGTATCTTCCCAGGTGTCACAAACCGGAAGGAGCTTCATGTTTGAAAAAGAAAAAAAGCCACAGCATTATTAGATCTGGAGAAAGAGGATAAGTAAAAACATAATAAAATGTTTGATCACACTAGAAAGTGTCTCCAACTGTGATCTCAGATGCCGGGGTGGTCAGGCGTATGTTGCACACAACACACTTGATCCAGGTTCAACTTCAGGTGATCTACTGGATCCCTCCCCTACTGTCTCCTGTTCCCAGACCAGGACCCCTCCCCACTGGCTCCCAGTTCTAGGGCACGTTGGCAACTTATCTCAGGAGTGGAGAGGAGCACTCCTCTTTAGGGAGCGCCTTCTCTGCCATACTGGAGACATTCTCCTAGCCCATCTCATCCCTGGAGATACCCCCTGGGGTGAGAGTCCTGCTTGCCTCTCCAAGACAGTCTCCAAGAGGCTGGTCCCCCTTCCAACATGATCTACTAGAGACAAGCTTGTGATCTACCAGTAGATCACAATATACCTCTTGGTCACCCCACTTCACAGGAAGGTGCAAAAGAGAAATAACCTGCTCAGAGTAACAGCTACTTCCTAAACCATATTAATTAACATTACACACAACCATGAGGTCTTGCATCCATCCTTAAAAAGCTAAAAAAGAAACAGCCCTATCAATATAAAACTGGAATTTTCAATTCAATTAGCTAAAGGAGCGATCTCAAATCCCGTTAAAGCTAATGGAGTTTGCATGCCTATTTTCCATAGGTTCACAGTACTAAAGTTCTTGAGGCTAGCTGCCCAGGGTGCAAAGTAGTTTGTTTTTGCCATTTCCCAATTTTATTAGTTCTTCCTTTGTATTACGACCACTTAGTTTTCAATTGTTCTTGATTTAGTTTTCTGGTTACCATTATTTTGTATGTTTTTATTATGTTCTATCTTATTAAACGTAAGCCATGCCAAGTGTTTCATTCTCTCTTTAGATGGAAATGTTTCTATTCATTTTCTATGGACGACTGGAAATCTCTTCTATTTCTGTTATATCATTTATGAACACAATGCCAGGGAGTAGGCATAACAGTGATACACCAGAATACTTTATTTATCACATTTCTTATATATCCTACTATAGTGTTAATTTTTTTTTATTTCAGCAGCTGCTGCACATTGAACAGAGGCTTTCAATAAAAGGTTCACAAAGCAGTCCATCTTTCTTCAACCCATACTGTTAGTTAGTAACTAGTAACTAGACTCTTCCTCTTTCAGAAATACAGTCAACTTACTTTGCCATTGCTGACTAGATTAGCCCTCATTAAGGAATGCAAAGGTTTAACTAATGTGACATATTACAAAAGTTAAAGTATAACTTCATAATGCCACATTATTATTGCAATCATATTATCATAGTCCATTGCTTGAAAGTTAGAACTCGCTAAACAAAACTTCCTTGAATTTTTCTTTTTTGGAAAAAAAAAAAAAGTCTCATTGCAGCTGGCTAGGTGACTTATAGGGCTAGCTAAAATGGACGTTAAAACTGGTCCTACTGATGACTAGCAAAAAAATAAAAGATACTTGTAATACCATCATGCTTGCTTAGTTTTGATGATAATATAAAGTGCCTTGTTGTGGTAATAGCGTTACAACTTTCATTTTTATTCTATGTTTTACAAGATTAAATGTACTTATATCATAAATAAGTAGTTTGAAGGGAACATTTCTATCAAGAGATATATCGCTTATGTAAAGCATCACATACCTGTTTAAGGTTCCCACTCAGTGCTGCATAGATGGCTCTCTCATACTTACTGAACTGTTCCTACAACATACAAATGAATTTATGTAAGATTTCTTTATAATTTGTGTTTGATTCCATAACCTCTTGAAAATGTACTAGAGCCACTAAAACATAGATGGGAAACCTTCTCTGCCGTGGACCATTTTAAAAAGGAGTACAAGCTCCATGGACCAGACAGGGGTTGGGGGTGCTTAAAGGGAGTGCTCAGAATCATGGATCCATCTTCTATCTTTGAGTGCATGACTTCATCTCCACTCCCTTTTCCTTGACTCATTCTTTCAGTGTATGGAATGGATCAATGGGCCAGACCCAGAGGCCAAATAAAAGTCATCAACAGGCCAAAGGTTTCCTCATCCTTGCACTAAAACAAACACATTGAACAGCTTCTGAAAACAGGTGCAAAACTGTAGTAATGTAACTGCCATGCTGGAATGTCTAGCCCTCCTTCCTTTACCTCTCCCAGTTACCAATGACAGGTTTCAGTGAAAGTTCAAAGTGCCTCACCATCTTCTTAATTAGACCACATTCTAGTGGGGTAAGAATGTAAGAATTGCAGTATTGAATCAAACCATCTAGCTCAGTAGCCCATTTCCAAGAGCAGCCAGTACCACATGTAGTGCAAATATATTAAATAATACAGCTATACAAGAAAAAGGACACGTGTCGAGTGCTTTATCTGGTGTCATTTACTCACATTTTTGGCAGCCAGAGGTGTAAGGAAATCATGAGTATGAGGCTGCATTCCCTGACCATCAGGGCTCATAACTGTGATGGACGCTTCTTCCAAGAACTTGTCCTCAAAGTTCTATTCTTGTGCCCAAGTTGTTCTACATATACATACAATCCTTTGGGGATGTTATGACCCATGGGTTGAATATCAGCAGCATGTTGATACACAACTGTGTATCTTTTGCCCTGTGAGCACTGCCATCATCAGCCTCTGCCTTGGAGGAATGTTTGAATGATATAGCTGGCTGGATGCGTTGGAGCTACATCATGCTCAATCCAGGGAAGACTGAGGTGATGGTGGGGAGGGCTAGCTGATAGGAAGGATGCCTTTGCATGTGGCTGAGGTCTGGGTAGTGGGTCAGATGGGCAGGTAAGGAACATGGGCATCATTTTCAACTATGCTCTGTCCATGAAAACTCGGGTATCAGACATGGTTTCTTCAGCTACACAATGTGCCTAGGTTTATCCCAGGCTGACCTTGCCACAATGACCCAAACCATGAGGCTTGATTTTTGTAACTTCCTCTTCTCTAGGCATTTTTAGGATCCATTGCTGGTTCCCTTTAATGTAGTCTGTCATCTTTCTATCTTCCCCTTTTAAAATTGGTTTTATATTGTTTTAGGTTTATATTTTTATGATTGTAAAGTGCTCTGAGTTGCCATAAGTGGCATTCCCATGAGTGGCAGGGGGGTACTATAAAAATAATAATTATTATTATTAATAAACTTTTTCTAAATTCAGTTATACTATTGACCTTTGACATCTAAAGACAATTAGTTCCACAGGTGAATGGCATACCGTCTGAAAAACAAGCTCCTTTTGTTTAAAGCTGCTGCCCATTAACTTCACTGGGTGGCCCCTCAGTTTAAACGGAAAAATAGAACACACCCCACAAATTCTAGCAGAATAGTGAGGCACAATGTGGCCTAGGCACATTGTGTAGCTGAAGAAACCATGTCTGATACCCGAGTTTTCATGGACAGAGCGTAGTTGAAAATGACGCTCAAGTTCCTTATCTGGCCATCTGACCCACTACCCAGACCCCAGCCACATGCAAGGGCAGCCTTCATATCAGCTAGCCCTCCCCACCATCACCTAAGTCGTCCCTGGATTGAGCATGATGTAGTCCCAACGCATCCAGACGGCTATATCATTCAAACATTCCTCCAAGGCAGAGGCTAACGACTAATGTTCTAGATGTATCTATATGTCTAATAACTATTCTTTAGAGTTAGTTATTTAGACAGAATAGTTTATTATAACTTTTCTAGTACTGAGGATATGCTCACTGATCTGTAGTTTTCATGATCACCATTTTAACCATTAACAGTATGAATTATGATTAAGTATTTATCTTACATCTTCTGCCAATCGCCAGCAGCTTATTTTCCAAATACATCTATATGGATTCCCATCCACTGGTTCCAGCTCTGTTCCTATGTAAAAAGAATAAAATTTAAAAACAGTTAGTACTGTGATATTATTGTAACCACTAAATTAAGGTTGAGTTGAACATTGTTTCCCATTAAGACAGAGCTCAAGCTTTAATTATTCTGAAATATCTAAAGACTGAGTACAGTGAAATGTTTATATGCCACAAACAACAATATAAAATATTAAACAACTATAAAAAGACCTTGAGCCAGAGACAGTGTCATGGACTGGGGATTTGAGGGCCAAAGGAAACACGGCAAGGCAAGAGCCCAGAAAGATGCATTAAATCAGGCAGTATGGAGAAGAGGAAACCATAGACACACGTGTTATTGCAAAATGGAAGGAAGGGACTCTGGAAAAGGAAAGAAAGGAAGAACAGTAGTAAATGCTTAGCACTGTTGCAGAAGAGAGAGCCCAGATATAAGAGGCAGCAAGGTACTAAAATGGATGAGATCAGGTAGCCAATGACAAGGGAGAGAGAAAATGTTTCAAGTTTTCAATACGGTTAAATTGGCAACCCTTTTCTTACATTTCCTTTAGTAAGATGGGAGCATTCCAATATGTTTTAATATTTCCAAAGATCAGACACCTAGCAATAAAGTATGTTGTCTATACCTAGAAAACACGAGACTGTGTCCTGGGAAGAGTGAATTTTGAAAAGTTTTAGGAGTCATTGTTGACTGTCATAGCATGATACCTGTCACCTTCCTAGAAGGCCCGGAAGAGATCAATCTCTCAGGTTGAGGAGCGAGAGCTAGCTGAAAACTTGAGAACTGAAACAATCAGTCTGGCACTAGGTAACAAGTGCTTGGAAGCAGTCATGGAAGAGACGGGAATCGGAGGGACTGTAGGAAAAAGCCAACTTCTTCCAACCCTGATAGAAAGGAGAAGTCGACAGGCAAGCAACTTTGAAGAGCTGTAATTAGCAAGAGGTCTACTTGGCTTGGGCCTGCAACCCATATAGAAAGAGAGAAAACAGACTCTTAGTATGTTAACAAACAAGACAATAGCCAGCTGGGAGTCTGGGTTTGGTCTGGGCAGCCCACACTCACATGTTTAGTGTGTAGAGCCTAATAAATGAGCAGGCCCCTATGTATGCGTACTTCTTGTGTGTTCAGGCAGGCCCTACTCACACTCCGCTTGCTGGTTGAGTATGACACACCTAACACACAGTAGGTGTTCTTCCTTGCCGCGCTTCGCCCACCAACCCCATCCCACCTCCCAGTATTCCGCCTGTCATGACTCACAGCTACAATGATGAGAACAAGAAGCCACACCAGCTGTTTCTTTCTTCTGGGCTATTATGACCCTGGGAGATGGTCCAGCACCTACTATCCCTGTTGACCCACAGAGGTTCGTACCTGGACTTATACCTGCCAGCACTTGGTGGCTGGAAATAACCTTTTGCTATACACAGAATGCAGAGTTTATTGAGGAAATTGCATACTTTATTAAGCGGCTATAGTGAAAACTGAAAGAAAAAGTAGCCAGTCTTTGCATGTTGAACCTCTGGGGGAAGGGTGCTCCAAAGCACTGGAGCAGCAGTCAAGAACGTCCCCATGAGCCCTCGTCATATGAACAAGGCTAACAGATCGTACCCACAGGGAGGCACTCCCGGCTGATCACAGGGGCTGTGATGGGACATGGAAGGACAGGCGGTCTTTCAGATACTTGGGGCCCAGACCATTTAGGGCTTTAAAAGGTAAAAAACAGCACCTTGAATTGTACCTGGAAAGCATTAGAGAGCCAGTACAGACTTTGGAGCAGTGGTGTAATGTGCTCCTGGTGATTTATCCCCAAAAGGAGCTAGACCGCTACATTCTGCACCAGCTGCAGCTTCTAAACAGTCATCAAGGGCAGCCCCAGGTAGAGCACATTGCAGTAATCGAGCCTCAAGGTGATCACCACCTCAGTCTTGTCTGGATTCAGTCTCAATCAGCTCATCCTCCTCCAGTCCCTGACAGCAGCCAGGCATCAGGTAAGCACAGAGGCTGCAGGGCCTCGGTTGGACGAAAAAGAGGTAGAGGTGAATGTCACCAGCATACTGATGGCACTTCACCCCAAACCTCCCAATGACCTCACCCAGCAGCCTAGTCATAGTCTCGAGTGCATCCCACTTTCATCCGGGGCTCCCACTCTTCCGTTCTGCTGAATGTGGAACTACAGCAGGGTTGTGTGGTGTCTGCACATTTGTATGCACGTGCCACCCTACGAGCAGAGCCCCAAGCCAAATGCGGATCTGTGATTTGCGGATTTCCTGCAGAAATCTCCCCTCCCCCCACCGAATCTCCTGCCCTGCTCCTCCCTGCGCAGAATTTCCAGCGTGCACAAGGGAAGAGCGGAGCAGAAGAGTCCACAGGGGCAAGGGGATGGAGGAAAGCTCTGGGCTGCTGCCAGTGGGCCAGGCTGGGTGTAGGGGGCTACCAGGGGATTGCCTCCCCCTGCCCCACACCCTCAGCCCAACAACTCACCCAGAAGTAGCAGCTTCTCCAGTGAGCTCTCCTGCTCCGGATCTGGCCACTTCCAGTCCCTCCCATCGGGGTCTCTCAGGGGGGTGCAGCTGGATGAGGTCAGCTAGCTGCGCCGCCCTGTTGGGAGGGACCAGGAGAAACCAGAAAGAGCAAGAGGGCTGGCTGGAGAAGCTGCTGCTGCTGGGCAAGTTGCTCAGCCTTGGGGGTGGGAGGGAGGCAACCTGGGTTTCCTTGGTGTCAACTATGAGGTGGGCGTTCTTTGTGGCCACACCGCAGCAGTGGAACTCCCTCCTGCCGGAGGTCCGCCTGTCTAGAGACCTCCCCTCTTTTCGTAGACAGTGTAAGACCTGGCTGTTCCGCCGGGCCTTTGGTGAGGGAGACGGGTGATTGGGGTGGGGGGG
>QEPC01006720.1:897316-923241 GCA_003113815.1 Sphenodon punctatus | reverse complement strand
GGGGGGGGGGGGAGGGAAGCTGGAAGCCTCTGAGCTGGGGCCACTGGCTGAGCTTCGGGTGACTGGTACCATATTGGAATAGGGGGCAGGAGAGTAAAGAACTCCCATGGGTCACTCACCCCCCGTCAGCAGTCCAGCCGGTCACACACAAAAAGGAAAAAATTAATTATTAAATGATTTGTTTAAACAATGCGGGGCAGTGGCCGCCCGTCAGAGAGAGGCTGGCCAGAAAGAGTAATGTCCGCCCCGTCAACTGAGGGAGAGGACAAAATTCAGCTGCGGTTCCAAAAAATATAAAAAGAAAGATGGCGGCTCCCGCCCATGAGAAATTTAAATCTGGCCTGTCCGCGGAGAAACAAGCAGGCAAAATGGCGAAGCCCGCCAAAAAGGAACACCGTAGTGGGAGAAGCGCCTGGGCCGAGGGAGCAGAGCTCTGAGGGATGCGGCCACACCGTCCTTTTAGTTGTTGAGGCGCTGGGGGAAGCCTCCCTGCCCTGGGAGGCAGCGCGACCTGGGAGCAGGAGCCCGCAATTGGGCTAGGATGGAGATGGGACCGGAGAAGCAAGTGGGGCGCCCGAAGGGACCCTGCCGCGCCCGTCCTTCCCAGGATTCAGCACCTGAGGGGACGGAACCTGAGGAGCCTAGATGTCGAAATGCGCAGAGGCACCAGGTCACACAACGGCAAATTAAAGAAATTAAAAGTAAAGAAAATTTTTGAAAACTGGGAGCTCTGCAGACTCCAAAAAGGGAGAGAGCTTCCCAGCCTACCTCCTAACAGTTCAGAGACAGAGAAGCAACTGGCAAGTGGGAGGGATGAACCGCCTCTACACACGGCCAGTCTCAGCTTTACTGTAGTTTGCCTCCTAGTGGTCTATGCAGGGATCATTCCAGGCTGCAAGAGCTCCCGTCCTGCACATCCCAGGAGACTAAAACTATACTACTTAGATAAAAGTAGCAAGTAATTTAGATTTTATAAACCATATGATGCACATCTACAAAAAGATTAAAATGGGAAGGAAGGATGAATTTTAAAAGGACTAAAACCAAACCATTCTGTGAAGTTCCTTACTCCCTTAAGGAGGCATTTGAAACATCTGTACAGAATAAAATATTGATAATGCCAGACTATGCTTATGGGCACTTTTCCAAAGACTAAGTACCCTCAAGTTCACAACTTTCTAATTCAATGAGGAAATAATGAAAAAAAAAACCTAACAAAACCTCCCACAAAGATTGTGACAAAGTATCAGAGTTAAATAACTCTTCAGGAGTAAACATTCACCATTACCATATTTAAAAGGGAGCCAGTTTCTGTTCCTTGAGAAAGGTACTGCCCCTCATGTAGAGATCTGAAAGACTTTTTTTTTTTTTTAAAGGCAGGCTATCAGAAGTAACTATTACAACTACTGAACAAATCTGTAGAAAGCATGTATACAAAAAAAAAACCAACACAAACAAACAAACAAAAACCCGAACAAGCCAACAATAAAGGTACAGCTGATTGTTCGATTTTCCTAGTTTGTGAGGACTTCTTTTCAGGGTGTTTTGTGCAGTATCCACCTGCCTTCAAACAGTACTGCTAAACAATCACCCACTGGTGTGGCTCCACAAGGATGCACTCGTGGAAGAAAGGAAGGTTACTTACTTGTAACCATAGTTCTTCAAGTTGCTATCCTCATGGAGTCACCCACCCTCCCACCTTCCTATCTTACTGCACAATTCCCATTGATGCAGGAAGAGGAACTGAAACTGGGGGGGGGGGGAAGTGGCATGCTTTTACACATGACATTGGGCGTGCACTCACTGAAGCATGCAGGCACCACTCCACAGAATACTTCTGTGAAAGGGTTCCCAAAGGGCTCTCCGCATGTGGAAGAACCCCACTAGTGTGGCCCCATGAGGATAGCATCTCGAAGAACTACAGCTACAAGTAACCATTTCTGTGTGGGTACCACTGTCTTGTGAGGAGCTCCCATTCTGTTGGTACAGAATGCTTCTGACACGGTTCTGGTACCAACGGTGCTTTTGTCTTGTAAATGGCGTCCAGTACCACCTTCAGTACCATGCGTTTCTGAGCATGACTGGGTATCAAGTTCTTTTCCCGCACCAAGTCACTTGTTCTCTTTTTGAAGGAATGAGATTTTCTCTCTTTTCAGGACTGGTCAAATCCCCAAGAGTCAGAAGATTCAGGTTCGTAACATCTTTGTTTTATGCTTGGACATAAGCATGCTTTCTACCCACAGGGATTGCCAAATACAAGCTCCTTGGAGTATCTCCTGCACCAGTGGCCAGAGAGAGAAGTTCCTTGGTATGGGTCTGTGGTGAATGGTGTGGAGTTGAGTCATTGTTACCAGTTAGTTCTCTTGCTATGGAGGTCCTTGTGCCAGGGCTTAGTACTGTTGCTTTTCTTGTTTGCCGACGTGAACTCATCCTTGTGTGAGGGGAAGCTGACAGAGACCTTGGTAAAGAATCTGTGTGGATGGAGCCAAAGCCTTTTTCATTAAAGAAAGTTGTAGTCTAGCCTGGTGGTCTTTCCTCGCCCTAGTTGTGAGACAATGGCATGCTACACAACCTGAGGGGAATACTCCCCTAAACAAACTAAACATTTATTGTGGAGGTCTGTTATAGGTTTTGCACTCCTTACGTTTTTAAAAATTTCTCTTCTTTGAAGACATTTTTACGAGAACCTCCTCTCTCTTCTAACAATCCCCCAAATGAAGGGAAAGATTCCTTGGGGGGCGGGAGGGAAGAAGGAGAAACTGAGGCTCGCTCTGAGCTGAACACTGCTTTGAAGGCTCCACATAATGGCCATAGCATGCACACCCACTGGTGGGAATGCATACAGCCACTCAAGGGAGAACTACCGTTGTCAAAGAATGATGTAAAAATTCACAAATTAAACATAACAGTAGATGAAGCAACTGTGCATTGCATGAACGTAATCAGTTTTAGCTTGCTTTAAATGATAAACGGATTAGCAGGTGGTTGCCATTATTTTCATTGCAATAGTACAGTGAGTCAAATTCCTCCAGTCATGTAAAAGAATTCGACTCATCAGAAATTTGACTTAAGCAGACCTTAATGAGATGGAGAAAACATGCTCACATTAAGTTAGCAGCACCACATTTCTTGGTCTCCAGTCCCCTTCCCTCCCCTCAGAAGCAGAGCATCAGAGCAGACCAGTAGGGCAGTTCTGTGAACGTGCAAGTTTAATCCTGTCAGTTCTGACTCTGGGATTCTTGAGTGGGCTGGAGATGGGGAAAACATGATTCTCGCTCTCCTTGCAGCTCACTTAAAACTCCCCTTGAGACTTTAAAAAAGCAAAAGAAGTTGTTAAACCATTTCTCAATCTGTCATTTTTTCCTAAGTTATAGAAAGCATGCAACAGGAAACGGAAATCCTGTATATAACACTTAATTGTTCCGTAACTCACCAGTATACAGACTTGGCATAAAACTCAATGTTATCCGAGAAATCTCCAACATCATCCTTGGCAATGCTCTCTAGCCAATCTACCACCAACTGGAATAAAGTTAAATTGATTTTTTAGTAAGTCCCATGCCCCTGGATCTATATATCCTAACATGAACACAATTCCAAAGTCACCCAATGTTTCCAAGGTACCCAAGTCTACCTGTTGCCTACTTCCTCATTTCCTCTTTCAACAGTAACCGTCATAAGATCACTGTTCAGTAGCTTATTCTGCGCCATCAATTGATCAGTAAATCAGTATAACTCCGTTGTAATGAGAAACAATAACCACGTAAATTTGTTTAATAGAAGTCTCAAATACTATAAGCAATTTACTGAACTCTATAATCCAACACCACTTACTATACAAAGAAAAAGATTTAGAATAGTTTATATAATGCCAGATGTGTTTCTTAAAAAAACAAACCAACCAAAGCCTTCTCTAAATCATACCTGGCTTTGTCGAACCAAAGAATCTTTCTGAAACAGGGTGCTGACAGCCGTTTTTTCACTAGCATTCAGAACCTTAAAGATCAAGATTTATTTTTAATCATCAAATTACTGGAACTTAAATGATCAAATATTAATGTAAGTCTACCATAATATCTTTAATTAGATTTAACTATTTTCTAAAAACATTATATTACAAGCTCAAGATAGTTTAGAAAAAAACAAAGCACATTACATCTGTTCTATCTAGATAGCCTATTCTGCAATATAGAGTTTGGTTTATAATGCAATAAAGCAAAATATATCAGTTAATATATCAATATCAGTCAATATCAGTTATTTTACAAATTAGATATTTCCTCATATTTCTTTTGATCCCAGCAAAAACTAGATACAATTTGTACAACCATAAAATGGGTTACTATTCAAGGTTCCAAGGAACTTTCCTGCAAGTTACCAAAACATAATTCAAATTAAGGAGTCAGGAGAGCACAAAGTCCCCTTCTCCTAAGGATCTAAATCGATGAATCTTAAAAAGGGAAGAGAATTTGCTAATATACACAAATCGAGTGCTTTGCCATGGGAAGAGAATTTGCTAATACACACAAATAGAGTGCTTTGCCATGAGGTGCTGCTTTATTGTTAGGGATATAATTTTATCTGGAAAACGGATAGGCCCCTCTAATAAAAAATAGCACTCAATGCTAGAAAGTGCAATTTTATTATGAGAAGAGTTAATCTATTTTTCCTTTCCAAATATAGTGGCACAGGTTGCAGACATTTTGTGGCACTAGAAAACAAGAAGAGGTATAGACAAATAAAGCTATGCAGTTTGGCTTCATAGCAGAAATCAGAACAAGAAGATACCAGCCATCCAGAAATATCTAATTCAGATACAAGAGTTCCTGGCGGCCAGGATTTTCAGTGCAACATTCAAGTAACCCACCATATGTGATGATGGTTCTAGTAAGGCATGCACAGCATTACTTGTAATTGTTTAAGTAGTAGCTACATGGATATATATTGACCATAGTATAAACAAATATTGCTGTGGTACTAATACATTTTATATTTAGACTGGATTAAATAATTACTTGAAATAATGTATGCAGCTGTGTGTTTTCCTTAGCTTGGACAATGGAAATCATGAAGTCAGTTTCATTTGTCTATATTCACATCTACTTCAATATTCTGAATGAGTTGCAAGGGTTTTGTCCCCTTATAAGACCTGCTAATTGTGGCATAAAACTTACTGCAATTTCAAACATATTTTCATCTTCCAGGGCAGACTGTATTCTATCTCTAGAGACAAAGCACATATAAGAGACACTGGTAGTTAATATGAAATGTTAGTTCACCTAAATCCATGAAAGACATCGACAAAGTGCTAATATGAGCTAAGCTATAAACAAAATGTGTCAAAATGCCTAGATTGAGTAGACAGTGTTTCCCTGCATTTCAGATAACTCCAAAGTGTGTCAGTTTGGGAACTATTTAGAATTATTTAATTTAAAAAAAAATACTATGACAACAGGTCCATTTTCTTGATCTAGACCAAGCAAATTAACTGATAGGATTTACATCTATATGAATCTTTACAAACTACAAGTACATTAATACTTAAAGAGCTCAGTTATCCCATAACATCTATCATCTATGGGCGCAATCCCACATTATAAAGTCTGCATTGTTTTAATCTCGTTATTTAAGATGCGCATTACAATCTGCTATTCCCCATTCACACATTCTACTTTTCTCCACATTTGAACTTAATGCACATTGTAAAACTGCATTAAGAAGATAACGGAGGGAAGGGGAGGATTTTATGTTTATGATACATAAGAATTGTATAGTTGTTGGTAAGTTTAAGCTCCAGCAGATGGCGAAGCTTAAGATCACTAGATATTGGTTGTCTTATTTTTGTATATTTACTTTTGTGGTTGTAGGCATGTATGATAGGTTCATTGTCATGTTTATATTTTTGTATTTTATGTTTCTTTTGGTGTATAACTGTAAACAAAAATCAGCGTAGACATTTCAGGTTAAGCAATGCAGCTTAACCATTCTTTCATCCACACAAAACTTATGTTACAGGACACACATTCAAGCCATTCACTCACTGTAGATAATAATCACGAACTTCTCCAAAAAAGCTACCTATAAATTGAGGACAGTAGTCTCCATGTCACCATCTCTTGTTTGAGAAGCCACAGAACACTGGCAGTTTTTGAAAACTTCTGCTGTCCGGGAGTTGCTCGGTAAACAATTTTCCCTAGAATGTTTACCTAACAGGAATAAAAATTCCGTTCAGTAGTTTATACTATGTCCTATTACATGACAAACCATTAAAACAAGTTTTGCATTACCCTAGGTGCTTGCTATTACTACCCAAGATTAATGCAGGCATGTGTTATCATTGTCATTATTTTAAAGTGAGGAACACAGGCCCACCAAGTCTGCAAATTGAATGAACTGTAATTTTTATAACTATAGCACCTAGAGAATTCAACTGAGATTGGGGCTGCACTGTGACTGGCACAGTGCAAACACTTGGTAAGATAGTACCCTAACTCAAACAGCTCACAAGTCAAACAGAAAAAAAAACACAGACCGGGGTCAGACACGATTTCCTGTAACAGGCTCCAGGAGCATTATATTCATATTGTACCGTCAAGGTTCAAAGTGCTTTGCAATCCTTACCTAGTTCACCCTCCCAATGACACTGAAAAGTAGGTAATTACTATTCCCATTTCACAGATGGGGTGCTGAGGCTGCAAGATAAATCTCACTATTTACATAACCATGCACATTTGTTTCCTGCCAGGCAGTTGCAACAGGTTAGTCATAGAAACCACCACACCACACACCCAAACCCCACTCCCAAAAGTCTTGATGCACATCCCACAAAATGAATTGCAAAGAATCCCCCTATATACTTATAAACAGCCATACCACAGCAGACTTCCCACCTACAAAAAAATCCTCTCAAATGCAGGCAGCTACTCAGTGAGTTCATAGATCTGAACCTGATCTCCAGGTCCAAGTCCAACAGCTTATCCACTTCAGGGTGCCAATATTTCAGAGCAGTAGGGTCTTCAGCTGAAATCATTTCCCTTCCGAGGAAAGTGTCACTAGCAGCATTCTTAACCCCTGCTAGTACACTGGAATTAATTGTGGTAAGAGGTCTGAGTTTGCCACACCTGACGCAATTGGCTGAATCTGTTTGAAACCGTGCGATCATTAGCTCAAACTCTGGTGATGTAGTGATTGGACTGTTCAGGTGCACTAGCCCTTTAAAATGATCTAGCTCCGAGTAGTTCTCTGCTGTCACCACCTAAGGAAAGGAGGGAGTAGGAACCCAGATTGATCCTCTCCATGCAGCTGCAACAGAGAAGTGGGAAGAAAAGAATGGGGAACTCTGCTGGGTCCCCTACATGGTGCCACTGCCACCTCAGGAATTAGGAGGGGAAAACTTAATGGATCCTCTGGGTATTAACAAACGAGACAGCAGCCCACACCTGGTGGGCCCCTCACCTACCGGACACTCAACCCTCACTCACGGTGGAGTCCTGGAGCCTCGAATGCCGACTAACTGCACTGTGACTGACACAGAGCAAACACTTGGTAAGAGATAGTACCCTAATTCAAACAGCTCACAATTCAAACAGACAAAAACAGGACATGCACCCACGTCTGTATCTTATCAATTAGGTTGCATGCAGCATTGTGTGCATGCATGTCTACCAGCACCAGAGGTGTGGGCGAAGAGCCTAGAGCGTTCCAAGGAGTAGCCATTTCCTGACCCTCTCTGTGGTCTTGATCTTACTGGCAGTGTGCACATGTAACATCCGCCTTAAAAGCCCAATGCAAACCAAATTCAAGCGTGTTATCCCAGCTTGTCCTGGTTTGTAGCATTTGCCTAGCACTTTCTTTCAAAGCCATTGCCTTCAATGGAACAACTTCTACAGTCTTTCCGTGACCATGGCTCAGAATGACGGCCAGACAACTACAAGGACCGCTACCTCCAGCGTTCCATCTTTAGCATTCTCGGTCTACCAATCCGCCCACCAAAGGTGCATTCCCTGGAGTGAGGACGAGACCAAGGCCTTCATTGTTCTATGGGGGGAGCAGAAGGTACAGTACCAACTGATGAAGTGCTACAGGAACGAGGTAGTGTTCAATGAGCTCTCGCCACATGGCTCAGCAGGGATAAACCAGAAACACTGAACCAATGCCAGCAGTAGGCCAAGGACTTGAGAGGCTTCGAGAAGATCCAGGACAACAACTTCGCCTCCAGCTATGGGAGGCAGACATCTCCGTGCTATGAGCTCCTGGAACCATCGCAACATTCCGCCTGTATGAATGCACCTTCGCCAGGGGCCAGACGGGGGTGGATACAACTGCCCTCTCCCACTGCAACTGCTCCAAACCACTTCTGCTCCCCCACCAAAAAACCTGAAATCTCCAGCAGAGAAGCCAAAACGAGAAGGTGGGGTGGGAGATCATAGAATCAGAGCTGGAAGGGACCTTGGAGGTTATCTAGTCCAACTCCCTGCTCAATGCAGGAAATTCGCAGCTACAGCATCCCCGACAGATGGCTGTCCAGCCTCTGTTTGAAAACCTCCAGCAAAGGAGAGCCCACCACTGCCCTAGGCAATTTGTTCCACTGTCAAACAACTCTTACCATTAGGAAGTTCTTCCTAATGTTTAACTGAAATCTGCTTTCTTTTGATTTATTTCTAGTCTTGCCTTCAATGGCAAGAGAGAACAAGTCTTTGCCATCCATGGAAGACAGCTATCATGTCTCCCCTAGTCTTCTCTAGGCTAAACATACCCAGCTCCTTCAACCTTTCGTCGTAGGACTTGGTTTCCAGACCCCTGACCATCTTGGTCGCCCTCCTCAGAACCCATTCCAATTTGTCGATGTCCTTCTTAAAGTGCGGTGCCCAGAACTGGACACAGTATTCCAGATGAAGTCTGATCAGCGCAGAATAGAGTGGAACTGTTACTACATTTAGGTAAGAGAAGAACTTTGATGAGGAGCCATTAATGAGCACTCTTTGGGTACATTTCTTTAACCAGCACTAAACCTACCTAATGGTATTATCATCTAGCCCACATTTTACCAGCTTGTCAACAAGGATATCATGGGCGACTTTGTCAAATGCTTTGCTGAAATCAAGATATATTACATCCATGCGCTTCCATGATCCACTCAACTTGTAACTTGATCAAAAAAAGGAGATACAATTAGTCGTGCATTACTTATTCTTGACAAATCCATGCTGGCTTAATCACTGCATTGTTTTCTAAGTTTACAGATGAACTGCTTTACAATCTGTTCTAGTAACTTTCCATGTACTGATGTCAGGCTGACCAGTCTATGGTTTTCCAGATCCTCCTTTCCCCCCTTTTTCAAGACAGGGACAACATTTGCCCGTCTCCAGTCTTCTGGCACCTCACCCGTTCTCCAAAATGATAGACAGAGGTTCTGAGAGTACACCAACAAGATGGCATCAATGGTGGTGCTTGATTTCTGTATGTTCTTCACTTCTGTGGGTAGGCAGAGACAGCAGGTGGTAGTTCGCCTCCCTGAAAGAAATAGCTGGTGCAGCTTCTTGTTCCAATGGTTCATTGAGACTGTTCAGGGGGCAAGATACTGAAAAGGGGGGTTGGTGGGTGGAGGAAGAATGGCTACCCATGTATTGTCATACTAAACCTGTGAGTGGAGGCTGGGTACATGTACAACACACACAGGGCTGCCTGTTTATTAGGCTCTGCATGCTCAAGGGGGCTGCATGGACTAAAACCAGTCTCTAAGGGGCTAGCAACTTGTTTGTTAACACCCTCTGTGGTTCTCCTATAGAGGGGAAAGGAAAAGGGGAGGATGGGGCAGCCCAGATGGATCCTTTCCATGTTGTAGCCACTGTGGGGAAGAGAAGGGTTGCGGGAGGAGGAGAGCTTGCCGATCACAGCTAGCATGGATCCTCGCCATGCTGAAGCCCACAGACGAGGAGGCGGGTGAGGAGACCCCAGCTAGGCCCCCTCTTTTCCCCTGCTGAGACCTCTGGGGAGCAGAGTGCCTGACACAGGCTTGCCAACATAGTGAGTGGAGCCATGTGAAGAGACTGATAAGAGATTTGCAGGCAGGGCTGCTTTGCTATTGCAGTTGAAAGGATTTTTTTGCAAGTGGGAAGGCTGCTGCAGTATATCCATTTATTTATAAATGGATATACTGGGGGGATTCTTTACTATTTATTCGTGGGAGGGATGTGCATCTGATCTTTTGGAAGCTGTGTTTGGTTTTTTGTGTGGTTTTTATAGCTATTCTCGACTGCAGAATTCTAGATTTTTGGTACAGTGAACATGGGTGTCAGTTACAGTTGAAACTATATTTGAGGTGGAGTCAAACTCTGGGCAAAGCTTTCAATGGCACTACCTGAATCCAATGCGCTTTAATCAAAAAGGCAAAGCTTTCTATCTTGCTCTTCTGAGAGAGAAAGATTTTTTTGGCTGAGTTCACCATCAAAAAAACCGACAATGCTAGTCAGCTGTGTCTTCATCTTCAATTAACAGTAGAAGAGTGGCTAGAAGTTACATTTTAGAACTCTGCAAGCTGACATAAGGGCATTTCCTCATAAAAATAGTAAGCCTTCTTCCTCACATGCTGTAACATTTAGTGGGACATAGACCTGCACTCATCTGACATATTTCAAAAGAAAGTCCAAAGCATCATGATTTATCTATCAATTGAAAGGAAAACCCAAATCCCTTGTTTCTGCAATAAAACTACTTATGAAGAAAAATAATTTCAAATGATCTACCTGGTCGCTGCAAGTATTCTCATACTCATCTATAAGTTCAAAAATTGTAGTTGAAGTATGCTTCAAAAAGGAATGCAGGAAATCTGAGTACATACTCATAGTAGCTGAAACAAATTAAGAGTGTATATTAGAATGCTGTACATAATATTCAAAACAAAAAAGTTAAAATCACCATAGTGGCAGATTTAATGGGGGTAGTAAGTGTGTGGTCTCTTTCCCACCAGAAGCCTTTATGTTTATGTGGCAACTCTTGTCGCTTTGCTTTGTATAACATTGCTAAAATCCAGCCCTGCCTTACTGTTTTCACTGCAAAAACCCTAGTTCATGTTCTAGATATCTCTTGCCTTGTCTACTGTAATTTACTCATTACTGGCCTCCCCTGTTTTGCTCTGTTCAACTCTCTGCTGCCAAAGTCATCCGTCCTGCCTGTCGCCTTGATCATATTCAGCCCCACCTCTCCACTAGCTCCCGCTATGAAAATGCATTTAGCACAAGCTCCTGGTCTTTCACCTTCAAGGCCTTGCTCCCCCATCTCTGTCTTCTATCCCACCACATTCCTACCTGAGCTTTGCTCCTCCTCTGCCCCCACCCTGGCCTTAGGGGTGTGCATTTCATTTTTATTAAAATGAAAATTCCATTTTCATTATTGCAATAATCCCGTTTTCGCTATTACAATAACGAAAACAAAAGAAGTTCAGAAACTTCAGAACAGAAGAAGCAATTGGATTCCTTACCTTGTTAATTGCTCTTCTATGTCCCTCGAGCGAGGTCATTTGGACGAAGGGAGTGATCTCCCTCTGGCCACAAGGAGGCAGAAATGCAACTTTCAACTGGGCATGCGTAGGGGATCGCGCCCTCACTTTCCCAGGTATACCCTAGCCAAGGAACATAACTACCTATCTGGAAAATCAACAAGTTAACACCTTCCCCCCTATGGGGGATTAACTACGGAACTGTCCCTGACGGGAAAACCATTAGGTCTGACAGCACCCAGCTAGAACACCCGGGTGGGCCGAATGACCTCCCTCAAGGGACATAGAAGAGCAAGTCACAAGGTAAGGAACCCAACTGCCTCTTCTATGCCCTCTCGTCCAGTCATTTGGACGAAGGGAGATAACAGAGCAGTATATCATTCGGGAGGGAGGGAGAAACAGGGCGCCTAAGGAGAGTTTAGGACCCCCTGCAGTACCCGCCACCCGAAGGTGGCTTCAGCTGATTCAAATAGATCTCTCTTATAATGTTTGGTGAAGGTGTGGAGACTTCTCCATGTGGCTGCCTTGCAGATTTCACCAATTGGGGCTTGGGATCTGAAGGCCTAGTTAGCGGAGGCCCCCCGGGTAGATTGGGCTAAGGTTCTGACTGGGGGTATGAGGTCTACTGCCCTGTATGTGTCCGCGATACAGGCTGAGATCCATTTGGCAATGACCGCTTTAGAGGCCTTGATACCCTTCGAGTGCAGATGGTAATTAACCAGAAGAAAGGAGGTGCGCCTAAAGGCTCGTGTGCGCTCTATGTAAGTTTTGAGCGTGAGGCGTACGTCGAGGGTATGCCAAAGTCTCTCCAGCCTGTGCTGGGGACTGGGGCAGAATGAGGGGAGGACCACCTCTTGGGAAAGGTGGAAAAGGGAGGACACCTTCGGAAGGAAGGTAGGGTCCAGTCGGAGAACAACCGATTCCTTCCGGAAGCTGCATAGAGCCGGGTCGATAGAGAGGGCTCCAATTTCTGAAACTCTTCTGGCCGAGGTGATGGCAATGAGAAATGCCACCTTAATTGATAGGAAGTACAAGGAGACCTCCCGGAGGGGCTCAAGTGGTGCTGAGGTTAAGGCCCGGAGTACTATATTGAGGCTCCAGTTAGGGAATCTATGGACCACTGGAGGGGAGACGTGGCGGGCGGCCCTCATGAACTGTCTGATATGAGGGTGGGTCGCCAGTCGTTGCCCTGAGGAAGCACCTAGTGTACTATCTAGGGCAGACACTTGTCTGGATAGGGTGTTTGGCCGGAGACCCTTGTCTAGACCTTCCTGGAGGAACTGCAGGATCTGAGGAATAGAAGGGGAATGGGACGGGACCCGATGGGCATCGCACCAACTGACAAATATCCTCCAGGAGCAATGGTAAATGTGTCTGGTGGATTTATGGCGTGAAGCCAAGAGCGTCTGTACGACGGGGCAGAATATCCTAACTTTAGAAGGGCTGCGGTTTCAATAGCCAGGCTGTCAGTTTTAGGAAGCTTGGTTGATCGTAAACCAGGGGTCCCTGTGTTAACAGATCTGGTGTCACTGGGAGCTCTAAATGGTTCCCTGCAGACAGGGTGAGCAGGTCGGGGAACCATGGTCTGCAGGGCCCGAAGGGGGCCACTACGATGATCATGGCTTGTAATTTCTTGGCCCCCTGAATTGTTTGGTGTAGCAGTGGAAACGGTGGGAAGGCATACAGCAGGCCCTTGGGCCATGTTCGATTGAGGGCATCGTGTGCCTCTGCCTTGGGATGAAGCCACCTGCTGAAGAACCGTCTCGTCTTCTTGTTGGTTGAGGCGGCAAATAGGTCCAGCACTGGGGGGCCAAACGCGTGGACAATCAATTCGAAAGCCGCAGCACTGAGAGACCATTCTCCGGGGTCCACCATCTGCCTGCTCAGCCAGTCCGCCTCCCCATTCTCTGTCCCCCTGATGTGTTGTGCTGAGAGAGAAAGGAGGTGCTTTTCTGCCCAAAGGTGTAGACGTGATGCTTCTCTGTGCAGGGTTGGTGACCTCGACCCTCCCTGGTTGTTGACATAAGCAAGGGTGGTGGTGTTGTCGGTGAATATCAGGATGTGCTTCCCTTGTATGTGCTGGCTGAAGTGGAGTAGTGCAAGCCGAACAGCCTTGAGTTCGAGCCAGTTGATGCTGTGTCTGCAATCTCGTGCAGACCAGAGTCCCTGTGTGGTGTGAATGCGTAGATGGGCCCCCCAACCCGAGAGGCTGGCGTCCATTGTTATTGCCAGCCTGTTGGGTTCCCTGAGGGGAACTCCGAGGTCAAACCTGTGTGGGTCTTCCCACCAGGATAGCGACTGCAGAGTCTCCTGGGTGACTACGAGAGAGGCAGGGGTGCTGTTTATGATGGCTGTCTGCCATGGTCTGAGCAGAGTCTGGAGTGCTCGTGAATGAAAACGACCCCATTGAAGGTGTCGGGTGCATGAGATCATCAGCCCCATGAGGGATGCCAATGTTAGTAGTGAGGTGCGTGGTTGAGCTTGTACCCTTCTGATTAGTTCTCTGATCTTGGGTTGTCTCCGTGTGGGGATAAACACTCTGTCTAGTGTAGTGTCGATGATTACACCGAGATGCTTGAGTCGTTGCGTGGAAGTGAGATGACTCTTGTCCCAGATGATCAGGAACCTGTGGTACTGAAGGTAGGTGGTGGAACGCTGCAGATGGGTCCGGGTGATTTGGCGAGACGGGGCCCTGATGAGTAGGTCGTCTAAGTATGGGAAGATGGCTATCCCTTCCATGCACAGATTTGCAATGAGGGGAACAAGGACCTTGGTGAATGTCCGTGGTGCTGATGCCAACCCGAAGGGGAGGACTAGATACTACCAATGCTGTCCTTCGTAGCAGAATCGGAGCCATCGCCTATGGGCCGGGAGGATGCGTACATGGACAGGCATCCTTGAGGTCTAACGAAGACATCCAGTCGTTCCTTGATAGGGCCAGGGATATCGAGGCCAGAGTTTCCATCAGAAACTTTGTGGTCGCTTCAGGTCGAGGACCCCCCTCCAGTTCCATCTTCTTTTGCACCATGAATATGATGGAGTACAGTCCTGTCCCATTTTCGTGCCATGGTACCCTCTCTATGGCCCCTGTGTGTTGGAGTCTGGCTAGTTCTGCAAGCATCGCCTTGCGTTTGGCAGGGATGTGTGAGTGGGGGGATACCCGAAAGAGTCTCCTCGGTGTGTATTTGAACTCTATCGAGTACCCCCTCATGACCATTTGAATGACCCAGGCATCCGTGGTTGAGAGTACACATCTGGGTGCGAATTGCAGAAGTCAAGCGCCGAGTCGGGTAGAGGAGGGGCAGGAAGGTCTGGAGGAGTCAGGACTCGTTTGCATGAGGTGATCCGGAACAGCATGGGTAATGCTGGTGGTGGTGAGTCGATCTGTTGGATCTTGTTCCGCGACCTCTTTGGTTCCTATTGCGAGTCTGCAAGCTCCATGTGTTGAACTGGCCACAGTGGGGTCCCTGAATGAAACAGCTGAAGGGACGAAAAAAGGTTTTAAAAGTCTGAACCTGGTTCAGGGTGTTCTACCTGTCTTTATTGGATGCCTCGGTAAGAGCCTTGTCTAAGGCGGATCCGAACAGTTTGCCCCCTTTAAAGATGCTATTTACCAGGAGGTTCTTCGCGTGCAAATCCGCCCGCCAGGAGCGAAGCCATAGCCTGAGGCTGGCCACCACATTGGTAGCCATGCCCTTGGCCACCCAGGTGAGCATGTCCATAGATGAGTCCATAATAAAGGCATGGACTAAGGTGACATTGGTGGCAAGCTTTCGGGGGAGGGCGGGGGAGATGTTAGGGTCCTTAGCCAGCTTGAACCACTTCATAATGGCCCTTGAAAGGTAGGAGGTGGTTGTAGCCATGTGTAGTATGTTGGACAGAGCCTCGTAGCTTTTCTTTAGACCCACCTCAACCCCTTTGTCAGTGGAATCTTTGGGTAAGAGGTCGCTCTGAGCTGGGAATACTGATTGGCGGGCGAGGGAGGCAGCCGCAGCGTCCACCTGAGGCAGGTCGAAGACAGGGCTGCTGTATTTGTTAAATGAGTAAAGAGTCTGCTGGGCCTTGGACAATTTAGAAGACTTAGTGGGATGCTTCCATTGTGCCCTTATAATTTTCTCAAATGCCCTGTCTAGCGAGGCACCCCTTGTGCTGTGATCTAATTTGGGGATGTAATCCCTTTCTGAATCGTCTTCCTCTGAGGAAGACTCTGATTCTTCTTTCTTCTTCAGGGCCTTGGGTGTGATTTTGAATACCCTCTCGGCTCTCCTGATTAATTTGGGACCCTGTTCAAGGGGTAGCTCCCTACCCAATTCTTTATGTCCCGTGGAAAGTATATTTTCCTACCCCTGAGCCTCACCTTCAGAGCCACGGTGGGAGGAATTAGAAGACGCAGCTGTCAGTTCTTCCTCTGAGGAGGGCTCCTGTGCCTGATGGGGTTTATCTTTGGAGGCTCTGCTGTGTTTCTTAGGGGGAGTGACTCAGAGTCCGCGTTTCCATGGGGTAGCTCGCCTTCCTCACTGAGGAGGGAGTCCAGGTCATTCTCCTCCTCCGAGGAGTCTACTAAGTCCTTAAGGGATTTTCTGCGAGGAGGCTTACGATGACTCCTCTGTTTGCCCTTGTCAGCAGCCTTGGAAGAGCCCTTAAAAGATGCCCTGGGGTGGGGGTGGGTCACTTGTGAGCGTGCCTCTCCCTATTCTGGTTGCTTTCAATTTGGGCCAAAAACCCCATCATAGACCTGAAGGCCTCTAGGTGCATCTGCTGGAAACCCCCAGGGTGGACCCTTCTTACTTGTGAGGAGGCAGCTGAAGCTACCTCCTCCTTTTCCTCCTGCTCCACCTCCTCCTCTTGTGGAGAGCTCCTCATGCTGTGTGGCTGCCTCTACCTGGATCTGAGGGGGGGGGAGGGCGCAGCGTGTGCACTTTTGGTTTCTCCCGCCGCCCTGGCGGGGCTTTCCCTCTGTGCCACAGTGCGCAGATTCGCGGCCTAGCGGCTTTTGGTGGCGTCAGCCATAGCAAGCGGCCCATGCGAGGAACGTACCGGGAGGTCATACCGGGAGAACCAGTACCGGGAGGTGCTTGCTCTGCCCCGGTCCGTGCTCAAGAGCCGGCACCGGGGGGGTGAGAGGAGCTGGAGCGGTTGCTGGTGGCGCTAGTTCTTTGGGACTCTGTCCCTTTCTAATAAACTGAAGGAGCCCTCCCCTCAAAAGGAGTTGGGGGCTTGAAATTCGCTTTGGTTGCGGAGCACCCTGTTGTAGCTCCTGACGGTCCGGAGGCAGACTTTCAACTGGGAAAGCGAGGGCACGATCCCCTACGCATGCCCAGTTGAAAGTTGCTTTGCTGTCTCCTTTCGGCCAGAAGGACATCGCTCCCTTCGTCCAAATGACTGGACGAGAGGGCATAGAACAAACATTTCTGTTAAACAATAAAAAATTTGGGATATACATTTCAGGCTGTAACTTTGTTTTGCATCTGGATTTGCTTGAAGTTTGGACAGATGTACTGCTCACCTAAGGGATCATCTCTGTCAAATTTCAGAAGGATTGGATACAGATTCCTGATTTTATAAGCATCATGGTTTGTGCATGCATTTCCGCCTGTAACTTCTTTGCGTCCCATCTAATTTGGATGCAATTTGGACAGATTTTACCCTCACGTAAGGGTTCATCCCTGTCAATTTTCAGAAGGATTGGATAAAAGTTCCCGATTGCATAACCAATTGAACTCTTGTGGTTTTAACAGAAGTTGTGCAAATACTAGTCCTGAAAATCTGGGGACAAAAACAAAAATTTCAGGACATAACCGGCACTTCAGGGGCAAGGCAGTTGGCAGAGGAGAAGGAGAAGCAGTCCAGCAACCAAGTCATGACTGGTATAGGTTCATTCTCTGGAGATGCTGCCAGGGCCGGCCCCAGGCATGCGCCACAAGTGCGGCCGCACATGACCCCGTGGCCAGCTGGGGCCCCGCACTTGCATGGCTGGGCAACATCTCCCCCAATAAGTGATTCTTCCTCCCCTCCCTGGCTCCAGACCCCATCCCTCACCTGCCTCTGCCTTCTAGTAGTGCTGCAGCGGCAGCAGCAGCGGGGACACTGGATCGGGCTGGGAGATAAGGCTGTTTACAAACAGCTCCTCCCCACGTGCTGATCAGAAGGTTGCTACCTTGTAAAGAAGGTTCTTCGAGATGGCTCCCAACATTCTCACAACTGGGTTGTGCGCGCTCACCCTGTTCAAATAATAGACCACATGATGGTCTTGAGCTCCTCTGGTATAAAAAGAACCCTCCCCCTCTGAATGACAGTTCCTTTCAACCCTTTCTAGAAATATAAGAAAAGAATTCCATGCGGGGCTGGAAGGGTGGGTGTTGTGAGAATGTTCGGAGCCATCTCAAAGAACCTTGTTTGCAAGGTAGCAACCTTCTGTTCTTCTTCGAGTGGCTCCTCACATGATATTTTTACATGGCTCCGCCGGGTGGGGAGTCCGTGGGCGCGCCAGTGCATGGATGGGGCATGCACACAGCTGCACACACATCCCCACTCACCCACCACTCATCCACACCCACATAGTAACCACCATTTCCCCCGGTTGCTCCGTGCGTGGGGATGAGTGGGGGGGTGAGTGGGGATGCGTGTTAGGCGAGCGCGCACGCACCCCCACTCACCATGGGCGCGTGCACCACGTCATTCACATGGGGTTCCCCCACCCATGAACACACAGAAATCTGCGTGTTTACGGCTGGGAGGAGAGACCCGTGTAAAAAGGGCCACATTCTCACAACTGTCTTACTTATACTATCTTAGGTAGGAATTTAGGATGTAAAGCAATATCTATTCTGTCTTGGAAAATAAATCTGCAAATATGGTTCTGAGATTATTATGGCTGCTATTTCACTAACTCTTCTTAATGAAGTTATTGCTAACAGGAATACTGTCTTTAAACCCGCACCCCATAACCAGTTCATTTGCACCCCCATATAATCAATTCACGCTGCCCCGTGGGCACAAATTAAATGGTTATGGGTGGGGGCAGCGTGAATAGATTATATGGGGGCAGGGGCAGAAATGAACTGGTTATGGGGTGGGGGCAGCATGAACTGATTATGGGGGCACAACTGAACTGGTTATATGTCTCTTTTCATGGCATAATGCGCTTAATAAGCTAGCTGCATTTTGGGTGTCTGGTGTGTGTGATAGCAGCACCTCTGGACTGGTCGCACCGCATGCGTGCACAAGCGGCACCGGCAGCAAGAAGCAACAGGCCCTGGAGGCCAGGCTGGCTAAGCTCACCCCCTCCTCCACTAGGGCAGTGGACGCAGTCAGTCTCTCTGTGCCTGCCTCACTGCCCGCTTGGCTGCCCCTGCAGTGGAACCACTCCTGGGGAGTGATGGTAGACGCTCAGCTGGGGAGGGGGGGAAAGCACTGGGAGGCCATGCTTCTCCATGGCTGCTTGGAGAGGTGGAGAATGGGAATCCTTCCTGTCCAGAGGGAGTAAGTTTTATGTAAATTTATACATTTGCATAATTAGGTGGGGCCTAATTATGCAAATTAGGCCCCACACCAAGACTTCGCACATGGCCTCACAAACCCTGGGGCCGGCCCTGGATGCTGCCTAGGCTTCCAACTTGCCAGTTACCCAATCAACGCAATCAGGGAGGCTTGGGGATGGGCACTGGAGCACAAATATAGGCTTCTGCCAAGCTGCACAGTCCCCACCATGGATAGATCTTGTGTGGCTCGTACGCTGGCTCGGTGCTCTGTGTGTGTTGACTGTGTGTGCTGCAGACTCCAGTCTCACTGCAAGTTCTCATAAAAGCAGAACTCTGCACCTATTCTCCCCCATGTTTGGGGTACCAATGACTGAAGCCTGTGCCAGTTGCAGCGCCTCTGCCACCCGCTCTCCCTCTGCTCTGCCCACCACCTCCAGTCTTCTTCACTCTCTCTGCAATGCTTCAAAAAGCAGATCTCTGCATCTAGTAAAAACTCTATGATTTAAAGAGAGGCAACACCTGGAAGTGATTTAAGGAAATTGGCAACTTCTGTTAAAATCACAAACCATCTATTGCTTTTAAAATTGGGACCCTTTATTAAATCCTTCTGAAATCTGGCAGGGATGATCCTTTGGGTGAGGGATACAATCTGTCCAACTTTCATTGAAATCGGATGAAAAATGAAGTTCTAGCCAGAAATGTGTTTCCCACTGAAAACAATGCAAAACAAAAATGAAAGTAAAAAAGAAAACTAAAGATATAAAAATAGAAACAAAAACGAATGACATTTTAAGAATAAAAATGAAAGACTAGCGAAAAAATGTCTGTACACACTCCTACCTCGCCTGCTCACGACTCCCTTGCTCCTCTAAACATCTTTGCACCTTCCGTCTTGCTGCCCCTCTTCACATGCCTGGAACTCCCTCCCTGGATACATTCATTCTGCTCCCTCCTCCCAACTTTCAAACCTCTCCTAAAAACCGACCTCTTCCATCAGGCTTTCCCTAGCTCGTCACGAGTGAAATTGTGTGTCCCCCCCACCCACCCAATCTCTTCCCTGTAACCAAGTTACTTAGTTCCCTGTAACTAAGTTAAGCACGTGCACCTGCAACTTATCAACCTTACGAACGTATCCTTGTCTTTCCCAACGTTCAACCTCTCCCTTGTCTCTCTTGGATGTTAAGCCCCTTGGGGTAGGGACCTGTCTAGAACTATTGATTGTACGGTGCCAGATTCACTGCCTTCACTATATAAATCAATAATTTATAACTACTACTACTCTTTTGGTGGGGCAAACCCAACTGGTGCTGTAGTGGAAGATCCTGGAGCAACATCAGGCCCAGCAGCCAACCCCAATGAATATTGGAAAACATCCCAAAACTTCTGAGGGTCAGAAGAGGATATTGTTGCACCTTGCCCCTACATTTATTCATCCAATGGCAGAAAAGATTAATATCTACATTTTCAGTCGTTGCCAAGAGCTATATTTTTATAATGAAATCTTGTTGGCAGAACTCTTTGGCACTATTAAAAGAAGACTAACCCAAGGATGTCAAGATGTACACCCTAAAATACACTGCTGGATGCTGTTGAACTGTTTACCACCTTCACCCAGGTTGCCTTCTCTACAGGCTCTACAAAAGGAGCCTGTCACCTTAGCCCGAGTGTGACAAAGCTTGCTGGCTGCTGTGGGAGCTGGTTTTGATTTTTAAGGCCATGAACGGCATGGGCCCCAAATATGTGAAAGACAGCCTCTCCCTCTATGCCCCATTGCAATCCCTGCAGTTGGCCGGGAGCACTCTTTTGAGGGTACCACCTGCCAGCCAAGTTTATAAGACAAGGGCATGCAGAAAGGCATTCTTAGTTGCTGCCAGTGTTGTGGAACCCCTAGAGGTCCATCAGAGCCTGAATATTTTCCAAAGACAATGAAAGTCCTTTCTTTTTGGCCAAGCAATTGGCAGGTAGGCATAAGAACTGGGGGGGGGGATTTCTAGGGAATTCTATGTATTCTTATATGCTGAAGCCACCCAATCAACCACTGTGATGACATTTCATTTTATAGTAGCAGAACTGGATCTCAAGTCATTTAGCAATCATAAAGTAACCAAAATTAAAGATCTGGTCATATGGCAAAGCTTTGAATCTAACTTCAGAAGAGTAGGAGAATCTAACTCCAAAAGATACATCTGTTTTACCCAGGACACCTCTAGAACGGTCAGTATTTATGATGCCTTGTACCATGGAACTATCTCTCATAATAGTAACTAAAAAGTTTCCAGAATGAAATTCCAGCAACTGGACAGGATGCTTTGATAACTCGCCACCCAAAAGAGAGGAATGAAAAACAAAAATTGGGCTCCTACCCTGTGAATTTTCCTTCTACGGGGGTGGGGGTGTCCTCTGGACAGCCAGCTCATTACTCTGGGGTCAGATCCTTACCTCTACCAGTAGGAGGCAGACTTCAACTTTTGAGAGCATGCTCAGGGGGATCCGACCCCTAGCTCTCCTGTTGATTGCAAGCTTCCTAAACTGTCCTATTAATAACCAACTCATAACTTTCAGAACTGAATAATCTGACAGCCATGAATCCAACTGTCCTCTCCCTATCATGTTCGTTGTTGCAGGCAGCGTAACTGGCCGTCGAGGAAAATCCTCACCCCCCACCAAGGAAAATTCACATGGTAAGTGCCCAATTTCCCTTTTTCCCCCCAGAGGGTCCTCTTGGACTGCCAGCTCATCACTCTGGGGACGTCACAAAGCAGTGTCTCCCAGCCACACAGCAGCCCATGGGAGGGGAAAAACAACTAAAAAAGTTAATGCAGTGGTTCAGAATACTAGAATAAGTTTTCAAATTATAAAACTGCTTGTAAAACCCTTCTCCCAAAGGCTTCTTTCACAGACTTGAGGACCTGGATCTTACAGTGCCTGGTGAAAGTATGGATGGAGGCCCAGGTGCCGTGGGACAAATAATCTCGTAATGAGTTCAAGCTCTAAAAGTCCTGGAGGTTGCTACTCCTCTAAGGGAATAGGCCAAAACCAACCTGGGGATTTCTCAATTTCCTCCATATAGGCTTCTGTTATTCATTTCGAAATCCATTTAGAAATGGTTGTTTTAGAAACCTTACTCTTCTTCTCTGCTCTATAATTTAAAGAAAGTGAAGAAGTAGTCCCGAATGGAGCTGTCCTCTCTAAAGAGGCTCCAAGAGCTCTACACACGTCCAGCCTGTGCCAAATCTGCTATCTGTGAGAGGGATTGGGATAGAATAAAAGTAGGATAATCTCCTGCACCCTGTGAAAGGCAGAATTTACTTTAGAACAAAGGCAGGGTCTAGCCAGAGCACTACCGAGTTCTCCCCAAAAATGCAGAAGGTGGGTTCTATAGGAAGAGCACCTAGCTCTGATAACCTTCTTACCGAGGTAATTCCAATTGTGGGAGGCTTCTATGGGTACGTCTTGAATCTGGCCCTCTTCCAGGGTGCTCTCATCTCATTTGAGGCCTGGCCTTGGATATGCCTCATCCTCCTCAACTGCAAGGACCAGAGAGGTGCACCACTTTGGAGGGGGGTTGCCCTTAGAGGGTTGGTGTTTGGGGCAGAAGTCCTGGCCTGAGGAGATTACCACCTCCTCCATGGAGGAATCCCATCCCTTCTCCTCCAAGGTCAGAACCCAAGTGGACTGGGGATTGCAAGGGTTGGGCAACTTTTGCCTTCTTGAAGGTTGATTTTTTTTCCTTCCCTGCTGTCCTTCTGGAGCTGCCCTTAATCTGGGGCTTCTTCCCCTTATGACATTTGGGTGGCAGAGGGGCCACCTGTGTTTTAGTGTTAAAGATCCTTTAGGGATGCTAGGATCTTCTTTAAAACCTCCATCTAGAGGATGCCTGGGAGGGGGTTGCGGCATGGGGGGAGCTTATGCTATCAGATTCCTCCTGAGCAGCCTGGTCTTGCTCCTCAGAGCAGTTTTGCCTGACGGCCACCATCTTATTTAGGAACAAACCCACTCCTGACAGCTGCTCCGGTGTTGCCTGCACTCCAATAGGAGCTGGAAAAACACCACTGCTACGGGCTACACTGCCAACTGTACCTCTGCTGGCCCCGCATTGTGCTTCACGCACCTGGTGCAGGGGTGAGGAAGAGGTTTATAGCAGGCTCCTGAGGCAAGCTAGAGCCAACCCTCAACAGGAGGAGGTTCTGCTGCACCTGCTCTTCCCAGCTCCCAAACTATCCAGAACTGGATCCCAAGGAAAGTCCAAAAAGGTTTTGATCCCCACAAGGCGTGAATCAGGGGGGAATGAGGAGGGCTTCCGCTCTCTCCCAGCACCAAAAGCAAGGACTGCTGAGAAGGCTAACTAGTCCATGTCCTGCCAATCTGGAGGCAAGTGATCAGCTGGTGAGCTATGGGTCGGATACCACTGAGCATGCTCTCAAAAGCTGAAGTCTGCCTCCTGCCAGTCTGGGTGGGGATCTAACCCCAGAGTGATGAGCTGGCTGTCCAGGAGGACCCCGCCCAGGAGAAAAGAAACAGCAAAGATACTTTGTAAAATTATTAGAAGGCAAAAAGCTACCCATAGGTTTTCCGCAAACTCAAAATGCTACATTTTAAAATGCAAAACCATCTCACCAGCTTCCCCAGGATCATCCTCACGCAACAGCACAGCACTCATAGTGACATCCTCTGTCATGTTGGAGAAGTCTTGATTTGTGAAAATTCCCAGCCGTGGAGGTGTGAGAACTGTTGTCCAACAATTACTGTCATCCAACTAAAAGCACAATACGGTATGACAATAGTGAAACAAGCACTAAAACTAGTATCAACATTGCTGGGGCTATATAAATAAAAAACATTGTCTATCATGAGCTTTCATGCTTTATTCATTCTAGGTACTCTTTCTTTTAGAAACAAGCAGAGTAGCTCTAGAAATTTAAAGCAAATTATAGTTTGATGAATTTAGTAAATGGTTCACCTGAAACACACTCTAGCAAGATATCCTAGTTAAAGCGAAGAGTGCAGGATCTGATAGCTTCTTTTTACACACATTAATCCCCCCTTCTGCCACATCTTTGTTAAATACCATCTCATTTAGAAATCTTAAATTATCAAAGTAGATGAAAAGTAGTTGAATAATTTAAACTATATAAGTTACATAAAACCGGTACTGAAAGTATGTAAAAATGTGTAAGAACTAGAAACAGTTCGCAGGTGCTTTCAAGGCTTCATCTGACATTTTAAGACTGTTTTAGTAACACACCAAATTAGCCTTCACATGAGAGAAAACATGTGAGCATGGAGTAGGGAAAAGGCTTGGTTGGTTAACTTCTTTGAGAAAGGGCTGCCATTCATTTTGTTGATTTATCCTACTGACAGCAATAAACTGAGTGGCAGGGAGACCTGAGCTATCATCTCTCCACAACGACCATCCTAATAATGATTTCCATGACTACCAGTGTCAACACTACATGCTGGGACCCCGATTTGCCACGGAGGTCTTTTTCTTGATGCAAAAATACTATAAATTGATTTGTAAGGAGGGAAACCAGACAATACCTTTATGGTAGTATCCTGAGCAGATCCCTCATACCATCACAAAGCACCACCTCATGAAGAATGCTTGTATATAGTGTATTTTAATGTAACAGATCACATATCCTGAACAAGTTATGCTTAAGCACAGTAAAAACAGCTCCTGTACGAGTTATGGGAGTGAGAACAACATGCCCTAGAACGTTCTTACCACAGACATATTGCCAAAAAGTCCAGGAGTCTGCAAAAATGGAGATTTCCCTCCTGTGCCCAAGATTGTAGACATATCTGGCTGTTTAATGGAACTTCGAGTCTGTGGTGTAACTGAAAATCAAAAGTTTTTGTGAAAAGAAACACAGTAGGGCTAAGAGCTCTCAGAGAGTTTCAAAATAAAATAAAATAAAAAACCCTGACTTTGTAAAGGTGTTTATGAAGTGTTATATGTAGCTTACTGAGGAAGAAGCTCCATTACTTTAAGACTCAAAATTTCAGATAACATTTTCCTCAGCAGCACTGAAATCCATCAGTGAAAGGATCTGTGGCTTTTGAGGCAGTGACTAGCACCACTGTATTGCACTGATTCCTAATCCTGATCCTTCACCTGTATACGGGCTACAGAGCGTTTTCCTCAGTTACCCATTCCACACATCCACTTTATCTGGTTGGCCAGGGTTCACTTTTTAGACCGCCAAATCGGAAGAGGAAATTGGGTGGAAAAATTTCAGTCTATTTTTGGAACATGTCTGCATGTTCCTTAGCCTTGTTTCCCTTGCCTGCTGCCTGCCTTTCTAAGCTCTTGTTCCTGAACCGCAGCCCATTTCCTTCCAAGGCCTCGTCTAGCCTTGTAACTCGCCTTCTCTCACCTGTTGGGACTGAATGCTAGTTTATGCCACCTTTCTAAACCAGGTATTTGCCTGTCACCAGTCTGTTGTGTACTTTTCCCAGATAACACACCTACACTTCAGTCCTGTATCTAGCCTGGCTTTCCTTCCTCTCTGCACCTTGCCCCAATGCTGCTTCTCCCTTAGATTGATCTCCTTGGCAACTGATTTGAACTATGACATCACCTTCTGCTTCTTCCTTCAGTTTCAGATGTTACATCCTAGGCCATGTTCTAATGAACAGATACTTTGCAGTAGTTAGGTCTTAAGCCCCATTTACTCCTGAAATCATTCATATTAGGAGCTGTAAAGTTAAATTATTTGGGAGTAGGAAGAGACACATGTAATCCTTAAAATTGGTACATTCTCCCTTTGCTTTGTACTTTGAAGTAATTGTAGTGCAGGGGTGAGAAACCTCAGGCCTGGCAAGTTTTTATATGGCCCCTTTCTAGTTCCGGGATCCAGTCCCTAGACCAAGGCACTGAAAATCTGAACTCACGTTAAGTGAACTGAGATGAGAACATGCACAAAGGATAGGAGTTTTTTGGC
>QEPC01006720.1:875151-888935 GCA_003113815.1 Sphenodon punctatus | reverse complement strand
TGTCCCTGCGGCAGGCTTGAATCAGCCAGAGAGAGAAAACTGGTTCAAGTGGGCTGTACGCGAGGGAAACTGAGTCACTCAAACCCGGTAAAGTGGGGGTGTGGACCTCCAACCCGTGACAGTGTTGTCCCTGTATGGAGGCAGATGTGTTAGCTCTCTAAAGCTAAACAGAATTGGGGCTGGTCAGTACTTACATAGGTTAAGAAAAATACTCAGGTAGTGCGAGTGAAGAGTTTAAAAACAAAATGAACATTTCCTCAGTTTACATCCCCCGAGGGCATGTCAAATCAGTTAAGGCACTTTCATTTTTACACTTAGATATCTTGTTCAGGAGCTGTTTTGCATTCTTAGGTTTCAAACTGATCAACAGCAAGAAGTCAGCTGGAGTTTCCCATTTGGATGATTATCTGATTGTGATGTTGTAAGCCAAGGATATCTTGCCTTGGCACTGGGCATTTGACTATGCAAGAAGTGGTGAGGGAATCCCTAATTCTGGGCTGAGTCCTGCACACACCACAGATATAGCAGCTGCGAGGGAGGAGGCAGACCAAATTGTTCCACATCAAATTGCAGTCCTCCTCTGCACCTCAAATTTGATCTGTTGCTTCTCTCTGCATGCCTTTGCTAAAATCCAGCTCCCCCTTACTGCTCCCACTGCCAAAACTCTAGCCCATGTTCTTATCGCTCACCTTGACTACTACAGCCTTCTTCTCCCCGGCCTTCCCCATTCTCATCTTGACCAGGAGGCAATTTAAGATTTAGTTGGCCAGGCATGTTGCTGGCAGGGATAAGGTTTGGGATGGTGGTTTTCAATGGGTTTGAGTTTTTAAATTGGTTTTAGGATCTTCGGGGAAGAGTGGGCTATAACTTGGTTTTAGGGGGGAAAAAATGGGCTATAAGTATTTTTTCTGTTAACTGTACTGTGCCAAAGTCTTCCACCTCACCTGCTGCTTTGATCATATTCAACAACCCCTTCTCTGCTCTCCCCCGGCTCCTTTTGCCTCTTCCACTCAGCAAAAGCTCATTGTCTTTATCTTCAAGGCTTTTTCTGGCCTTCCTCCTCTTTCTGCATCACTCAACTTCTGCTATGTTCCCTCCCAGGAACTTTGCTCCTCTGCCACTACCCTTGCCAACCTGAGTCTAATGATACTTTGTATCAGTTTTTAATAAAGCTGATAGGGACCACTTTTCTGAAGACAGGATAGTTGATAAGCGTGGGGTAATGGCGATAACCTCAGCACAAGTGGAGGCAAAAGTCAAAGTATTTAACATATTCAAATCAGGACCAGATAAGCTGCATCCAAAAGTATTGAAGGAGCATTTGAATTTTCAGGCCCATTACTATATTTAATAAATCCATTAATTTAGATGTGATACCTAGTGATTGGAGAAAAGCAAATACCAATGTTGTACCTATCTTTAAGAAAGGGAGTAGAAATGACCGGTTAGCCTAACCTCAGTGGTATGTAAGATGTTGGAACAGATACTGAGAGAGAATAATTAAGGATATGCTAGCAAAGGGAAAACATCATGAAATGCAGCATGGGTTCACAAAGGGTAGATCATGCCAGACCAATCTGATATCCTTTTTTGAAACAATAACTGGCTTTTTGGATAGAGGGAATGCTGTGGATTTAGTGTATTTGGATTTTAGTAAGACATTTGATATGTGCCACATGGAAAAGTACCACTTAAGCTTGAAAATATGGGAATTAACAAAAAAAGTAGCTAGGTGGGCTTGTAGTTGGTTAACTGGAATAAAACAAAGGGTTGTGTTGAGAGGTGGACTTTCTAGGTTGTGGGAGGTTGCTAGTGGAGTTCCTCAGGGATCTGTTTTGGGACCCATCTTGTTTAATATATTTATAACTCTCCTTGGTGAGGGAAGGAAGAGTGTGCTAATGGAGTTTTCTGATGTTACCAAGTTTAGAGTTATTGCCAATGCAGAGGATTGGAAAATTACAGAGAATGAACTGATTACCTCATGGATTGGAGGGTTAGGAATGGGATGAAATTTAATAGTGCAGAGTTATGTATTTGGGGTTTAATAGTAAGAATTTTAGTTACCAGCTAGGAACTCATCAGTTGGAAATAACAGAAGAGGAAAGGGACTTGGAGTTTATAGTTGATCATAAAATAATTAGAAATCAATGTGATGCCGTTGTTAAAAAGGCAAATGCTATCCTGGCATGTGTTAGGCCTGATATTGCCAGCAGGGACAGGGAGGTATGTTGCCTCTGTAGAGGGCTCTGGTAAGACAGCTTCTGGAGTAATGTGTTCAGTTCTGGTCACCAATATTTAAGAAGGATGAAGTTAAACTGGAACACGTGCAACAGAGCAGGATGATAGAGGGGAGGACTTACCTAAAAAGACTAAAAATCGTGTTGGAAAAACCAACGACATATATCTTGTGGAGTTGATACTACAAAATTCCCCCACCCCCCTGCAATACACACTGGGTTTTCCCCCTTCTTCCTGTAGCATCATTGTTGGTTGTAGCTGGAGGTGGGACTGTCAGGACATTCTGAAGCCTGCACTATACCATATATCAGGTGCCTCGCTGGTGGGGGCCTGCCTGCATGCATGCTCAGTGTCCAATTGCCATATTTGGAATGAGAAAGCAATTTTTCCTCTGGGTCGATTAGCAGTTGACTTGGAAGGTTTTTTGCCTTCCCCTGCAGTATGGGTTTGGCTCACCTGTTTGGGACATCAGGATCCTTCTTTTTCTGAAATTATTTCCTGTTAATTCAGGCATCAGTGTGCTCTGGGTCAATCCCAATCTCATTGGTGGGATTTCTCCATGCAGATGGTTGGGTTGTGTCAGGTCCTGCAGTGGTGCAGGGGGCTAGACTAGATGATGCTTGAGGTACTTCCCAGCCGTGTGACCGACTCTTCCTTCAACTGTGTCTGCCCCTTCTGTCATGCTGCTGCCTGTACGCGGAACTCTGTCCTTGAACAGTCACTGTTCCTTTCCTCCTACGCTTCAAATCCCTTCTAAAAAAAACCTCTTCTGCAAGGCTTGCCCTAGCTTTTCTCGCCCCTGCTCATTAATGCTCCTACTGTCATAGCATTTGCAATTCCTATCTCCCCTGTAATTAAACTAAGCACATCACCTGACTTCTCAGCTTAATATATTCCTGTTTCTCATCTTCCCCTCTCCCTCATCTATCCTAGATTGTAAACTACCCCTCCCCCACCCCACCCTTTCCCCAGCAGGGACCTGACTCGAATGATTGTTCAGTGCCGGGTACATTGCTAGTGCTATATAAAAAATAAACCAAGAAAGCTTTCACAAGTTTAGGAGTGCTTTTTGTAGTTATTGCCTCATTAGAAGCACAACTATGAATGCACCTAGCTTTACAAGTCAAAACTTTTCCAGGAATAGACTGTCTCTTTAGAAACAAAAAAGAAACCAAGTTCTTTGGGTAACAGGAAGCTTTAGTAATTTGAGGGAAGCTTTTAGAGCTAGATGGAAAAGCATCGCTGAATCATTCACATTCCCAAAATAGTTTTGCTACAAGAGCATTGCTGTTTAAATAGCAGTACTACTGGGCTTTGTATTTCATTGGTACATAGGATATATCCTAAGCTTTGTTTTTCCCAAAACAACTGAAATTGGCTTTTTCTCCCAACAATTTTTTTCTGACGTGTTTGATGAAAGCCATGGTTTTAAATTACTACATAACAAGCTCCGAGTTACCAGCCTTAAGGGCCCTGTGTAGCCCCAAAAGCTTGTACATTTTTAGTTGGTCCAGTAAAACATACCATCTAAACTATTTTGTCTCTGCCTTAACATAGTTCCAATAGTTTTGAAAAAGTGAGCAATTTTTCCCCAGAAGTTGCTCTTTTAATACCTACTCCCATGACATTTTTAGTAACATCTCAAAGTTATCATAGATGTTAATTTCCTAACGTTTTGGCTCCCTCTCTCCAACTGGCAGATGTTTCAACACCTGGATGCCATTTCCCTCCATCCACTTAGCTGGAATGAAGGTGGTTCTTTTCATCCTGCCTGCAAATTTGCCAGTTCCACAATAGTCTTGTGGGCCCAGGATTTGAACCCATGAATGTGACACAATGACTGAAAGGTAACGTGTTACTTATTATGCTTAACAGGCAAAGCATCCGAAGGCACACAATCTTAAGTTACCTTTTTCAACCCTATTCATTTTCTACTTTCTTGAATTGTCATGAGCCTAGTGTAGTTTTCAGGTCACCACAGAGGCTCTCCTCAGCACAATGCATTGACTACTGGAACTGTTGCTGGAGTTAAGAAATAATGCCTGTAGAGCACACTGGGCAGTCAGTTCAATTTCCCTTTCCTGCATTAACTAGTTACCATCAGAGGCCATCTTATTTCAACAAGACAGGTCTCACTTTAAGTTAAGCATCACCAATAGGTAATTAACCAGTTGGTAAGGATTGACTGTTTTCTCCTTAGGACCAGCTGTATCTGCAACTCTGCTTTTACAGGCAGCTAGGACCCACTTGACCCACCCCCTTACTAACTTCAGTATTGAAGACTGTTTGAGTATGAAATAAACTACACATACATATGCATGTGCTTCAAGCGGACAAGGTCAAAATGAGAGCAGGCTTTTGACAGCATGTGGCAAACTCTGGAAAGATTCATGTTTTATGGAAGGTGAAAAAAACAGTTTAATAAGTTGTGATTTGGCCAGCTGAGTTTAATCTCCATGTATTTTTCCTGAACCTAGCAGTGCAGAGTTTTGCCAAGATCACACCAAAAATGCTTTAATCTATAAGAAAGCAGCATGTTAGAGTCCATTTCATACAGAGACTTGTTTTTAGCCATCTTATGCCTACTGAAAACCAAGGTAATTGTATAAAGAATCAAACAATAGTTCAAGGCAATGCATGTTTTGAGTATCCCAAAACAAAAGCAGTGACATTTAAGAGATTTTCTTCTGGAGGAAATATAATTTGAAAGTGGAAGTGCTAATTGCTCTGGGGAAATGCTCAGCTACAGGATACCAACATTTGTAATCCTGATAATCAAGGAGCATTTTAAACCCATTTAAACTGGTTGAAATTTCGTCATGAATTACACAGACGCTAGACTAATTATAATGATCTCCTTTTGGTCTTAAGATCTGTGAAGCTATCCTAAAGTGTGCGTTAATAACTTAAGATCATTTACTAGCAGTGTTAAATATTATACAAAACGTTCATGTGGCAGATAGTTGTAATGCAAGCCCTTGCATGGCAATCCAAATTTATTGAACTATTGATGCTAAGTCATACAAAATTGCACCACTTTAATTAAGGCTTTTAGTTTACATTTGGCCACCTCAAAGCAGTTGTAACATTAGGTTGGTCAATTTAAATACTGTGGCTCCCTGTTGGATTTACACACAATCTTTACACCCAAACGTTAATGCATACAAAGAAACAAGGCATTGTTAAATAAATCAGCAAGAGTTAATTACTGCAACTTAGGCCCTGTGACCAATTACACATGATTAAAATTACTTCCCACATTCACATCCACAGTACTCGTCCACCATTTAACATCTCAACCAAAACGTTACACATGTAAAACAATCACTAACAGCCAAAAGTACTAAACCTGTATATTTGGTATTGCAAATACACTTATGCATGAGCAAGCAAGGGAATTCACAGTGAGAATCTACAGCTGCAGAAGCCTGAAAACGATTTACAAAAAATTGTTAAATCATTAAAAAATCGTTTTAAAATATACACTTCTTGTTGTAGACCCCCACTGTACACACAACTATAAACATTGTTCCCTATGTAAACAAGGAAAAGGAAACATACAATAAAAGGTTGAAAAGTCTGGACATTTCCTTCCCAACAGATATTAAAGGCAATGTCTTTAGTCAGACATACTGAAAAGACTCTTATTTAAAGACTAGATCACTGCCTCCACAGGTTTTTCCTAAAATTAAAAAACTATATAGCTGTTGTGTTAATCAAAGCGCTTTTGTACAATACGATGATGATGATTCTGTATTTCTTTAAAAAAAGTTACAATAAGCTACAAATACCGATGAAGCAAAGTTATCTGGAGTAGTCTATATAGGAGCTCTTTGGACTTTCTTTTATTATGCTAAAATAGTGGTGCTTTTAGGATTTACATTATTGTACTCTCCAATAGAAAGTATGGGGTTGGTTGAAGTATACAGTACACAGTTTTCATACATGTACAACATTGGTGGATGAACAATGTCTCTTATCAGTAATACTGGATGTAGGCTCTGGTTTTACCAGTTGCATACACTTTGAATATTTATAAGTAAAAATCTCTCATGACACTGGAAAGTGATTAGAATGTGCAAACTGATGTAGTAGCTTTCATCCATTTCTTAAAAGGGTACCACCACAGGAAAGTCCATTTAAGATGTTGGTAGGTTTAATAAAGTTGGAATGCTGGCACTGTTCAATTGGGCAACAGTTCTTCAGACCTGTAAAAGACGACAACAGTTAGTGCTAAAAACTGTGCCTTATTGCTAAGAGATTTGCATTGCAGTGTTACATGGTTCTTTTAAAGCTTACTAGTACACATTAAAATCCTAAGATCAGTAGCAGATATCAGCGGGCAATGATATAAAATGTAGTGAATTTCAAATGGCTGTGGTAAGTAGTAGTTTCATCTACTCCTAGGTCTGCTTGCCTGTTGAAATTTTATTTACCTATTTTTAATAGGTATCTCCCACAATTGCAGCTGTACAGACACTGAACACTCAGTGTTTCCAACTACACAAAACATGTATTCCTCTAGTCCCAAATTAGACACCTATAAAAATGTTGTCTAAGATTTTTAGACCCCTCCCCACACAGTAAATACAAGATAAAATGGATTATCCTAATGGACTCCTGAGGATGTAGAGCACTGCAACACATTTTTATAGAATTCCTATCAACAGGTACATTTTCAAAGTTACTGAGACCTAGACAGTGCTTATGACGTCCACTGAAGGAGTGTTTCTTTAATAACCTATGTATAATTTCTGTGATCCAAAATACATATTAGCAGACCACAAAACAAAGACATTTATCTGTAGTCTACAGAGAGAGTAATAAGTATCAATTTCATCAGTAGCATTTGTAAAATCCTGCCTCTTTTTAATAACTACAATGAACTATTTACCTCCTGCATTAGTGAACACCTTTGTAGTTCCAGATTATGTTGGTCTATCACTGCAAGTAGTTTCCATAAGGTAAGACTTAGAAAGCTCAAGCCTATCGCAAGATCAATTTTATATTAAAATTAGGGCTGAAATGATAATCAAAAAGATTCTTTACAAGAATCTCGAAATGGCAGTGAAATCTTGATAAGACCTTGTTAACGGTTCGACAGAGATATTTTTAAAAAAACAACCAAAACATTCTCTATGCGTGTGCAAGATGGCCACCCTGGCAGTTTGTGGCCTTTTTCCAAGACAGTGTGGGCCGTGTCAGTGCCCTTTTGGAAAAGGGTAGCTGGTCTGCACATGTGCAGAACCGGCTGCCCTTTCCCAAAATGGCACCAATGCAGCCCGCAATATCTTGGAAAACTGCACGTATGTGCAGAATGGCTTCAGCACCCATTTTGGGCATGCACAGAAGTTTTTGACATTTTCCCAAGAGTTTCATGAGAACGGCCAGTTATCGGCTCCTTCTCAATCTCAAAAATGAGAGCCCTATTCGTGACAGGATTTTCAAGATATGCGAGATTGAGTTTCAGCCCTAATTAAAATCAACAATTTCTAATCAACTTTAGAGCTGCTTGCTATTCTAGCAAAGCTAAACCTTCAAACTAAGAACAGAAGAAAAAACAGGCCAAGATTAAAAAAGTAAGCGATCTTACCTGGCTAAGAGCTACAGTAAATGTATGTATTAAAGTAGCTGACATGATGACTTTTTGCGTGCTTTTCCAGGCACTGGAGTTTTTCTGTTAATTTGCCGCACGAGGTCATAAAAGATCTGTAAAGCAGAGTTTGCTTCATTTACTTAAGCTATTTATAAAACAGGCTTTTACCAACTTTATCATCACGAGACATGGCATACATTTAAGTTTCAAAATGTTCCATTTGTTCAAGTAATACTTGTTTGTATTCATCTTAAGTTCCTCAACGTAGAGCTACCAGGTCTTTTCCCAGTTTTTGTGGTTGTTTTGAAGTCCCATCTTACAAGCTTTTTTTAAAAAAAAATCCTCATGCAGGTAATTTGTTAACGAACAAGACGGAGGAAAGGTAATTTTCTCTATACGCCAAAGTTGAAAAAAATAATAATTTAGTTTTCAGTTGTATATTTTAAAAGTTACACGTTAGGTTCTTGGGTTATAAAATAAGATTCGGCAGACTTCTCTGGGCAAAACATTTGGCTAACAGTGAAAATGCGGACACTCAGCTCTCTCCCCCTTTTCACTTGGCCCAGATCCTGCAGTCTTGGTGGTTATCCGGTGCCTGGCTGCCATTGGGGAATGGATGAGGGCGAGCTGATTGAAGCGGAATCTAGACAAGACCAAGGCGATGATGGCTGGCCAATCTTGTGACTTGGGGGAGGTGGGAACCCCTGACATTGACAGGGTCTGCTCTCCCTTTGTCTTCCAGGTTCGCAGCCTTGGGGTACGCTTGGATCTCCTGCTGTACCTCGATTGTCAGGTTGCGGCGGTGGCCAGGAGTGCTTTTTACCAACTTTTGACCGCCAGGAGGCAGAAGAAAAACTTTTTGCTACTGTGCCTGTGTGCTCGGAGCTATCCCGTTTCCTTTCAGTCCTGTTCCCAAGCCAAGGACCGGGAGCTCACTTGTCAACACAGGAGCCATTGTGAATATAAAAAACTAACGTATGTTAAGACACTGAAACAGTGGTAAATGTGTCAACAGAACTATAACTAGTGTGGAAAATGAAGTCTCGCCTTAACTCATAATAAGGAATTGCCCCTAATTTGCCTAAGATAGGTACTTATCCTAACCTCCCCAGATCTCTAAATGTTGTTTGGCAGGGAGAGCTGGAGGAGTATCTGGAGTGCAGGGGAGAAAAGAATTCACCGAAGGTAGGTGACCAATTCTCTTTTCTCCCCCTGCCTCCGGCTACTCCTCCGTTCGGGACGTACCCAAGCAAATACCTCTAAGGGTGGGAACGAACAGTGCTGGGAGCGTCCAGCACCGCCTGACACACCCTTCTACCAAAAGCAGCTTCCGCGGACCTGTATTTGTCTACCTTATAGTGTTTGACGAAGGTATGCAGAGGACCACGTGGTGGCTCTGCATATCTCCTCACACGAGGCTCTAGCTTTGAAGGTGTAGGAGGTGGCCACGCTCCTAACTGAATGAGCCCAAATTTGGAGGGGTGGAACCTTACCCTTTACTTTATAGGATTCTACGATACATTGTTTTACCCATTTCAAAATTAGGGGTTTTGACGCTTTAGAGCCCTGAAGACTGGGTTTAATATTAACGACAAGGGCTGTGGATACCCTGAATCCCTTAGTCCTAGCCAAGTAGATCTTTAGGGCTCTGCATAAGTCTAGGGCGTGCCAGAGTTTCTCTTTTGAATGTTTTGGCCTAGGGCAGAAGGAAGGTAATATTTCCTGAGCCTTATGGAAGGTTGTATTGACCTTGGGGATTAAGGCCTGGTCCACCCTCAATGTTACTGATTGGTCCTGAAAAATACAGACCTTTTCCTCAATCGATAAGGCCCCCAACTCTGAAACTCTCCTGGCTGAAGTGACCACTATCAAGAAGGCTACCTTGAGTGAAAGCATGTATAAGGAGACATGTCTAAGGGGTTTGGAAAGGCGCTCTGGTCAGAGCATCTAGGACCAAATTTAAGCTCCACGATGGACACCTGTGATTCATTGGTGGGGAGATGATCCTCGTTACTCTTAAAAATTGCCTCACATGTCTATGAGCGGATACCTGTCTATTGGATACCGCTCTTAGTACGGAATCAAGGGCTGCTGCCTGTAGCTAAAGTATTACGCTTTAACCCTTTATCTAGCCCTTCCTGCAGGAACTGTATAACTTCTGGGACTCCTGCTTTACACGGATCCTTTTTTCTAGTCATTGCCCAAAGGGCGAATGTTTCCAGGTAGCCCTGTACGACCGTCTAGTTGCTAGTCTCCTAGATAGGTCGAGGGTGGCAAGGACAGCCTCCGAATACCCCTTCTTTTTTAGCGCCGCGCGTTCAACTTCCATGCTGTCAGTCTTAGATTCTGTAAGTGGTCGCATAGTAGCGGCCCTGTCTTAGAAGGTTGGGATGGAGGGGAAGCACTCTGTGGGGGGCCTGACTGAGCTCTATTAGGTCCGAAAACCATGGTCTTCTGGGCCACCAGTGTTATAAGAATTATCTGTGCCCTCTCCTTTATTATCTTTGCTATCATCCTTGCAATGAGTGGGAGAGGAGGAAACGCATATAAGAGAACTCGAGGCCACGGTTGATTCAGCGCATCCACCGCTATTGCCGAGCTGCATGGGGTTCGGGACATGAAGCGCGGGACCTGGGCATTCTTTTGGCTGGCGAAGAGGTACTTGGGGCAGCCTGAACAGCTCTACCAGCTAATTGAAAACTTCCTTGTCGAGAGCCCACTCGTGCGGATCGAGAGTTCTGCGGCTGAGCCACTCTGCAGAGCCTTCAGAGATAGTAGATGCTTCTGTGCCCATGTGAAAAGTTTCATTTCCTCCTTGTGAAGGCAGGGGGATCTCGAGCCTCCCTGGTGGTTTATGTATGCTTTTGCAGTTGTATTGTCTGTGTAAATTAGCAGATGGTGTGTGGACGGTGACGGTAGAAGCTGTTTCAGAGCGGACTTGAGCTCCAAGAAGTTTATGCTGTGATCTAGATCCTTTTTGTTCCATAGCCCTGCACCGAGGCTGCTCGAGAATGGGCTCCCCACCCTATGAGGCTGGCATCCGTTGTCACTACTGCTCTGACCAGTTTGGAAAGAGGGGTTCCTGTGCTGAACACCTCTGGGCCTAACCACCAGTACATGGAGTGTGGTAGGCTTCGCGGTATAGACACCCCGGGATTGAGTCAGAGTGTCAGCTCTCTTTGCATAGGTTGAAGTACAAGTTGCAAGGGTCTGAGATGGAACCAGCCCCATTACACCTGTTGAATGCAAGAAACCAACAGTCCTAGGAGCTGTGCTAGCACCTTCAGCCTCATTCTCCGCCGATGCTTTAGGAGGCAAATTAACATGTGGATCTTCAGATGTCTGGATGGTGGAACGAGCGCAGCTTCTGAATTTGTATCGAGGATTATGCCTAGGTGTTCCAACCTGCGAGTGGGAAGGAGGTGGCTCTTTTTGATGTTCAGAAAGCCGTGACAGCCCAGGTAGTGAATGGACTTGTCCAGGTTCGCTAGTAACTTGTTGCGTGACTGAGCTCTGATGAGTATGTCATCCAGGTAGGGATAAAGGTGGACTCCCTCCTTCCGGACGTTTGCTACTAGGGGTATCAGTACCTTGGTGAATGTTCTTGGAGCTGAGGATAAGCTGAACGGGAGGGCCCTGAACTGATAGTGTGTCTGCTGATAGGAAAAATCTGAGCCACCTTCTGTGAGGGGGCCATATTGGAATGTGCAGGTAGGCTTCCCTCAAATCGAGATAAACCATCCAGTCCCCCTCTCTCAGGCTCTGGCAAAGATGAAACTGTTTCCATCTTGAACTTTATCATCTTCACGGTCTTGTTTAGGGTTTTGAGGTCTAGCACTGCCCTCCACGTGCCTGCCTTTTTTCCCACCAAAAAGAGTGAGTAAGTAGAACCCTAGGCCCTCTTGTTCTGAAGGGACTCTTTCTATTGCTCGAATTTGTAGTAGCCTCTGAATTTCCCCCATCATGGACTGGTGTTTTACTGGATTGTTTGAGGAGAGGGAGGCCATGAATCTTCCTCGGGGGAGGCCTGTTAGCTCTATTGCAAAACCTTGGCTTACACAACTTAAGACCCATGCATCCGACACTGATTTTTCCCAGAGTTCTGCAAACAGCTGAAGCCTGCCCCCTACCCCGAGTGCTCTAAGTAGTCATAAGTCCTGCTTGGGTTGATTTGAGGGGAGACCTCTGGGTTTTTGTTTATCAAATCTACCCTGCCTGTTACCCCTGTTGTGAAAAGTAAAGTTGTGGGCAGGTTCCCTGTAGGCCTGATTTTGAAGCCTTCTGAAGGCTCCATAATTTCCCTTGCGTTTGAATGTATGGACTTGAAAAACCAGTCTCCTTGACCCTACTTGCTGGAGGGTTTTTGGTTTAGCCTTGTCAGTGGCATCCGCCAGCACCTTGTCCAGGCAATTGCCAAATAATTTCAGTCCCTTGTAAGGGCCAGAACCTAAGATTCTTGGCAGCGATGTCCCCCTGCCAAGATCTCAGCCATAGTTTCCTTCTTGCGGTTTGCATTTGCGGTTGCTCTAGCAGACCAGGTCATTGCGTCTGGGGTGGAATCAGCTAAAAATGCTGCAGCCAGCATGATATGTGACGTCAAGACCCGGGACTCCTTTCAGAGATCTCCGTGTCTTGGGCCTCCTGAAGCCAGGACATTAAGGCTCGTGCTACATAAGATGAGACAATGTTCGTTTTCAGAACCGAGGCTGATGACTCCAAATCCCTTCTAAGGGTTGAGTCTATTGCCCTGTCAGTGGGTTCCTTTGGGTAACAGTCTCCCTCAGTGGGGAAGATGGTTTGTCTGGTGAGAGAGACTGCTGCTGCATCCACCTTTGGGTTTTTGAACAGTAGTTCCTTCTTCCTAGAAAAGGAATATAGGAAGCTCTGGGTCTTATTCATTTTGTATACTTTGTTAGGGCGTTTCCACTCCTCTAGCACCAACTTTTCAAAAGCCCTATCCAAAGGAACCCCCAGGTCCTTGCCATGTACCGAGGGGATGTATTCCCTCTCCTCCTCTTCCTGCGAGTCAGAGGAATCCCCTTTTGTTGGTTTTTCCTTGAGATGGAAGGCTTTTATAACCTGGGTTAAAAGCTCATCTCTATAAGGAAGAGGGAACTGCCTATCCTTTTCCCTGGGATCCAGGAGGGGATCTTGGCAACTTAAGTCCTCTGTTTCTCCCTCCTCCTGACTTGAGCCCGAGCCCGAGTTGGAGGCCAACGAGGTCTGGGCCTGTTCTCTGGGCCTTTTGGGTTGCTCGTCTGCAGAGCTCTCCTCAGAAGACTGAGGAGAGGATAGCAGGTGGGCTATGGGGCCCCCTTGTGGTGATTTTGCCTGTCTCTTTCCCACCCTTTTGTGCTCTTTTGCATGGGAGGCCTTGCTAAATGCTGCCTCGGGAGGGAGGGGACGACTTTTTTCCTCCCCTTATGAGTCTGTAAGTTACACAGCCTATCTAGGGACTGGAGTATTTTCCCCATCGAGTCTGCCAGGGAGGACATGGATGGTACTTGCGTATCCCCATTGTTAGAGGAAGCCTGGCCCTGCCCCAACGCTGTCGGTTCCATCTCCGCTGACTGATTGGAGGGGAGGGGAACCAGTGGCGCCTTCTGTGAGGCTGTCCGAGGAACAGGCTCGTGCTGAGGTCATCCCGGAGAGGGGGACTTGAGCTGGCGCTGGGGCAGGCTCCGCTAGGCGCCGCCGGCATGAGGCTGCCGGTCGGAACAGGCTCCCGCAGTGCGGAGTCGGCTACTGAGTGTTCCACGGTCCCCCAAAACTGTTCTACGTTTCCCCCGCTTCCAGGCGCATTGCAAGGGAGCTGACCGGGGCTTCTAGCGGTTCCCAAGACGGATCTGGGAAAAGTGTGCCCCCATGGCCCCGCCTACCCAGAGTGCTCTCTGTTTCCAGAGGCTGCCCCGTATTTGGAGCTTGGCGGGTTGCCGATTAGTCACCACAC
>QEPC01006720.1:844536-873677 GCA_003113815.1 Sphenodon punctatus | reverse complement strand
CCCCCCCCCCCCCCCCCGGGACGGGGATCGCCCCTAGGCCCGCCGGCCGCAAAGCCACTGGTGGAAGATAGGGGCCCCGCATTTGTTCCCTGCCCTGGACCCTGCTTAGGCTAAGACCGGCCCTGGCCCCACTATTATGGAACTCCCTCCTCTTGGATATCTGCCTAGGCTCAAGTCTGTTCATCTTCTAGAGGAGATGCAAGACTTTTTTGTTTGGCCAGGCATTTGGCAGGCAGGAATAGGGTTGGGTAGGGGGTTTGGGGAAGAGGATTGATAGGTAGTAGGTGGGGATAATGGATAGGGTGAGTGGGTGGTTGGGGTCCTAAGATTTTAATGGGTTTTATTGTATTTTATATTTTTAATGTTTTAAGCTGCCTCGAGTCTATGGAGAAGGGCAGGGTAAAAATGTGAAAAATAAGTCAAATAAAAACACAGTATTACTACAAGCATTAGCATAGGCAGTGGGTCTTACTGAAGTTTTTAAAAAGGCCAATGTTAGCCTCTTTTAAAAGAATTTGTCTTATGAATGTCACTTCTTGTTATTCTGGCTGTCATAAAAACCAAGCAGGTGATAGGAAGTGTTCTGTAAACGTCTAGTACAACCTATGTTGGAATTTTCTATTCCTACTCATTAGGGTAAGGGTTGATGTGGAGAATAAAGTTAAGGTAAATCCATCCAGCTTATTAGCATGTGCGCTTTTTATTGTGCTTTAACTGCCAAGCTAGGACATTAGTTTAAGCATTCATAGTATAAATATATCCAAAATTTGCAACAGCAAATATGTATACGTTTAAAGTTAAGAGCCACCCCAAACTTTTATACTGATGAGCAGGAATGAAGCCACATTTTTTGCAGAACTGGCAGAAATCCAGATTTGAGTCTCTTCCCAAATTTGCATCCTCAAATCCCACAAGTTAAGAAAAAGCTTTAGACAAATACTTTTAAGTAAAAATGAAACACAACCCCCCCCACAATACTACTTTAATGCTGTGCAGAAACTAACCCAATAGGAAGTCTGAACAAAAATAAAGCTTTGGACCTTACCAAGTACAAGCAAAATTCAACATTTTGGATAGTTTAATCTTACCTCATTAACATTTATCTTTGATTTTGCCGAAGACTCTAAGAACGCACAGTTATTCCATTGCCTTGCTAGGTTCTGTCCTTGTTCTTTCCCCACAACTCTTTCATCTTCCAAGTCACATTTATTACCAACCAGAATCATTGGCACCTAAACAGATATTTTAAGTCTATAAATAACTTCAAACCAGAAACTGATATTACAAGGGGGTGGGGAGACAAGAGTAACTTAAAATTTCTACAATCTGATCTTTCTGCTGTTTGCCAAGAGTCACCATAGAGTAGTTCCACTTTAATTAAAAAATAATTATGCTTATAGAATGGTACAACTGACCGGTTTCAATTATTTACACAGACTGGGAATGAAGAGGAGTTTTAAAACGTCACTTCAAGTGAGTCATTAGTTTGTCAGTTTAAAATATTTCATTCCCAAGAGAAAAAAAGAGGGGGGGGGAGGGGGGAAGACAGTCAGCTATACACAACCAAGTAAACTACTTAAGAATTGTTTAGAAACAAACTATAGTTGAGGCCAAACATCCTCTAAGTTACCTGGGCTTAATTTGAATTTCAGATCTATTAACAGAATTGACGGCATCAGGCAGGAATGGTAGTGATTTCACCACCGTTCTAATAATAAGTAGTAGTAGTAATAATAGGTAACACAAGTTTGTAAAGGGGATTTATCGATAAATGGCAAGCTTGCCTGAAATCCAAAGTTTGTTCTCATGCGCATTCAACCTTCTATTAGAATAAATGGCCAAGTTGCTACCCTAGAATGTAGTTCAGCTCTGCTCAAAGAGATTCCACTCCTCTGCTGCCAACATTGTAAAAAGTGAGTTGGTGGGCCTTGTGTTTTGAAGAGCGATGCCATTTTCTGTATAAGCCTACATATATAAAACAGAGTTTAAAATAAACTGACCCCAAGGAGTAGAGCTACCCAGAATGTTCATGCACACAACACGGCAGACAGGCTTAGGCTATGTCTGTGAAAATCTCCTCTCTCCATGCTTTATTAATAATAATAATAATTATTGTGTGAAAAGGTTAGGTTGCAGGAGGTGTATAATGCATGGTTAATCCAAAAAAGCTAAACCTTGGTTCTGAAGTTAGAACCAAGGTTTAATTACTGTGTTAATTCCCTCACACACATTTGTCTTAATGTGTAATGGATTCATTCTGCTGTCATTCTATCTGCCTTGTAGAGTCCGTGCAGTCATGCTGCACTATGGGATAGCTAGCAGCAGCTGCCATTGCAAGGAGTTAACTTTTAAGGTGAGGGAAGGGAACATGGGAACAACGAAAATGCAGATTTACAATCTCCCATGAGAAATTGAAAATGTGGGAGAAAAGGCTCATAAATGTAGTCTTGGTTTCTCAGAACGCTGTTTAGTAGAGCTCTAAATTCAGACACTGACAAATAACTTTATAAAGTAATGAAATCCTCAAGTACTTCACATTTATTAAATGGCATTCAGAAACAACATGAATGTGGACAATCTTAGTTTTGCAGTTGGCACAGTAAACACTTCAGTTTAATAGATAATACACTGGCCTGCTTCTTGAGAAGCTTTTAAAGTATGAGAACATTAAGTTAGAATATTTTCAAGTAGGATTTGTTTAAAATGGAAAAGTAACCACATTTTAAAGTTTTTTAATTTTCACTTTTGCTACTGAATTTAACTAAACGTCTCTATCCTCTTACTGCCTCAGCTGCGTATACACCTTTTCCTCTATCCTAACTACAGCTGAAATTGAGCGTAGCAGCAACCACAGAAGCATAACTTGCTCAGAGGCAGAAGAGATCCTGCTTTATGGATCATCCACAAAGCAATTCCACAGGAACCCATGTCCTTTCATCCCAAAAAGAGAAGCTATATTTCTGAAATGACTGTCACTGTATCTAGACATGCTGGCTAAGGAAGAAGAGGAAGTAGTACCCAGAAACTCACTAGCATTTAGCAACACTTCAGCCCCTCCTCCTTCAAGCAGCTAGGAAGGAAAGGGAGTGGTTGTCAAGCAAGTAATAAGCGCACTGTAAGCTACAGTTTTCTATCCATGGTAGAGTTCTGTAAGCTTCCATGAGTTGGACAGTATTATTCCCACTGATTTTTGCTATGGACTCATGGATTCTGTTCAAAGCAAGAAGTTGTCTATTAAGGAAACAGCATACACTCCTCATTTCGCACAGTGCAACTTTGTGCATCACAAGTTCCTGCTAAAGTCTCCAAATCCAGCTTTAAGATGAACTTAAAGAAGCCCAGCTGTGTTCAAAAGATTTTAAGCAATGCAGCTAGACAGAGAAGCCTCTTTCCTACTACAGCACATTCCAAGCAACTAAAAGAATTTACTTTTGCTAGACGAAGTAAATGTATTCTGGATTCTCCATTTACCGTCTGAAAATAGGTCAGCAACACAGGGTAGAAAGACGTGCAACACAGCAGCTTTCCGGCCTGGGAAACCTTGGCCAGTCCTCCCAGTGTTGGGGGCACCAAACAAACATGCCTGTGGCCGGAGAGCTGTCCTGCTGCCCACACACCCTGGATAGGGTGGGGAGCTCAAAGAAGTATAGGCCGCTGGTCCTACGCTCCCCACAACCCCCATGACAGAGCGCCATGGCACTTGGCCATGGCAGATACCAAACAAACATGCTGGCCCACGTTGGTGGTCCTTGGCCAGGGATGGGCACCCAGGATGGAGCCCAGGGCACATCTTGGGCCAGTTGCCTACCTGGCCCTGGGACCACACATGTGAGTGAGTCCCGGGCCACAGCAGGCCAGCGTCTCATTTGTTTTTATCCACAGATGCCTGAAGAGGTTCAGCTACAAAGTAGGTGTGCGAAAGGTGTGTGCGAGGAGACCGTAAAACCTACAAGTATACATTTCACATGAAAGAATGGGTGTTGGCAGAAACACTATTTCATTTGTCATCCTGTTTAGAGAGGATGGATAACCAGTACAACGTTGAGCCTGTAACAAAGCTGATATATGAATTTTGTGGTCAATTTAGTTCATAACTTTTCAAATTATTGTGCATAGCTCCCAGAACTATATTAATGCTTAACGATTAGCTATGTACCAGTACAGTTCAACATCTTTGTTCTGATTTTGTCAATTCAGTCAGAATGGACAAGTAACTGCAAAGCATGTTCAGACACTGAAATTAGGTTACTGCAGATGCAAAATCTTACATGCTTGTTTTTGCACTATGTGTTTCTGGTTTTTTATAGAAGGGAAAGAAAGTCCAAGAATGGAATAGACAGCTCCTGGCTGTCCAGAGAGAAGTAGTTTCAACAGAGAATCATAAATTTCCTGGGAAAGTATAAGACAAATCAAATAAAAACCTTACCAAAAGTTATGGTTTTCAAAACTTGGGACCTTAGAGCTAACCAATTAGAAAGGAAGAACAGTTTTGTTTTTAATAAAGACACAATCCACTAAAGTTCTTTGCCACATTTTTAGCCTTGCTGAAGTTTACTTCATTCACATCTTTCCATAAAAATCCCTCTCTCAACAGCTCTTCCTCAGTCTTACAGAGCAGACAATATTTAGAGAACAAGGTGGCTGAGTTGTACTATTTAAACACCTGAAATCAAACCAAAGTTATGCAACACGTTTAGTTTCGAACCTTGAATTAGTGACAGCCAGGTTACTCACCTGTAACTGGAGTTTTCAAAGTGGGTAATGGCCACAGATCCCCACTGTTTGGAGTAGCCTGTGCACACTGCCATTGGACCCAGGAGCAGCTGGGAACTAAGTTTCAGGAAAGTTTGATGCACAATGAGTGCCAGCCACCCCTCACCTATATACAAACACACGGGACATGTTCCCGCTTCAGTTTCCATCATCTGTCAGATGTAAGATAATCCAAAGCGACCAGGGAATGGAAAGTAGACTGGATAGATCAATGGGTTAGGATTAACTGTTTAAAGTACTCCAGACTGCAACAGCCAGCCCAGCTTTTTCTTCAACACATTTCACTTACTGCGAGCTAAAAAAGCAGTACCTAAGGAACACAAATGCAGAAGCTCTGAAGCTAACTAAGAATTCAAGGGAAAATTTGTAATGCAGCTCAGTCTTCGAGTTCTAGGTCTCTGCAATTTTAAAATAGAAGATGTGGTTGCTAGATCAAGGAAGCAGGATTTCTGGAACACATCTGATAGGCATGAAAACTACTGATTATTTAAACTCTTAAATCAGAGTTATCTACTTTACTAACAAAATTAGTTTTATTACTAATCCTATTGACACACAGAGCTGGTTACTGGAGTGAGCTGTACTCTATTTCTCCCTGTGCAGTTACCCAAACTAACTTCGTAAACTGGATGATGCATTACGTAGGGTGCAAAGATACTACTGTGGATAAGCATTCTCAAAGCACCTGTACAGAATAGGGCTTAATTTGGTTCACAGAACCATTACTGGGGTGATACACGAATAACAGAGCCAAAAACATGAACCAGATACATGGAATGTTAAAAAAAAGGTAAGCAGTACCTATGTCCTGTATTAGAATGCCCACAATGAACTTTCCTGAAATTGAAGAGTTCAACGTCTCCTGGGTCCATGTGGTAGTGGTAGCTAATGTAGATACTTCAATTAAGGGTCAAAGTTACCCATTTAAACACAAAACTCAGCCAAAAGAACCCAGCCACAATTCCACCTACCTAATATAATTTGTTGCAGCAAACAACAAGGATGAAGTGAAAAGTGTTACTGATCGTTAGCCGCCAAAAAATTTCCTCAGGCCAAGACATTATTGCATTGCTGTTTACATCACATCTACCCCTTCTTTCCCACTATATATCATAGTTTCTTTTACTCTGAGAACTAGGTTTTCCCTAAATTCTATTAGTACACATACTCCAATTAAGTGCTGAAAAGTTTAAAATCAGTGACATTAAGAAGCTTAAACCCATAATAAAGAGATGTCAATGTTTTATCCAGCTTAATCTTGCAAGCACAATAAAAATAAACTGTCAATACCTCATTTTGATGAGATGCAGCATAACTTCCTGTAAGGAAACTGATCTGACACTAAAATATTTTTAATTTCTGAGACAAGAAATACAACGTAAGTCACTCTTGCATGCATTTTTCCTGCAGCACTTTTGAATAGTCAAGTAGGCTTAGATACAAGCTCAAAAAGGGTGCTTACAAGTCAACAGACTAAACCGACTCCAAAATAAGATCACAAGATTTTTTTTATGCCTTGTATAAGTTGCATTTTCAGTACAATGCATATACTGGTTGATTGGACTTTCAAATTAAAGCTTGGAATTAATTTGATTATGTGTCAGAACAAAGTAGGGACAACTTTTAAAAGCATTTATAATGAAAACTTTAAATATCAGTTCTATAGCATTTTAAAAGGTTGCTCACATCATCAGTGTCTTTGACTCGAAGAATCTGTTCTCTAAGATCCTGTAAGTCATTGAACGTGGACTGTGCTGTGATGGAATATACTAATGCAAAGCCTTGTCCATTTTTCATGTAGAGGTCTCTCATTGCTGTAAACTGTTCCTGTAATGAGAAGAGAGTAATTTCAGTTTATCATCATCAATGTAGAGAAGCTGATACTGGCCAAGAAGTATAAAAGTTTTGGAACACAATTATAGTTTCAAAGCTTATCCTGGCACAATTTAAGTATTCCATCATATATTCCTTTAGGTCTACTTTCTAGCTTTACAGAAAAGCGCAGAGCTGTTTTGAAGGCGCCAGATACCATGAGCTGCAATTTGAACATCCCGGGTTTGCCCAGAAATAAAAATATTTTAATTCCAAATAGGGGAGTACAACTACTGCAGTTTTCCCAAAGAAATCCATCCCCCACCCCCAAAACCTAGTGAAAGCTAAAGGTTTTATGAAGGGCAAATCATGCAGTTCAACTAGAGAATTTATATATATATATATATATATATATATATATATATATATATATATATATATATATATATATATATATAAAAGAGGTTTATTCATAGTGCAAAGTGAAAACTTGTATTTTTATGAACAAAACAAGAGCAGACACCCTTGGGGTATTTTTGTATATTTCTTTATGTTCAGACACAGAGTTTGTATATTACAATTCACACATTTAAAAACTCAAGATGCTAATCTGAACTGGACAGCTGTATGGCTCTTACTTAGAGTCTTCAAATATTTCTAATGGTTAGATTGCAAAAAAAACCCACAACCTTGTTCGCAGATATGACTTCAGTTTTAAACACCTGGAAGGAACCAACCCATAATACAATGCATCAGCCACATTTACAACTCCTCCTCCTGCTTCATGCTTAACCTAGGTTATCACCTTTGTGGGGGTCTCGGTCATTGGTTAAGGAAAGCACTACATGGCTAACAATTAGTTTTGCCCCAGTGTAATCCCACTCAATAAACTATAAACGGAAGTGAAAATGTATTAACTGATTAAGCCCTCTTTCAAAAAGGAACAAAAATCCTCAAGTTCCACCTGTTCAGCAACAGTAAAAAAAAACAAAGGCCTACTTTGTATCAATTGGTTACTCCTAATTTTTTGTGCAAAAACAGTTCTACAGAATCAGCAGTGCACTGCATATAGTGCAGTGTATATAGTATCGGCAGGCACTGCGTAAAGTGCGTATAGAATCAGCAGAGATATGATCCAACTACCATGTTTTTTCTTTCAGTGCCCAGCACATCAATTTAGTCACTGGTGGATTTAAATATCTTACTCAAACTAGAATGCAAGGGGCAATCCCATAAAAAAAACATTCGAGAGTTCAACCTGCTTCTTAGAACAACCAAATCAATTTGAGTCTAAGTTTTATTACAGATCTTCTTTGATTTTTTTAATCGAGAACCTTGAACAAATATGGTTCCCAAATAAGTTAACTTTTTTTCAAAAAAAGGTGCTCTCTTTAGACCACTATTCTATACACAAATCATTCTGCATCCTGAAAATCTAGCATGATTTTCTTAGGAAGCAGTCATGCCAAATACCTGTGGTGCCACTCCACAAGATGTCTTTACTCTGGCACTGTGTTGTGCAAGATGCATTTTGTACACTGTGCAGAGTGTGCAGCAGCTCGAGGCAAACAATCTTCTTAAAAGTCTAAATATGGAATGGAAAGTAGGGCACTAACTTTTTCAGTTAACTTGAAGCCTGTGAAAGTTCAAAAATGTTCTACCTGCGGTGTACTTTAAAGCTGTGTCAGGTGTTGCCTTCTCAGTGATGTCAGGTAAGTGTTTTAAACCGCCATATACCAGAAGTTCATAACAGTACTTCCCTTAAGTTTCATTTTTGACCAGGTGGCAAAGACATCCTTGTCCTAGAGTGCATCCACCCAAGCTGTAATCCCCTCACGGTCCTGTGGTATGCAAGTGCAGCCATGACACTGTGGGAAGCTAGGCAGACGGTTATGAGGAAGCCAGGTGGGCCTGCTGCTGTCCGAGCCCCTTGCCACATAAATGGGCACCCAGCCCTGTTCTGCCTCCCTCCCATGGCCCCACCAAAGTCTCACCCCCGGCCAGACAGCGGCTGGGCACACGGGCAGCCGTACCCCAGTTGGGGAAAGGCTGCTCCTCGACGCGTCCTCAGAATTTTTCTGAGGACACCTCACAGAGCAGTCAGTTGCTCACCTCATCCCAGCAAGAGGAGATTATCTGGTGGTCGCCAGGCACACGAGCCACTGCATCTTGTGGCCTGGCTGCCCAGAGTGGGTTAAGACTACAAGGCATGGTAGCCTGCCCACAGCATCTCGTGTGGCTGCACTCTACATCAATCTATTTGTGGATGTCATCTACTTTAAGTTATGCAGTTCTTTTCAAGTGAAGAATTACATTGCAGCAATAATAAGTAGGTGTGCATTTTCCCATGAAGACATCGGATACCGGTAGCAGTATTTTCCGATGCCTATCTTTTTTAGTTTTTAGACTGCGTCACAACTCCTCTCACCCTGTCCACCCCTCAGTGAGTGGCTAGGGCCATCCGCCCAAAAAAACTCTTCCCCCAACCCATTGCCACAACAGTCTTCAACAAAACTTTACCATTAAAAACCACTTATCTGGACTTCTATCCCACCCTAACCTGAGGATACAGGATGGGTTACAAAAAAGTATACCAAACAGTATATACCTGTGACCCCTCCCCTCCCCAAAAAACTGCCCCTTAAAATCTATTCCCATCCACCAAATGCCAGGCCAAGTAGGAAGGTCTTAGACTGTGTCCAATGCTCAGGCTTGGGCAAATTTGCAAAGGAAGGGAGTTCCAGAGCTATGGGGCAGCCACTGAGAAAACCTCACTATGGGCCTTGGCGTTACATACTTGGCACCATGATGGAATTAGCAGAAGGCTGTTCTCAGCTGACCTTAGGGCTCAAGCAGTTCATGGCTTTGTAGTTCAAGACCAGCATCTTGGAACTGTGCAGAGTCTGAACAGGTGTAATATGCTCCCAGCAGCTCACCCTTGTCAGAAGATAGGCCACTGCATGAATAGTCTCTTCAAGGGCAGCCCCGCAAAGAGAGCATTGTAGTAGTCTAGAGTAATGTAGGCAGAGAGAATGGTGGCCAGGTGTGGCTGATAAAAAGGGGTGCAACCTTCTCATCAGATGGCGTTGATTAAGGCACTCCTAGCCACCACCACAACCTGATGGTCCAAATACAGCAATTAATTTAGAAGCACCCCAAGGTTACAAATCTGAGTGAAAAAAAGGAGGCTGGACATCATTAACAGGTGTCCCTATGCCTGCCAGGTCACAGGACCAACCAATCACCACCACTTCAGTCTTGTCAGGATTCAATTTCAGTTGGCTCAATGGCATCCAGATTCTCACCTCCCCTTCCCCCCACCCCAAAAAAAAAACCAGTAGCAAGGCACGAAGTACCGAAATTGCAGGATCTATGTTGTGTGAAAAGAGAGGATGGGAGCCATCAGATATTGATGGCACCTCACTCCAAATCTATGCACAATTTGGTCCAGCGGTCTCAGATACACACCGATTGGGAGGGATAAGATGGAACCCTGCAGGACAAACCCCACTCCACCAAGGAGAGAGAAGTGCTGCCATTATCCCTACAGATCAAGACACGGTGCAAATTTGAAGTCTTTCTGGCATTTTCTCCACTGACTTTGCCATTTTGGAGTACTGAAGATAGGGTACTTCCAGCTGGAGCAAAATGGAGAGATTTTGGAAAGATGGAACCTGCAACAGCATGGCTACATTTTAATGACATTAGCACTTCAAATTTCAGGAGAAGAATCGGATTTTAAGTTTTGTTTTTTCACTACAAGCCAACCTTAGCCTTTTACTGCTTTGCACCCAACCCCTAGAAGCTGCCATGTGAGTCCATGAAAAGAGAAATACCTAGCTTCTGTCCTGAGACTAGGATAAGATCAACTGCTACCATGTACCAAATGCCCAAGTGACATCAAATGCCAATTGCCCATCATCATTCTAGCCCATGACCACACCCACCACAAATGGTCCTACAGGACACTGGGGCAGCAGTGGGGCAACTGGCAGTGGGTTGAGACTTCAGCCTAAAAAGCCACCTACCTGCCAAACTTGCAAAGCACAGCCCCACATGCACTGATACTGCTGTTAGAGGGAAGGGAAGAAAACCAAGCTGAAAGATGGTCCCACTGTGCAAGTGGTTAAGCCAGTGGACAGCAATTGCTTGAGTGTGTTTGTATTTTAACTCTGTCCTATTTCACTAATACCAGCACACCAGTTGATTGTCAGCCACTCCCACCTCCACTACTTCTATATCATCCCTCCCTCAACACAAAAAACCCAACCACCACCCCCCAGTCATTTTAACATCTTACCATGTCAGTGCTCCAGAAGTCACCTTGCGGTAAAAAAACAAGACGATACCCCACACCAGGTGCATGCCCACCTGCTCATTTATTAGGTGTTTGCCAGATGTTAGCCCACACCCACCAAATGGCCCCTATCCACATACCAGTCATGGCAGAGTCCAGGGACATTGCAGGTCCACCATGTGGGTGAATCCGGGCTAATGTGCACCTATGTAGCCATTTCCCATCAATTAGGTAGTGCACAGCCTCCTAATGTCCACGTCCTTCAGCACCAGAGTGTCATGGGCAAAAAGCCTAGAGCACTCCATGGCACAATGGCTTCTGGCCCCTCTCTTTGCTCTTGCACTCACTAGTGCCTTAAAAACCCACTGCACCATTTTCCCACTGCAACCGCTCCCATTCCCAGCTTGAAAGCTGCAACCACCCGCAGACATCTCTCCATGTTCACCTGCCAGGAAGGGATCGACACAGACACCCTGACTCTCATGGCTCCAGCTCAAGAGCTTGCCTTTGTCTGGTGGTTTTCCCACCCCGGTGATGGCATACGGCAAGCAAATACACCTAAAAGGGGGGGGGGGAGAAGAGGAAGAGGAGGATTTGCATTTACACAGCTGTATGATAAAGGCTTCCATTTATTGTTAGCCAACAATGCTTTTTATCATTTACTGTGTTCCCAGGAGAAAACAGAGGAGGAAAATCACTGGAAGACAGCTACACAGGATGGGAAGGGTATGCATAGGGGTGGGGGGGAAGAAGGCACCATAGCAGGCAGAGGGTGGTGCGATGGTCAAAGCCAAAATGGCAGCCGGAGGGGGGGGCAAAAGAATGGAGTGGGTTTCTCTACAGTGATCAGGCCTGTGGGCTGGCAGGGTTGGGGGAAGGCATCATGGCGAGCCAACAGGCTGGCATGGGGAGGGGAAGCCAAAATGGCAGTCGGGCATAGAAGCACAGAAGGTGGCCAGGGGTGGGAGGGGATGGTGTGAATGGCAAAGAACCTTCAGGATAGACAGAAGACAAAATGACAGCAGGCGGGAAAACTGAAATGGCACCCAGAGGGAAAAAATCACATGGCAGTGGGATACCACTGCAGCAACTGCAAAGCAGCCACGTAGCTACTCATTCCCGCTTCCCTTCAGACAGGTTTATTTAACAAAGATGTTTTTTAAGAGGCCAGCACATGCCAAATTCAAATGTGTTGTCCCAGGTGGTTTGCAGCACTGCTAGTTGAGGCTTCGATGTCCAGTCTCGCTGCAGTAACTGAACTCTATGCCCACCAGGTCTTTAATATTAGTCAGTGTACGTGTTGTTGGGAAGAACTTTAGGTCTCTTTAGGGCACCTGCAAGTGTTGCCTGGGCAGCAACACTTGCAGGTTGCTGCCTAGGTGTCTGTCTATATGTATCCACCGAGTCTGAAATTTCATTGCACCTTTTCGGTATTCTTTTAGGAGTACATATAGGGACTCTGCTGGGTACCACCACGGGCCACCCACAAATGTTGCTGGGCACCAAAGCTTGCGTAAGGCAGTCTCTTCCATACGTGGCAACAACTAGCACAATGTTTTGCAGCTAGTTGCAGACAAGTACCTTTTATGCCTTTTTGCTGCCTAACAGGGGTTGTATAAAAATATTTAAAAGTTTAGTATAGAAGTACTGTATAAAATACTGGCATGTTCAATCCATTTTATGGTACTGAGTCATACTTTGCATCCACACATTGGAGGCCACTCCACCTTCCTCTCCCAGCGCTTCCAGCTCATGATTTAGCAGCAAGTCCCATAGATTCTGTAGTTTTTTTTTAAGAAGTCTACAACTGTAAGATCTGAAAATCAAATTCACACACAGAGGTCTGACTCGTGATTTTGAGCTGGCAACTTGGCCCCATGTTCCCATCCCATTAATCCACAAGTTTAAAGGCTTTTAAAAAGAACTCGCTTCCTGGTTGTCTGCGCTGACCATTATCAGAATTAACAACCTCCCTTTCCACGCTGCAAAAAAACAAAAACAAAACCCCAAACCAGCCAAGCCGCCCCCTACCCCCCCAAGTCCCAGGAAAAAATCCTTAAGAACATAAGTAGTGCTATACTATGTCAGACCAATAGTCCATCAAGCCCAGCAGCCACGCTCTTGGGAGACGTACCCAACAGGTTACAATGGGCAATCGAGTCCCTGTTCCAGCCCCCAACAGTAAGAGGTTACATTCCCCAAAACTACTTGGCTAATAGCCATTAATGGACTTATCTTCCAAGAATTTATCCAATCCCTTTTTAAAACTAGCTACACTACTGGCCGTGACCACTTTCTCTGGCAGTAAGTTCCACAAGTTAAGCGTGTGCCGAGTGAAAAAATACTTATTTGTTTTAAGTCTGCTACCAGTTAATTTCATGAAGTGTCCCCTTGTTCTAGTTCTCTTAGAGAGGGTAAATAACCACTCTCTGTGTTCCACACCACTCATGATTTTATAAACTTCTGTCATATTCCCCTCTCAGTCGTCTCTTCTCCAAGCTGAAGAGCCCTAACCTACCAAACCTCTCCTCATACGGGAGCTGTTCCATACCCTGGATCATTTGGCTCTGTTCACATGTCCCTATCTGTATTTCCTTGTTATGGTCTAAAGCACCTTTGTACAAAATTTGATGCTTGTATCACAAAGTGCACAATTCTTATGCTATGCCGCCCTACTAATATGCATCACTTTGCACTTGTCCACATTAAATTTCATCTACCATTTGGATGTCCACTCACCCAGTCTCCTCCTGCAATTCTTCAGTGTCGGCTTGGGTTTTAACTACCTTAAATAACTTTGTGTCATCTGCAAATCTGGTCACCTCGCTTTTTAATATAGCCATTAATCTGGAGAAAGGAGTAACCACCACCAGTCTTAGTAAAGATCCCTGGGGCACTCCACTAGTCTCTCCACTGTCATCCCAGACCATTTAGTCCTCTTTGCTGCCTATCTTTTAATCAGTTGCCGATCCACGCTAGGACACTGCCTCTTATCCCATGACTTTGATTTCCTCAAAAGTCTCATGGAGGGATCTTATCAAACACCTTCTGAAAGTCCAGATACACTATATCAAGCAGCTCACCCTTATTCACATACTTATTTACACTCTCAAAGAATTCCAATGTTAGTGAGGCATGACTTCCCTTTCCTAAACCCATGTTGACTCTTCCCCATTAAGCTATGTTTATCAATATGCTCAGCAATTTTGTTCTTAAGAACCGTTTCCATCAGTTTACCTGGCACCGACGTCAGGCTCACCGGTCTGTAGTCTCCAGGGTCACCTCTGGAACCTTTTTTAAATATTGACGTTACATTCGCTACCCTCCAATCCTCTGGTACAGTAGCAGATTTTAGTGATAGGTTACAAATTACCAGTAGTAGGTCTGCAACTTCATATTTAAGTTCCTTTAGAACTCGGGGATGAATACCATCTGGTCCTGGTGATTTGTTACTATTAAGTTTGCTCCAGAACCTCCTCCAGAGTCACCCTGATTTGGGACAGTTCTTCCGATTCCTCACCTACAAAGACTTGGTCTGGTGTGGGTATCTCTTCAACATCCTCAGCGGTGAAGACAGAAGCAAATAATTCATTCAGATTCTCTGCAATGTCCTTATCCTCCCAGAGCACCCCTTTCACCCTGGTCATCTACGGCCCAACTGACTCTCTAGCAAGCTTCCTGCTTCTGATGTACTTGAAAAAGTTTTTTATTATTATTTTTTGCGTCTTTAGGGAGTCGTTCCTCAAATTCCCTCTTGGCCTGTCTTAACGTTTTACGTCTAATTTGGAAAGGCTCTAATAACATTCTTTGGCTTTAATAGCCTCCTTCACCTCCCCATTTAGCCACACTGGCAGACATTTGGTTCTCTTGCTACCTTTTTTATTTGCGGAATACATTTAATCTGTGCTTCCAAGGTGGCATTTTAAAATAATCTCCTCATCTTCCATACGTTTAACCCTCGCAACTGCTCCTTTTAATTTCCCTGCTAAAAGGGGAACTATGCAAAAATGAGGAAAGTAGTTAAAGTTAAAAGTTACTCGTAGTTGGGTTTTTTTTGTCAATCTCCTTCCTATAGCTATATCAAATCTGATTATATTATGATTGCTATTACCAAGCGGCTCTACCACCATAACCCCTTGCATCAGGTCCTGTGCTCCACTTAAGACTAGATCCAAGGTGGCTCCTCCTCTCGTAGGTTCCAGGACCAGCTGTTCCAAGAAGCAGTCATTTATGGCATCTAGAAATTTGACCTCCGCATCACACCCTGGGGAGACATTCACCCAGTCTATTAGGGTAATTGAAATCACCCATTATTATTGTGTTTCCAACTTTAGTAGCCTGTCTAATCTCAGTTAGCATTTCACTGTCAATTTCACCATCCTGATCAGGGGCCAATAGTATAATCCAGCTGTTACACACTTCCCCAATGCACTTGGAATTTCTATCCAAAGAGATTCCAGAGTACATTTCATTTTTGTGTAAAATTTCAAGCCTACTCAACTCAATGCTTTCTCCAACATACAGCGCCATCCCCAAACCAGCTTGATTTACATTGTTATTTCTAAATATTTTGTACCCTGGTATTACAGTGTCCCATTGGTTATCTTCCCTCCACCAGGTCTCCGAGATTCCAATTATGTCTAATATCTTCATTTAGTGCTAAACACTAATTCTTCCATCTTGCTTTTAGATTTCTAGCATTTGTATACAGACACAAACATTTTCTTTTTACTGTTATTCGGGAAGTTGTTACTGCATATTTTGCTTAATTTGGAGGTATTTAAGTTTGCCTCTTCCATACTAGTGCTCGCCTGTTCCTTCTCAGATTCTTTCCTGTCCTCTTTATTGGATTGCACTGTATCACTACTAATGATGGCATCCTTTTGGTTTGCTTTCGTCCGAACTACATGTTACACAGCAACTGTCTGCTTCCCTAGACCTTAGTTTAAAAACTCTATGACCTTCTTGATTTTTAGCACCAGCAGTCTGGTTCCATTTTGGTTAAGGTGCCCATCCTTCCACTATATGCTTCTCTTCCCCAAAAGGTTCCCCAGTTCCTAACCTAAATCCCTCCTCCCTGCACCATCGTCTCATCCACACATTGAGACTCTGGAGCTCAACCTGCCTCTGGGGCCCTGAGTGTGGAACAAGAAGCATTTCAGAGAATGCTATCCTGCAGGTTTGCGATCTCAACTTCCTTCGTGGGAGCCTAAATTTAGCCTCCAGAACCTCCTTCCTAGACCTTCCTATGTCACTGGAGCCAACATGGACCACAATGGCTCCTCCCCAGAACTCGCTAAAATCCTCTCTAGACATTGCCTGAGGTTCGTAACTTTTGCACCCAGCAGGGCAATTGACCATGCAATTCTCATGACTGTCACAAACCCAGCTGTCTATACGATCAAATCGCCCACTACTACAGCCATCCTATTCCTGTAAGTTCATGTCCCCTCCCCTGGAGAAGTATCCTCAGTGAGAGGGGATACTAGGACATCATTTGTAAGGCAGGTCCCAGCTACGGGCTCATTTCCCATCATACCAGCTTGATGCCTTCCTTCCAAAAGACCTTCATCCTCCAAAATAGCACAGGAGCTGCAGGAACAGCAGTGGGACTGCTCTATGATGTCCCTGAAGCTCATCTCTATAAACATCTCCTCTTTAAGCAGAGCTAGTGTGATGTAATGGCTAAGTGTACAGTACTTGGAAGTAAGGGGGATCCTAGTTCTAATCTCACTTTAGACAAACTCACTGGGTGACCTTGGGCCAGTTGCATTATTCTCTCAGTCGAACCTACCTCAAAAGGGTTGTTACAAGGATAAAAAGTTGTGTTACACTGTTGTATGTAAAGCACTCAGAGTGCCCTGACAGAGGGGCACGATATAAAAATAAAGATGATTATTATGTTTGCCTCTGCTCCTCCAGCTTCCAGAGACTGCACTTGTTTTCTGAGCGCCAAGAGCTCTTTGCACTGACTGCACACATACAACCTCTCCCCAAGAGAAAGATAATCATACATATTACACTGGGTGCAAAATACTGGATAGCTCCCACCCTGCTGCTGGACTTCTACCTGCATCTCCCTATTTAACATTTCTCTTAACTAGGACTAAATCTAAAGTAATATAGGTCACAGGCACTGACTTACTACAACTTTGTTTCCTTTTGTTTTAAATGCTAATTAGCACTCCCAGGGTGTAGTGTCCTTGGGTTCACAAGGATGCTATACAGCCTTGCGCTAAACACCCGCTCTTCTCAAATCTCTCTGCCATGAGGCAGGTCTAAGATAAAAACTCAGGTCTTTTGAGCAAGGCTTCAGGCACCGTCACAAAAAACTCCCCCAAAAGAGGGGAAGCTAAAACAGAATGCAGCCCACACCGACTTCCCTATGTATGCACATGCAAGGGGTAATGGTGGTGGAGACGCTTGGCAATAACAATCATAATATAGTCATATATACGAGGGAGAATGACAAGCTACCAGAGTAATATTTAACTTTAAGAGGAACTATGCTAATGTGAGGGAAACTAGTTAGAGGGAAACTAAAAGGAGAAACTGCAAGGACTAAATGTCTGCAAGAGGCATGGAGACTATTTAAAAACACCATCTTGGAAGTCCAGATTAAATGTATTTCACAAGTAAAAAAGGTAGCAGGACTACCAAACATCTGCCAGTGTGACTAAATGGTGAGGTGAAGGAGGCTACTGGAGCCAAAAAGGCACTCTTTAAAAAGAAGAAAAATGCAAAGCTAGTCCTAATGAGGAAGATAGAAAAGAGCATAAGTATTGTCAAATTAAAAGATAAAGCATTAGTAAGGCAGGCCAAGAGGGAATTTGAAGAGCAACTTGCTAAAGATGCAAAAACTAGTGATAAAAAGTTTTCACGTGCAACAGAAGCAAGAAGTCTGCTAAAGAATCAGTTGGACTATTAGATGACCAGGGGGGTAAAAAGGGGAGGATAAGGCCATTGCAGAGATGCTGAATGAATTTGTTGCTTCAGTCTTCACTAAAGAGGATGCTGGGGAACTATTCTTTGTAGGTGATTAATTGGAACCGTCACAAGCCAACATGACTCTGGGAGAGCTTCTAGAGTAAAATTGACAAGCTAAATAGTAACAAATCAACAGAGCCAGATAGTATTCACCCCCGAGTTCTGAAAAATGAAACTGTAAACCTACTATTGGTAATCTATAACCTATTACTAAAATTTGCCACTGCACCCAAGGATTGGGAGTAGCAAGTGCAACACCAGTATCTTCATAGGCAATCCTGGGAGCTATGAACAGGTGAGCCGGATGTCTGTGCCAGGCAAACTGGTGGAAACTGTTAAGAATAGAATTACTGCGCGTATCAATAAACATGACGTAACAGGGAAGAGTTGACCTGGATTTAACAAAGGGAAGTTGTGCATCACTAATCTATTGGAATTTTGAGGATGTAAATAAGCATGTTGATAAGAGTGAGTCTGTCAATACAGTGTATTTGGATTTTCAGTAAGCATTTGATAAGGTCCCTCAAAAGATTCTCTTGAGGAAATTAGTCATGGGATAGGAGGTAGTGTCCTATTGCTCACTGGTAACTAGTTAAAGGATAGGAAACAAGGGTAGGACTAAATGGCTGAGTTTTCATCATGGAGAGAATAGTGGAGTGCCCCAGAAATCTGCACTGGACTGTTAAAGTATTTGTTAATGATGTGGAAAGGTAACTGAGGTGATCCAAATTTGCACGTGACCATTATTTAAGCGGACCTGAGCAGACTGTGAGGAACTGCAGGAGGATCTTGCAAGACTGGGTGACTGGGCAACTAATTGGCAGATGAAATTCAATGTTGAAAAGTAAAAAGCGATACATATATGGAAAAATAATCCAACTATATGTACACAGTGCTGGGTTCCAAAGTAGGAGTTACCACTTAGGAAAGGATCTTGGGAGTCATTATGGACAATACTTCGAAATCCTCAGCTCAATGAGTGGCAATGGTCAAAAAGCCAAATGTTAAGAATCATCTGGAAAGGGAACAGGTCACTGTTTACAGGTATACATAGGTCAACTGCCTCGTTTACCATTAAAAAAAGATTACACCACACCCATACAATTTTAAGTTTACAGTCATCCTTGTCACACACCCCATAGTTGCAACAGGCAGACTTGATGTCAGGAAAAGGATGAGAGATACAGGATGAGAGTTGCTTGGTAGGTGGACTGATATGAAGCGTATTGCCATTTCTGTTGGAGTTTGGAGGGATAACATAAGAAGGGGAACAAAGTCTTATTTTACAGTTTAAGAGTTTATATTTCTTTACCACCACCACGGAATACAGCATTAAGCAGTGCTTAATGCTAAGTGAAATTTCCTACTAATTACTAGAGATATATTGCTGTATTAGTCTGCCAATACAGTAACAGTAATGGAGGTGAAAGAAAAAGTAGTATGCTCAAAGAGTCGGATCTCAAGACCAGCAGATATTCCACTCTATAATACAGACTAAATAAAAGACCTATGCTGCTTTATTTACAAAAATGTATCTAGCCCAGCTCCTGAAATACCTCTTTCACTTCTAAAACACTGGTCTGATGAAAAGTTGTGCAAAAGTGTTTTCAAGCATACACAGGATTAAAAAACCACACACGCACACCAGTATATTATACTGGACACTCATTTTAACACTTTACAAAAAATTCAACTTGTGCAGATGTACATTTAGGATCTTTCTTTTACATACCGTTCCAGCAGTGTCTAAGATTTCAAGCATACATTGTTGTGCATCTACTTCAACTTGCTGCCAAGAAAAAAAAAAGGAATAAGTTTAAACTTATTTATACAAGCATGAAAAGATGTAAAATAAGTTTTGGAAAAGTTTGTATACATATTCCAAAAGCAGGACACATGATGAAACGATTGTAGATATTTTTAGTATTGATGGTAAATGTTTTACCAGGGAACAGTTAACCTTGTTTCCTTTAGTGTCCACTCATAATAATGTCATGAGAGTTGGTGTCTCACGTAGTGCATTAGCAAAAATTACAAGGGCCATTCAGATCACATGGGAAAAGAACATGTAATCAGAATCAGTAAAATTTTATCGCTACATGCAGGTTTAACCTTTTAGTAATTCAGTGTGCTAGTATAGGCATAAAAGGCATCCCAAAGTCTAATCAGAAATTGAACTAGAGAGTTTTTGCATCAGTTAGTATTCATACATGAAACTTGCCTCCTTCCCAGACATTCCCCTTCACCCCCAGACCAACAGCATGCCCATGTACTGGCCCACATGCCATCATGTGCATGTGCCTTAGGCTGCGAAGCATTCTCTCCCTGCCTTGGGAGGATGCCATGTGGGGGAACTGGATTAGAAACATGTGTTCCTAGCCCAGGGTGAGTTAATGGGTAGCTATCATGCCATTTTATTTCCACCATCTGCATGTGTGCTAAGGATGGCATTTTTGTACCTGTTTAAGCATTCCTAAACTGGTAATAGGTCTTACTGGAGACACGGCCTAGTACTTTTCATATCTCGGGGACCGCCTCGCCCTCCGTGCCTCAGGGCGATCCCTTCGGTCCACCAGGGGTGCCTTTCTGGAGGTCCCCCATGTAAGATGGGGGGTCACAATGGAGAGGGTGTTCTCGGTGGCTGGGCCACGGTTATGGAATTCCCTCCCAGAGGAGGCTTGCCTAGCCCCGGGCCTGTTGGCCTTTTGACGTGTCTGTAAGACTTGGCTGTTTGCCCAGGCCTTCAGAGGGAAGGGTGGGGGTTGGAAGGAAGGGTGGGAGGGGAATGTTTAGGGGGGTAGTTTTAATTATTCATATTGTTGTTTCTATATATTGTATTGTTTTAACTGTTGTGAGCCACCCCGAGATGCCGTAGGCATGAGGGGGCTGCCAATAAATAAATAAATTTAATCACACGACGTGTTATTCTCTACCACCACCACCACCCCAAATTATATTGTTTTTACAAAACAAAGCTGTAAAGCCTTATTGGACTAAACTATGCAAGCAAGTTCAGGGCTTAAAAAGGGATCCTATTCAATAGGACACTCGTATCCTTTTTCTTTCACTGGAGGTATGGAAATTTAGATCCACACCTATTTTGTAAGTGGATTTGAACTTGGGAGACATGATATTACTGTTCATATCCTTTTTTCTATGTATTACCTAACCTCTCAGACTTGACATCCCCTCAGCAGCCATTACTTGGTTGCAGGTTTGTTTAAGTGTCCATTCATAACCAAAAGCATGCCCAGTACATGTTACATAAGTATCACTTTCAAGGTTTGCATCCAAAAGATCAAAACCTCAAGAAATATTTCACCTTAAAAATGTGTCTATTAATGAACTCTAAACAGTTTTTAAAACCCAAAATCATACATTTTCAACAAGTTTTACATTATTGCAATGATCACCTAACAAGGAAATGTTAATGCCATAGCTATTGGCCTAATTTGGAAGCAAGAGGGGAAGGTATCTATCAGATTGTGTAAATGCAATGATCAGGCCAATTTAGAGAAGAGTAAGTTTTCCAAGTGATATTTTGGAAATGTGGGGTACCAGAGAGCATAGCAAAGCTCATCACTGAACCAGAGATCAAAAGGATAATTCCCCTATATATATTTTTTGTCCAAAGTTGTTAGCTACCTATTAAAACAAGCAATTTTGAAAGCTTTAGATGAACCTTATTTTGATACTGCACATACCTTTCTATAAGAGTCTTCTATCGTAGGATCATATTTTTCAACAAATATTCCTTGAACGAACTGTACTGTCTGCAACAAGAGATATTGTCATATACTGCTCTCTCTCTATACAAATACCTTTAACGACTTGTTATAGAGAGACATACACAGTTACCAAGAACCTGTATATTTAGAGATTGCTGTTAATGGGGAGAATCTATTTCTTTAGAACACTGTGAAATAGAAGTTACTTCTAATAAAAATCTAAAGTACACATGCAAATTACATATGCATTTCACATTGCAGCATCATGGAGGTAAGTGGATATGGCCAAATTTCTTAAAACAGAGTGCAAAAAACCAAATTTGAGTTTGCGTAAGGGGAACCATAAGACATAGTAATTACCCAGAGGGAGGCTATTCAAGGAGATGATTGTGTGAACGTGTGGGTGTTAAGTTACTTAACTTGCACAGTTCACACTCCTTTCCCTGTTCACATGATCACTTGCTTACAGTCTGCACTCTTAATTAGGCACTTATATTCCTGGGGGTAAGCTGCTGCTTCTCCTTCCCCATTTGTTTGCTATAATCTCTGTTTGTGTTAACAAAAAGAAGAGTTCAAGGGTTACTACTTCAGAATAGTTGTTCAACTGAACAAATCCCAAGTGGACAGATATCACATACACTGTGTAGTTATGCAACTTTCCCCACAATTCATGAGCTTAAGAGTCTATAAACTGATTACCTACAAGAGAGCTACTTTAACATTTAAGGTTGCCAGATCAGACACTCAAGAAATACTAGAATTAAAGGCTGCTCACCCCCTTTCTCCCATATGCAACATCACACAGTCTAATTATGAATCATTTTTCCATAGGACCTCAATTCAGTGTGCATAATAGTCAATGGTCATTATGGATCTGAATCTCTTTGTTCTCTTTGTTCCATGTGCAGGCCTAAGCACACACACCATCCAAACCTTGCACTAAGTACAGAATTAGTAACTAAGTGTCTCTCTATGGTGCACCCCACGATATTAGCAAACATTAGTTTAACCTTTCAGCCTCCTCCTTTGAGCAGTTCTTTTGCCTCTCAAAGGGTGAAAACAGACATGATACTAACCACCCTTTAACCACCCTTGGTGGTTATTTATGCATGTTGCAGGACTGTATTGGTGCCCTATGCAGCCCTGCAACATGCATAAATGACCACCAAGGGTGGTTAAAGGGTGGTTAGCGTCATGTCTGTTTTCACCCAAAGGTATACATTTTTAAATCTGCCTGTGGTATCCTGCAACTCCAGAAAGCAGATCCACTATTGCACCTCATTCCATTGCTATATTTTTTTGCAGTCATGACAGAAAGCAGCTTGTTTTGATTTCTTGAAGACTGAGCAAATGTAAGACTGATGGCATTAAAACTGAACCTGAACTTGTAATCCATGCACCAAACAAACCATACTAGGTTCTAAGTTAAGACCTTGAACACAACTCTCTGTAAGAACACCAACAGGAGCTTAACCATAATATTATCAAAAATGAACTTTATATCATGGATTGCGAGGTATTGCCCTCCCATCCATTTATAAAAGCTTTTCAAGAGCTCCATATAGTTGCAGAAATTTTTAACTTGCTTTAACTTTTAGCATGATTCCGTAACAGGCAAAATGGGGAAGATATTGTAGTAGCCGCGACTACTCAGCACCTTCAAAAAAGGTAGAGCAGAAGCTTTTCTAATCGGTTCCTCGAAATTTTGTGCATAATTAGAGATTTCTTTGCAAATATTTAATAGTTCTTTACAGGGCACAACAATTGTTGCATTGTGCCTCAGTTTCCCCAAAAGGAAAATGCACTTAGTAGTCCAGACCTGGTCTCGATATAGGGCGCTCTTTTACAATATGTGGAATTTGAGTGTACACTTTGCTAATAAGCCAGCCAGCTCAGCAAAGTATTGTAAAGACCAATTCATTTATATAAATGAGGCTATGAGACTTTAAGAATATAAAAATATGAAGCAATAGTTTATTTAAGTTCAAATAAAGCCATAGGACAAAAGGAACAGTGTCAGTTAAAGGTACATGACTTAGAAAGGCATGTCTGTTCAAAGAATAGCTCTGTTACAAATTCAAAGATCTTAACATCTATAGGATAACATATGCTCTAAGTATTATTGCTATGGTTGACTCAATGCATCATATAGGATATAACATATTACCCAGTCCTTTCCCCATTCTGCCAGATGAAAGAAGTGAAAGAAGCTTCAGGAAAGGAAGCTTTCTGAAAAATCCATTTCTCCTCTCCCTTCTTATAGAATGAAAGATGCTTGGAAGTCAGCTAAAAACTGCTGACGGAGGGTTTTCTCAAAATACATAGTAAGAAGCCTGTTGATACATTCTAAAACAGGTTGCTATCATATAAGATAGGATTAACAATGAGTAAACTCCAAACAAACAAGGCCTCTTCCTGCCCTGCTTGAGAGTCACATATCTGGACTCTAGTCAACAGAAACTATTAAGTTCTTTAACAGACTTGATTATATCTTCTATTCCAGTATACAGGCTGATTGTCCAGTATCTGGTCAAGAGTTCAGTAGAAAGGTCACTATAGGACAGCTGTTTAGGAAATCATACAGAGAGGCTAATTCTGATTTCCAATATATTGAAATACTAATGGTCAAAAATGCTTATATACAGGATACATGACAAATTACTCTTATAGGTTATTGTCCAAAAGATAGCCAGCTACCTAGTTACGTAGTCCCATGCACACTGCAGCTAAGACATGCATGTTATTTGCATGTCTGCAAAGCATTAGTTACAAAGATGTTCATTGGAAAGAATAAAAACTAAAATGAAGTAACCGGGTGCCTGGGGTTATTTAATTTATCCCTTCTAGCTTCCTTACTCATAGTTCAGTTAAGACAACTTTTATGAAATCAAGACACGCATACCTATTGCATGCATACATACATATACTGTATGAACTTTGCTGGAACTCTTTGTATGTGCGATTTAATACTCAAGATGAACTACTGCCATTATCTTAAAACAAGAAATTTTTCTACACTGCTCTGGACTGTTTGGATTCTTGCGCCAGCATCTCATCTTTACTGTCTAGCTTTCAACTGAACTCTACATCAACACTATATTTAGATTTTGCTTTTAAAGGCATCTTTTAAAACAAACGTTTGAATTGTGTAGTGCCTTGAAGTCACAGGAATTCCATGTGCAATCCCTTGCTCCAGAACAGCTTAAAGTTTGGTCTAGCAGCTCTCCCAGAACCTGGAGCCTTAACCCCAAGATTCACATATGGCCTTGGAAAATGAGCCCCCAAGCCACAAGGTCACAAAAGGCTAGGCATTTAAATCTCACTTCTCTGATTATGCTTCTTGTACATGCTTCACCTGTGAACTCAGGGTACTGACTCAAAGACTGAAGGAGTAGTTCCTACTTCCTCAGCTCTAAAATAGACAGAGGACAAGAGCACAGGACACTTACTATGGTGGCCACACCGTTTCTTCTCCAGAATCCTAACCACTTAATGTATTGGGCAATATACTGAGTCCTCTTTTGGAAGATAAATTAAGAAGTGTAACCAACAATGCTGCAGCTTTTTAAAGGTCTATCACCATAGATAAATGGTAGGTCCAGTATGGCTGAAGCCTCCTAAAGAAGTCTGCTCATTTTTGGGTTAACGGCCTTATGAACAAGCACATTTCTAATATCCATTTGACTGCTTCCTGAAAGAGGGGAGCAACTGTCCTGCATCTTCCCTCCTGCACCGAGTCTCCTTGTGTCACGTTGAACCAGGAGATTGAAGTAGCTAATTAAATATGCCAACAAATGAATATACATGCCCAACTATGGGAATTTGTGACCTGGTGTGTCAATACTACGACTTGCTATGTGGGTAACATTTGAAAGTAATGTAAACAGTAGTGCTTGAACCAATCAAGAATTCACAATGACCTGACAGGTGGTTTCTAGGGCCAGTGCACCAACAGTGGCCCAACTGAGTGGACAATCTTTCAGGCCACTCAGCACCTTTCTCCGCATGAAGTTTTCACAGGTACCTTGGTAGATGTATACATGCACATTAACACAGCAAGGTAGGAGTTTGACTAATCATGTAAAGTCACAAGTCAGTCATCTGTGTGCATATTTGGCAGAGTGCATGCATCTATTTACTAGAAAAAGGGGTCCTAAAAGTCAGCACCGAAAATGTACTGAATCAACTGCTTTAAGGGAACTTAATTACAGCATTGAAGAAATACTACTTACCAGGGCAGATTTTCCAACACCTCCCGAGCCAAGAACTACTAGCTTGTATTCACGCATGATGTAAACGTTCAGTTACAACCTCAATTCCTAAAATACACAAAAGTAAGTCACCATTATACAGGTTATTTTACTATGTTTAATAGATCTTTAATCTCACTAGCTTACACAGAATCAAAATAGTACATAAATTATTCAGTGCAAGAACGCTTTTATTTTGAAGCAAGACAGACATCTGTCTTCTAACCCCAATGTGCCTAACTGGATAGAACAGTGGGGAATGGCGATGCAAAAGGACTAGGGATCACCAAAATATCCCATGAAGACACTCTCTCCTCCTAGGGAATTATTAAATCCTGTCATACATAACTTAAAGAAAGAGCATTTAAGGCCTTGAAGAACGTGAGAAAATACTAGTCTCAGAAAAAAACTTTCATAGATTAATAGAAAGCAGGATGTATGGTGAGCCATGGGCTTATGTGCCCTGCCCACCTTTTCACCAGCTCTCTCAGGAAGAAAAAAAATGCCTCCTAAAGGAGCCACGGCCAGAGAAAGGAAAGTGGGCTGGTATGCAGTTTTTGAACGCACCTAATCAGCAGCAAGTTATGTGGTATCCAGCAGATCCAATCCTTTTGTTCATTATAGTGAAGGGTTCATAATAACAAAAAAGGCGAAGTGGCAAGGGAGTTTCCAGGCTTATTACAACCAAGGGTACATTATCAGGGCTCCATAGATTCTGCACAGCTGCAACTCGGATAATTTCTGCAGAATTTGGCACCAGTTCAAGTTTGTGGAAATGGCTGGCTGCAGCACGGAATTGTAGTTTAGGAGAACATGAGCCTCTGCTATTCCTGCCTCTATTGTGAGCCTTAGCCACATCTCCCTGGGAGTAGAAGCTAGAATCTCCCTCTCCCCAAACTCTCCCCTCCACCAATCACTTTCAAAAACCACCCTCTACCTGACCTGCGGAAAGCCTCGATTCCCCTAGATGCTTTCCCCAGCTGGTCACCTCTCCTCCCAACAAGAGGGATGACAGTTTGGAGGTGCGTGTGTAGTGTAGAGAGGAGGACTGAAATGAGATTTTGCCAGAACGGGAGATCTTGTCAATTGATTCTTGATACGGTCTTGGTTGAATTGAGAATTTCTCGCTTGAGACTGATTTTCTATTTACCAACAACTTTCTGCTTACCATTCATTTGCCACTTAATACATGCCAAGGGTACCATTTTGCTTCTGGGTTGGTTATTTCCTCACTTCTGAGCCAATTGCTGTGCAAATAGCCTACCCTTTAACTCCCCTCCTAGTGACCCTTGCTTTGACCAATTGGCAGCAGATCTGTAAACAAATCTGGTATGCAGATGCAGACTGGTCAAAGCAACGGGAACACAGAACAGCAATTCTGATTGGAGGCACTAGAGTGGTGGTTAAGGGGTGGGCTATCTGCACAGTGATCTTGTGAGTAAAACGTTTTGCTGCTCCGTCAGTCCTAGGAGCCAAGAGAAACTGCCAATATTGCATGTTTCCACTTTGCTTCTCCTTCCTACCCTGCTCCACCTCTGAACCCCACTGCCCTTCTTCATGCCATGCCCGGACTCTGCCAGCTCTCCCTTGGCACAGCGCTCTCCCAAATAAAGGCAACCCAAGCTTTGCAGCCAGAATTATGCAAATAAAGCAAATCTGTATAACTCTGCTCACAGACTATACAGAGCACTGGCTATAAAATCAGGGATCTGTCTCCACTGTATTTTCCCCATTGGTGACAATGGGGAAAATGCAGTGAACATGGGTCACTGAATTTAGTGGATATTGTTATAACAAGGGGGCTCTTAATATTCTAGGAATTTTATGGCTTATATACACACAATATACTCCATAAAAATCTCTGTTTTACTTATACAGGAAGCAACAATATAAACTGACAGCATGGACACTCGATATACCTGCTGAGGGTTGAAGCCCATTAGTATTAAGTTCTGTTCTTAGCTAACTGCTGTTGTTCATGGCAATGTTGGTCATCTAAAATTCTTGCAGCTTCAGCAAACAGTTACAAGTGCAGTAGTGGAATTAGGACCCACCCCTGATTAACAACACACATGTAAGTCTTGAATGAAGTTAGCTGGACTACATGCCCAACAATAAAGTTGGTAAGTAAATAAGTAAAATTAATATTTTCACTGAAGTTTATAGCAAATGTGAATAATCTTTAGAAGATGAGTCTCCTGGAGTTAAAGAAATGTCTCTCTCTTTAGGCATCTGTGATGGAGGCCTGGAGTAGACAGGCACTTATCGATAAATGGGTGGCTGTTGTCACTTCATAGCTGTCACTGAATTACAGCATCCAACACATACTAGCTAAATCTTCACTTGTTAATTTTACCCTCCACAGAGGAAGAGGTGTTCTTGATACTGAGGAGTTGACAAAGCAGTCTCAGGAGCACCAACATATTCACTCAGCTTGCAGGCATAAAATAGAGGCTCCCTTAGACTGCTCCCCACAGAACACACTTTAGCTGAACAGGACTTTTGTTTTGTCCATAAAAAGGGGGTCATATGTTGGTACATATGACCCCCTTTTTATAGACAAAACAAAAGTTTGCAGGGCGCTCTTACAAAATTTGGGGTCCTTACTAACCTTAGAGCTTCTGCCCCCTGTTAAATTAGTACATGGATCATGAGTTCCAACTGGAGGAACACAGGCAGAAGCTGTACTATACATGTTTTTCCCAGACTGTCATTTTCACTGTAGCATTAAAAAGATGAAAAACGAGTGGGGAAGGAGATTGTCACTAAATATTTTTCCAACTCCTCCATTAGGAAACATTAGCATGTGCCCATGAGACACTGCTACAGGTTTTCCAACTAGGGAAATTTGGGGAAGTGTTAGAAATACCAAGGAAAGTAGAGATGAGCCTATTTTTCCTCCCCACATTCTGGCACTTTTCCAAGTGCCCACCTACTTTCTGCACCTCCAAGCACCAGGACTCGCCTACCACCCCCCCAACCAATTTTGCAGGGTGTGAGTCAGCAGATATCTGGTAAGCCAGCGCGCTGCACTGGCTGCCTATAATGTACCGAGCCAGATTCAAGGTATTGGTTTTAGCCTATAAAGCCCTACACAGTCTTGGCCTAGGATACCTCAGGGACCGCCTCACCTTCTGCGCCCCAGGGCAGTCCCTTTGGTCCACTGGGGGCGCCTTCTTGGAGGTCCCCCACATAAGGTGGAGGGCCACAATGGAGAGGGCATTCTCGGTGGCTGGGCCGTGATTATGGAACTCCCTCCCGGAGGAAGCCCGTCTGGCCCCAAGTCTGTTGGCT
>QEPC01006720.1:788050-821919 GCA_003113815.1 Sphenodon punctatus | reverse complement strand
GGGGCCAGGACCTGGCGTGGACAATATAAAAGAAAAAAAAAGTTTCCTTACCGCCTGCCACTCGCTTCCCCCATCCCCTGCAGCTCCTAGAGTGGCGAGTTGCTCGCCTCACCAAGCTGCAGAGGGGGGGAAGTGGCAGGCAGCAACTGCAAGGGTGGCCGGCAGCAGTGGGTGGGCCCCCACAGGCACGGGCCCGGGTGCAACTGAGCCCCCCCGCACCACAGTAGCTACGCCCCTGACACAAGTCTACTTTAATACAATTGGTTTTTAAAAGTTACTAAGGCTCATAAAATCTGAGCAAACAGAAAGTGAAGTAGTCCAAACCTAAAAGGACAGCTCAGTTTGCTTGCCTACCTAAACAAACAATTTAAAGCCAACTGACTATATCTATAAAACTGAAGACTGCTTAAAATGTAAAGCAGCCCTATTAATACGGAGTACTTTAGTGCCTTTTAAAAGCATAGCTTTCACAGAACAGAAGTTGATGTACAAATCGGGTAGGTATTTACCAGTAACATTGGTTCTTTGAGTTGGGGGTCTCTATTTATTCCCATTGTGCCACATGGCACCAAAGTTGAACTTTAATCAACTTAGTGGCTACAGCAGGCAGTCTGCGATGACAGAGTCAGGTATAAGTATCCTTGAGCTCCCCTCAGTTCCATCTCAAACTCAGAAGATTTTACTCAGAGGGGGAGGAAGGGTGAGAATGGGACTATGTAGAGGGCAGAACCAATGTTACAGGTAACAGGTGGTCCCTACATAATTAGGATAGATTCCCAAGCACATACTGGCAGCAGAGGTATGAATACTAAACCAGTTTATTGCAACATGTGGTTCATTATGAAAACAGTAACAAAACAGAGACCAAGATGAGCATCTTCTCTGGATGTCACTGTCTAGTGAAAGCATGTGGGAGCTCCATGTAGCCAGCCTGCATACACCTAGTATATAACATTAAGAAAGACTGCTGAAGTAACCACTGCCCTAGAAGGGTGAACCCTAATATTGATGGGGCTTCCAGTGCTACAGCATAAGGATATAAGTGGAGCTGATCTCAGCCAAAAAAAATAAAAATTGTTCACCAACCCTCCTACTCAAACACTTAGCTGCAAAGGAAACAGAAGTGAATCATGTTTTCAAAAGGCCCTTGTGATCTCTAAGACAGGATTGCCCATACACCCAAGGTATGAAGTACTGCTTCTCCTCGGGAGGCATATGGCTTTAGGGGGAAAAAAACAACAACCTGGTAACAATATGGACTGGTTTAACTTTCAGTAGGAAAGTGGGAGCAGGTTTGAGTACAAACTTATCTTTATGAGCCAATAGGTACAAAGGTTTGCTAGACAGTACCTGAAGCTAACTCCGAGCTGATACGATTGCCACTAGGAACAATATCATAATGAGGTGTGCTGCAAGGAAGCTTCCCTCAAGGGTTAAAATACTGGCCTCGCTAATTAACGAAGGACCATACTGAGATCCTATTCCAGTGGAAAGGAATTCATAGCTCCTCTAAAGAATTACTTTACCAAATTGTATGCAAGAATGGGTTTCTCATCCACCTAAGGCAGGAAGGAGGACAGGGCTGAAGCATGTACCTCAGTTGATGTTAGTGAAAGGCCAAAAAGGAACATAAAAAAAATATATATTCTAAAATATCCAGAAGAGTAGCCTTTAAAAAGGTGGTCACTCCCTAGGCCAAGCCCATGCATTAAACCTACACCACTTGGCTACATAACAATGACTAGTATAAATTCTACTAGACAGCAATATCTGTTAGACCTGGATAGATCACGATCACTCCAGGTCTTCTAGCATTGAGTTCTCCAAGTTGTTAGATGGAAAGTATTCAGATCCGGGTGGCATATCCTGCTCTTCTGCTGAATCAGGGAGTCTGGAGGAGTTTTAAGCAAACGCCTCAGCGTCTCCCCATCCATTACCCAATCACCCAGTCATCACACGTTACAGGGCTACTACATGGGTCACCAATGCCATCCTCCAACATGCATGATGGGTGAGTAATGGGTGGGAAGGCACTTGTCTAAAATCACCCTGGGACTCTTGGAAGCAGGATTCTCAGGCAATGAGCACCTGTTCACCAGGGCTTGAAACACAGAGTGCTTTACTACCCTTTTATGGATTCTCCCAACTAACCTGCTGTGGGAGTATACTTGAAAATTTTCAGTTCCTATTACACAGACTGCTAGGCGGTATTGCCTTGTTGTACACCAATCCCAGATTAGTTGTTAATTTGGGAGCAGGGAGGGGGGGGACAAAACCATCCCTGGTTGTTTATATTAAGCATGGTAGTGATGTTGTCCATACACATCTATAAAATCTTTCCCTACACTAGTGCCTGGGAAAACCCTTCACCCACCAGCTGCTGAAGCAGGAAGCAGCTGATGAAGGGGCTTCCCTGCCCTCCACCAGTGCTATACCCACCAGGATCGGAGCAGCAGCAACAGTTTTCCCGCTGCTTCATCACCTCCTACCCCCTCCATTGATGTTATTGCCCCTGGGATCCTGGTGACACTAACATGAGCGAGGGAGGAAGAGGTTGGGTAGGCAGCATCAGAAACAGCCAGGGAGAGGGGGTGTTCTTTCCTTTCTCTCAGACCCGAACCCCCAGGCAGCTGGGAGAGCGCAAGAGAGCACCAATTGCCCTAGTTGCTTTGATGCAACTGGCCAATGGTCGCATCAAAAGTGCCTGGGGGAGGGGATGCACCCTCCTCTCCCAGTCACCTGGAGGGCTGGGACCCTTCTCCCACTCCCAATGGCTGCAAGCAGAGACATGCACCTGCTCTTCTGCTAGCTACTTCTGATGAGATCCTAGCACTGTTCTGGGACCACATCAGAAGCATCTAGAGGGAGGGGGTGTCATCACAAGCAGCTGGGGCTGCCCCCCTACAAGCTGGGAGAGGAGAGCACGCCCAGAGGCAGAGGCATAGAAGCGCTTGCTCCATGCTACAGTTTCCAAACCACTCTCTAGCCTAGCTTTGTTGGTAGCCACTGCCCACCTTCCAAGCTGGGTTGTTTTCTACATTGCCCACCCACAGAGTTTTTGCTTGCATACTCGCATGCGAAAAACCTCTTGTGGGTGGGCAATGCAATGTCTGATAACACCCTCAGTTACAGAGAATGGAACTTTGAACATTATGACAGTAGAAGGCACATCAGTGAACAATCTGCGAGGGCGAGGAACTTATGGAAGAGGCAAGTTTTTAGGAGGGATTTGAACGTTGAGAAGGCAGAAGAGAGCAAATGTATGCAAAGAGGGAGTTTCCAGGCAAAGGAGTCAGCCTGCAAATTTACTGCAAAGCTATAAAATCTAGTTTCAGTTATATGTGTGACATTTGCTTCATTGCCAATTCTAGCTTGAGTCTGCCTGTGATACCAATTGCCTGTTGTGCCAGTAAGCCTTTGTGTTTAGTTCCCTTGATGTGAATGGCCTTTATTGACATTCAATGATGCTCTCTCCAATTCAGAAACTCTGATGCTAGCCTGTTGTGACTGGAGCTCTTTGTTCTTTGCTACTTGTTTATGCAAGACAATCCACAGATGTCATATCACTATGAAATACTAGTAACTATTGGTTGAACAATGACTTATCACTAGCCTTGGTGCCTTCACTAGCCTAACATGCCGTCAACCACTTAAGAGCCTTATTAAGAAGGCTCTTTAAGGCACAAGGGTACATTATTTGGTAGCATCCAACTCCATGACCATCAATGAAACTTCTTGATGAGTTGCTACTCCTTTTTATCTATTTTGGAGGAAGGGGAAAATTTTGTTCTTACCCACATATTTCCTTCTGATCTCTACCAAGGTGAAGCAATCGTTTGGCTACCTCCCTCCCTATATCCAGACCGACCACCCATAGGGATAGCAAGAAAGCCTTCTAGAATCCAAACCTGAAAATATCCATATATGCTGCAGTTCCCAGTAATCTTTAGAACAATTCAGGCTAGTAGAACAATTTGCTTCTCGGCCTTTTAGGTATCAGAAGACATTCTCTAATAAGATTAGTCATTACACGGATCAGTATTTTGAAAGTTTTGCATGCTTTCCTTCAAAATCAAAACATTTCTCTATTAGGTGTAAGCCAAAAATCTTGGATCATCAAGATTCAAAGGATGATTTATACCAATATCCTAAAGTCTTAACAGAACATTCTGAAAGAAAAGCATGATTTAGTTTAAAATGTAAACTACTAGGATTAAAAGACAACGGTTAAGGATGAAAGTGCATTGAAAATAGAGATACCATGTTTGTTTGAGAGGCTTCTTGTACCTTCCTCAGGAGCAGATCTCCTATAGTCACAGAATAAAATGACTATGAGGTCAAAGCAGTATGGCTGGGCCACTTGGGTGCTCAACATTGTTGTTATTAATGGAGAGCCACCACTGTACCTGGCAGTGTACAAACATACAGGCCACAGGGTGATTTCCTACAGCTCCCAGATAACTGGGAATTGCCCCTTGAGTGCTGCTGCCAACACTACCACAAGGGGGATCCCCCCAGATGCTCTCCTCTGGAATATGGCCAAGAAGCTAAAACGATGACAGGGAGTAGAAAAATCTCCTTATGACAGCAGCAGCTGGGGACAGAAGGAAGCATTGGTGGTAACAGCGAAAGCTCTCTAGGTTACTGGCACCTGGCTGTTCAGTTGTGGCAGCAGCTCCCTCAGAGCTCCAGGGACCACTTCCAGTTGCAAGAGGAATTCTTGCAGAGCTGGCAATGAGTGATTTCAGACGTGCCAGCCTCCCTTGTTGTCACGGTCTGGGATCCGTTTCGGATCCCTGACAGGAATCAGGCCGTCCGTCGTTTAGACATGCCGGCCTGATTCCACTTGGGGATTAGGGAGGGGGCTGTGCGGCTCAATGTGCGGCCGCACAGCCCACCCCCAGCTGCCCACCCTCCTGGAGATGGGGCGGTGCAACAACCAATCCGGTCGCTGCGCCCAATCCCAGATCATGGCCGGGACCACATGCCGGACGCAGCGGAGGTAACAGAAGTTACTCTCCGCCATTTCTGGACCATGGTCCAGGTAACCACCATTCCAGAGGTGAGGCCGGCCTCCCTTCGGAATGGTGGTTATTCGAATTCCCGCCGGAGGTTCACTGGGGAACCCCTTCAGACGTTATGGGCCCTCCTCCACCACAGGGGATTGACTGTGGTAAAAGGGAGGCCCGTAACATCTGAAATCACCCTTAGACGACAGCAGTGTCTTCTTAGGGGCTGGTTTCACCGGAAGCAGTACGAATGTACAGCCCCGTGTTGGGTAAACCAAAATGGAGCACCCCCTGCAATATGGCAATTCCTACTGACATACAACCCCTAGGTGTGCTATTAGCAAGAAGCTTTTATTTTAGATAGCTGTTCCCATTTCTGTAGCATTAGATCTAAGTTACCATCCAGATTAATTATGTGCAATACATACAATACTAATAATTTTTAAGCCAGACCTTGTACTGAATAGCTTGACATGAATAATTTCTCTGGGGAATTCTTCAGCTCCAGGTAGCTTACTCAGTTATCCAGTACTTGTTCTATTTGTATCTTGTCTATTTGGTGTTTACTGGACATAAAATTGGAGGCAGGATGAAGAGGTGGACTCATATAGACTAACAGCAAGTAGCTAGCCAAGAGTTTGTTTCTCCTCATTCCACTAGGCTATATGAGAATCTGGAAGGCTTATTAAATAGCACAAGTGACATTTGTGTTCTGGCGGTACTAATCTCTAAATCGATATCCACCCAGAGGAAGCTATACCTTTGCTTCATTGACCTCGAAAAGGTGTTCAATTCTATATGCAGGGAACGTCTCTGGACCAAATTTCATTCCCTGGTCACAGAACCTAGGTTATTATTTCTTATAATCAAGCTCCATTCGGGGAACTCCCTGCGAGTCCGGGTTAATTCACAAGGTGTACTTTCCACCTCCCTGTTGGTCCTCCCGGCCTTGCGACTCTTCAGAGCTAAGGTGACTGGCCATCTCCTTTATGTGATCCCTGTGTGGGGACCTGCCTTTTTCTCTAATTTGGAGCGTTTGCAGAATAAATTCCTGCGTGTGATTCTGGGTGCCCCTCGAGGGACCCCTCAAGTGATCCTGAGAGCAGAAGTCCTTTGTATCCCCCTCCGAGTTTACGCCATGCAGGCATTCCTCAATTATTGGGTTAGGAAGGTATTATTCCCCTCTTCAAATGGATCTTTATTGGCTCTTACTGTCATCACCGGCCTTGGGGAGAGCTGGATTGGAAGGACTGAGCAAGTGGTTCTCAATCTGGGATTTTCATTTGAGAGCCTGAAAGCTCTTGGGTGGGTGGCCTCCAAAAGCTTAATTAAAAGACAGTTGTGGATCCAGTCTGCGTGAAATGAAAGTGCTTTGATGGCTGCCCAGAAGGTGGCACCCCACTTTATCCCATACAATCCCCTGCTGTTTGGCCCCTACTATCTTTTTTAGTGGCAGGATGCCAACAGACGCATCGCATTTTTCAAAATTAGGGCGAATGTTTTTCCCTCGGCGGTTTTGGAGGGTCGTTACGCGGGGATCCCACAGGGTCAGCGGTTGTGCCCCTTATGCTCCCTGGGCGAGATGGACACTCCCGATCACATCCTTTTTCACTGCCCTCCATTTGAGGGCCCCAGACATAAGTATCTGGGAGGATTCTCCATGAGTGACACCCGGAGACTTTTTAATCCTACTAACTCCGAACTGTCCAGGGCGGTGGCTAACTACTGCTGGGCGGTTACCCAGATCAGACAGTTTATTCTGGCATCCTCCTAAACGTTTGACTATTTACAGATCTGTGAATATGGAAGGGACCCGGTCTGGGGTGATATGACAGTTTTTGTTTTGTAGTCAACTGTTCTTTTATGCTTTGCAAATTTCAGCCTTTGATAAGCAGCCTATTTGTTTTGGACTGTTTACTCTCCGTTTTATTTTTGTTATGGCTTCGGCTAAACAATAAGCTTTATTATTATTATAGCATGAGTCATAAATTTGAGTAATGGTGGTAAGAACTTTACATAATCTTGTTCCCACTTCAGAATCTTTCCATTTTGTAACTTTACGATTGGAGCTTTTGCTAGTTCGAAGATCAGGAAGTTACTAAAACTGGCAGTGAAAAATCATGCTAAATCTTTCAGAAATATTTCCCCCAAACAATTTGTCCTTTACGTTTTGCTGCAGCTAAAAGACAGTCTTAGTTATTGAGACCTTGCTTCATTCATGTGAATTTTCTGCTCCTACTATCCTTGCTGGGAGTCTCGGGGAAATCCAATGTATTTGATCAGGAAATTGAAGTATTTTTCTATTTTTCATTTTGATTTCAGAGTAGTTCTTTAATAGTTACTCATCAAAGAATCAAAGTTGGAAGATACCTCAAGAGGACATCTACAATTCCCAACAGATGGCTGTCCAGCCTCTGCAGCACATTAGAATGGTCCCAGAGATACAGCTCTGGTCTCTGTCTAGGCCTCATGGAATGGAAAAATTGAGATCTTGTCTCTACAAGAGAAGTAGGCCAGTTTAGTTAAACTGGTGGAATCCTCTGACAAGATGTTATTAAATGAATTTATTCCTTTTGATTTAACTTGTATCAGTAATGCTCAACTTAAAATTTACAGTGACCTTAAAATCAGTTTATGAAGTATATGCTAGTTTAATACAGATTTTTCAAATCTATATAATTAAGCTACTGAAGCTTTTCTCCTGCAGAAAAGACTATCCTTGTCTGAAAAGATAACAGGTTCAGAAGACTGCTTTTGCTAAATTAGTGTGTATGTAATAAAATTCAGTGTTATCTCTTCTGTGTGGTTTAACGCAAAGGAAAGGCGTAAAATTACTGTGCCCAATTTTGATGGGAAAGGAGTATCAGGATACTCAGTATCACCTCGTCTTTCTTTTGGCTACCAAGCACTATCCGTCTATATTGAAGATAGCCGATTTGGCACATGCCTTTGTGTCCAGGAGACGTCCCATTAAAAACATGCCGGTGGACTCTAATTGCTAGTTATAATTGGTAGTAATTGTATTAACCATTTTCTTTTTTAATTGGCTTTTGCTCTGTATTTTACGTATTTTCTTGTGTGTACTGTTTCGACCTTTTGGTTATAACAACAAACTAAGTTACTTACTTGAGTTAGACTGAGCAGGTATTTTGTGAAACACTTAGAACTTTTTCTTGTGACTTCATCAGCTCTATAGACATTTTAAAAGCCAGCCAACTGTTCTGCAGAACCTCCATGTGGAGGTCAGAGTTTCTACATTATAGTGTTCCCCCTCCCCCATATCTTTTTTATTATTCAAAAAGTTGGGGCTTTTTCTAAGCCATTCCCTGTTTTAAAAGTACGTTACTGTTGCCAACTCAAGCACTAAGTAGTCAGCGAGCTGAAATTGTCTGTGCAGCTTTTATTCTGCATTATAATCGTGTACCATTTTTTTCACAGGATGCCTGCTTTATTATATGCACGTGATGGTAAATGCTCACTGAATGGGCATGTATTTAGTGTATCTAACCTCTACATTACACCCAAATGAAAGGGACATATAAGCTCTATAACAAATTCAGTATTGTTGGTTTCTTCTGTATCCAAACATATCAATAATGAGTTTATCTTCTGGGCACTTATATCTGATGTATTATTCCCAATTTATAGGTAGAAGAAAACTCGAGACAGAAGATGTTTTTAGACCAGCACCTCCCCCACCCATCATGCATAGGATGCCAATGCAACCCTGCAACATGCTGCAACACACCCAGCTCCTAGGGTGATCAAGGCCCAAATAGTCAAGTATTTGTGACCCACTCGACACGTGAATATTTAAAGTGCAGCTACAACTGATGCATAAGTGGTCAGCACGCCACAATTAAGACAGTTGTACCCAGATTTGAAAGTTAGGCACCTGGAAAGTAAACCACATAGTTAATGACCACCTGTGAAAAGCTGGGTTTGTGCGACTAGCCAGAATCACACAAGAACTTCTGTGGCAGAGGCAGGACAGAATCCAGTTCTCCAGGGTTTCATTCAGCCGTCTAAACAGAATCATCTACTCCTTTCCTGTGGCTACCATTATTTGCCACACCACCTTCAACATCTGAAATGAAGAAATCTGGCAGAATCACTATTCTCTAAGAATGCACTGAATAAGATAGAGGTCCTTTTAAAATCCCACCCCCACTCAGTTTGTGTAATATTGCAACACAATGCATATGCACAAGGGGTTTCTGCTGCACAGCCTTACCATTTCCTATCTTCTCTGCTTGACTCTCTTAGCAGAATAAAAAAGAAGCCTGCCTAGGGCTGCAGCGATTACTTTGTAGGGACTGAAAGCTTCATATTAACATGGACACAATCCAGTAGTGTTAGGATGGCCATACTGCCCCTTTAAAAAAGGACACTTACAAAAAATACATGGTGCAGGGCTGCACTGGAACCAATGCAGCCCTGTAACATGTATTTTTCATAAGCACCCTCCTTTAAAGGGGCAGTATGGCCACCCTAAATAGTGTAGCGCTTCAAAAGTTAATGAAAAACTGAGTGCAGAAATTCTACATACAGGTGTTTCTCTTGTTGAGCCATTTTGTCATGAATTTTAACCATACATTTTAAACTACTTTGGGCAGTGCTTGATTACCAGCTTGTTACTCTTCCATTATTATTTTTTTACAGCAGCAGATCGTGCCAACATAGCTGTGAAGCAATCTTGCTGTTGCTCTGCAGCAACTCACTCTGCACCTGATCAGGAGTAATTTGTTGCAGATCAGTTGCAAAAGTGATCACCACCAGTGCTTTCACATGACCCAGACCAACCACTAAGGAGATAAAGTTCCCCTTTGCTAAAGTTCATCTGCACATCCCCTAAAGCTACAGCCTAATAGCACAAAAGCTACTTCATTTCATGCTAAAAAGTGCTTTGAAAAAGTTAAGGATAGCCTTCCCTCATTTGATTACACACTGCACAAAGTTAAGGACTGCATAAAAGTTTTAGCTTATTTTGCCAATTGCAGCAAGTTAGCAACAAGAGTGCACTATGGATAGTCTGCAATACTAAAGGTCTAGATACTGAATTTCGCCACTCCTTAAAAGAGTCAAGAAGCAGCTTTGCCTGGATCTTATGCCCACAGGGCAAGACCAGGAATGCATGCAAGGGTCAGTCACTTGGGTGTGGCAGCAGTGTGGTTTTGTGTGCAGACAGAGGCCCTTTCAGCACAGAAAGCCTGCAGCCAGGAACCACACAGAGGAGCTCCCCAATAAAAGCCACCAGGATGGGGCAGGCCACTAAGGAAGCTCCTTCCATGGGGTGAGAAGTGGCCAACCAGCTCCATGTCTCTGCCACCTTCTGGGGAAGGAGCCAGAGCCCCATGCTGAGAAGGTGCCTCGAAAGAAGAAAGTGATGCCCTCCCACCTGTCATGAACCTGCTCTAAGTTCTGATGAGGGTCGTGAACCCTAAGGACAGCTGATTCGCTGTGGGGAGTCTTTCTAGTCAGTCTTCTATGGTGAATCCCATGTCCTCTGATGCTGTGGTCATGCATATACTCCCCATCCTGGGATCAGTGCTTCCTTCTCCAGCACTCTGTTCCTCCATGCAGAGATTCCTCTCACTCCTACTATGCTGCAGTCACAAAGCATTCCTGGAGGGGAGGGGGTGCGGGGTCTAAGCAATGCAGTCCGGGCTGCTGTGAACAGCACGTCCCCACTCTCCAGATTATTACCAAGCTCACAGTGTACAGCCTGGAGAATGGGGGAGACCCCAAAGCAGCAACAAACTCTGGGGGCTGCATGTTGCAGGTCACATTCCCTCCCGCCTCCTTTCCCTCCAGGAGCCCTTGGTGACTCTGCGGGTACAGCAGAAACGGGACTCCCTGAACAGACAGGGTAGGGGAGAAGGGTAAAGCACTGAACCTAGAACAAGCATACGTATTATTGGAGTCCGAAGAACTCATCATGGAGAACTGAGCAGTGTATTAAGGGCACTGCTGAGGCTCCACTTGAACTTGCATCAGCAACAGCAGCACAAGGATCTGAAGCCACTTTGCTGCTTCTTGTTGCGTGGATAGAGCCTCCTCATTGGTTCCCACCCCAGTCACTGTTATCAGGGAACTCTTGCCTGGCTCCCAGATATTCCATGCTGTCAGGCCCCTCCTGCAGTTTGTGCTTGGAGGTGCTTGACAGTTTGTATTGGTGTATGCACTTCGTTCCACAGCCTGTGCTGCCCTAATGCATTGCATAAGATCAGGTTATTTGTGTTACCTATCTAAATGTGAGACCTTCAATAAAGTCACATTCTTATAAGCAAAGACAGCAGGATGCCTTGCCTCCTTCAGAACAACCACAAAGCAGCTTGCTCTGGAATAATACATGCCCAGCTAGCTACTCTGAAGTTCACGGAAAGCAGCAGGTACTTCGCTTAAGAGCAAAGAAAACATACCACTACAAATGTTTACGACAACATACCCATAGATCAGTGGGTCCAGAACTTTGTTTTGCATGCGAAACATCCTTTTGAAACTGCAAAATAATTCCATAAACAAGACATGCAAAGCATATGACTATCTATGGCTGGTGCAATTCTCCAGTTGGAATTCTCATCTATGCTTTAGAAGACACTGCCATACACCTTGACTGAATGAGCAAGAGGTTTATAGGGTTTTTTTTAGAAAGCTAATATTTTGGGGGAAATTAAAATGAAGTGTTAACAAAAAGCAAAGCTGTAAATAACCTAAAATCTCTCTTCATTGCCACGCCTAGGATTTTTCTAGGCAGACTTCCACGCTATGTATGACCTGAACTAACGCAAAAAAGTTGCTAGATTTATGCATACAACTTGAAAAATATTGGTCTTGTGACTGGGGGGAGGGGGGCACAAGGTGATATATACAGTCTTCTGTCACTTCTTGACTAAATATTGTGTGGTTAAGCACACATCATTGTTTTTTAAAGTATATATTTTTTTTTAAATAAGTGAGGTTACAATACTTCAGGACTTCCAAGCTCTAACCTGGGAAGCAGATATTGGAACAGCTGGTATGAATGAGTCATAGTAACCTAGGAACTATTATGACTATGCTACTGTAAATGTCCTATTCCGTGCATCTCAGAAGGCAACAAGAAGCCCACCCCACCCCCCACCCCCTTTGCTCAGCTGGAGAGTCTTCCAGGCTTGTAAAGTTAACAGACGGGCTCATGCCTGCGTATCAAAGTTTTTCAATCCCTGTAGCCATCTCAAGTGTATCAAAGGCAACTGAAGAATCCTTCCATCAGTTTATGCTTATTACCACCACACTTACTACTCTATCCAGCTACATTAGCCATGCATACAAGGGCAGTTCAGTCGGTCAGCTCCAACTGTTGCTGCCAGCTTAGCAATAACTCCATGCAGGATGCACTACAAAATGTGTAATGAAATGCAGAACAAGTTTCACTTGAATCTATGAACATTTCCATCAATGCTTTTCCATGTGACTAAAGCATCAATTGCTAGTAGTTTAACAAGAGCAGTAGATTTAAGACAGCTTAAAACAGGGAAAAGAATAACGTTGTCAATTCCTTCGTTGGAAGTTTAAATAGCTTTTGCTTAAGCATTAAAACAGTTGATTTTTGGGTAGTGACAAGTTGGAAAACTTAGTCCAAAGAATTAAGAGTTTCAGAAGTTTGCAATTAAGTAAAAATGGACTTATGCAGTCATCACCGGAACTCTTACCGCAAGTAGTGCTTAAGAAGACCAAGAATAAAATGAAACCAGTTTGCAATTAAACTCCATTTTAAACAATTACCCTATCCTTAAAATAGTGAGGTTAGAGCTTACTCTAGAAGCCACCAAGCACACAAGACAGATTTTACATGGGATTTACGTATGTAGAGTATCTTGCAATGTATATTTGGGACTGGAACTTATTAGAGGGGATGAAAGGTGACTTGCAAATCACTGCAGTTTAAAGACACATTCCAAATTTTGCTTTTTGATTTCTCTTAATTCCTTGCTTACCATTACCTTATTTATGTTAGAGAAATAGGTAAGAAGATACATGACTCACAAACTAGTGAAACAATTACAAGAGTCAAAAAAATTACATTAAGGTAATTGCTTGGATTAGAACAATTATGATTACCAACCATGTTAGGTACATACATGGCTTTTGCCTCAAATAGAGTTTTCACTGTGTCAGTTCTAAAAATAGGTCCCCCTGTAGGGTCAATTTTGGTCAGCTGAAATTAGTTTATCACATTAGGGAAAACTGGGGTTCCGTCTGCCCTTTTTTCCTAGATTAGACAAAAATAAGAGTAATGATAGGATTTATTTTTGACCACTTCAAAATGTTCAGTCAACAGAGGTGGCAAGTTTTACTTCACCATCACCCCTACATCCTCTTAAGGTGCAAGATTGATAAAATTTCCTTCAGATTCTCCAATACTGCAAAATATCAGGATTTCCAAGGTAAGTCACACAAAAGCCATGCAAGAGTAGCTTAAATAAAAAGGGAGACAAACTTCTTTAAAAAAGTAAAAAAATTAAAATAAAGATTGAAGATCACCCTAAACTGAAAGTCTCCACAACTTCCATGATATTCCTCACAGGAGTTAATTTTGAACTGTGTGTTTAGTTTTAAAAGATTAGCAGTATTTGCCTACAGTTTAATCCATCATCAAACACTTTATTGTATAGCTAACTGCCATTACAAAACCAAACAAAAAACAAATACAAAACAGACATAATAAGTAGCTCTACAATTCCAATATGGATGGGAGGGAATTACTCTCTGGGCGGTGACTCTCCCCACCCTCAGGCCAATCTGAAAGAAAAGGAGAAAGGAGGAAGAGCAGGGACAGCCTAGTAGTGTCCCTATCCCCACCCTTCTGTCTTCAGAGCATTAAACTTAAAAATGGAACTGTAGCCTATGAGCTTATCCCCTTGATAGAACCATCTGACAGTGAGTAGTGACTATCTCCGCAAAAAGATCGGAAGTTGACCATATTATCTTGGAACGCGGCAGGGTAGAACTCTAAATTGTCAGACCCAAACTTTATTCAGCATCATGACTTGGTAGTATTACAAGAAACTTGGCTGAAATCTGAGTTGAGTCTGTTAAATTAACTATGCATGCAATTATAAATGCAAGGAAAATAAATAAATAGTATATACAGTCCATGCCACCCTTGTGTTTAGGCAAGGGAAGCTGTGGAGGACTGGCTTTTTTAATATCCTCTGCCTTAAAGGCATCAGTCCAATTATTGGGTACATGTTCTGTTTTTGCAGTAGCTTGGCTAATCTCTTTGAAGTCATATTATTTAATATATAATATTCCACCTAGCAGCTCACCCCATATCGACCCAAAGGTTTGGGTGAACGTAGAGGAATAAATAATCAGGTTACTGGAGAAATATCCTACTGCTGGTATCATAGCAGGGGATTGTAATGCTCACCGAGGAGAGGTGCCACTTCATTTAATTCCTCTGGACCAGGCTGAGCATTTTCCTTCTTATTTAGGGGCACTCAGAGCTTCAAAAGGACAGAGTATCTAATAGTTCTGGTAACAAGCTGTGCCTGCTAACGAATAATATCGGATTAACCATTTTAAATGGTAATACACCAGGTGACCCATATGGGGAATTTACTTTTAAAGCCCCTACTAGAATGATTATGATAGACTATTTCTTCATTTCAGATGCAATACTTCCTTTTGTTTATCATTTTTTTAATCCCTCCTGAAACTGCATGTTACCACCAACCCCTAGTTTTATAATTGGAGCTACCAGCTGCACTGGAGCAGAATCGGGATATCCCAATTACTGAAAATCAAACCTACTAATGAGGTAGAATGGAAGATTAGATGGTCACCTCAGTTGGGAGAGATCCTAACAGCTCTTAACTTCGGATGTCTTTATCTTATTTAAGAACAGTTTAATCCAAGTATCTAGAGGAACCGGAAAAGATTATGTGGTACCTTCAATACAGCTACCAGTGGCTAACTAAGTTTTGAGACCATCCTCAGAGGAGTCAAGAGCTTGTGGAATACATGTATTGGTGTATCTTATTGATGCTGCTTTTAGCCCTTCTATTTCAGCCTTTGTTTTTTTGGTTTGCATTGCTATGAGGATAGGTTTGTATTTTATGGGGATAGGTCAGAGATAGGGAAAGTGGGAAGAATGGTATGTGTGAGGTAGTTTGGGCAGACTCCCTCAGGTGACAGAGAAGGGGGCAGGTTGAGTAGCTTTGTAGTTTAGTCATGTTGAAGGGCAGGGGTACTAGGTTGGGGGAGGGATTCAAGTGAAGCTTGGATGAATGGGTGTGGAGAATGTATTTATGTGGTTTTGAATTGATGTTGCATTTAAAGGGGATTGGGGTGTGAAAGGTTTGGTGGGGGTGGGAAGTAGCCAGGACCCCTCAGCGAGAGGGTGTGGTATGTTTGTGGGGTGACACATGGATAGTGCCTGGGGATTAGAAACTCCATTGTGTGAGAGGGGCAAGTGAGTGGTAATGGGTGGGATGGAAAGAGGGGTGGGGTTGGTGTATGTATGACTGATTGTAAGCTGTTTGGGGGTGGGATTTATTTAATATTCTACAGGATTTGTTTTTGTTTTTCTTCAATTGTTGTAAGCCACCCTGAGCAAATTTGGGGGATAAGGCAGGGAATAAGTAAAAAAATTAAATATATATATAGCTTTCCAGTCTTCTTCTTCCCACAATTCACAGTCCCTTATCCTTCTGGGTGAACTTGCAAATAACTCTGCTAAACTGTAATGTCCACGGGGCCCCAAAAGCTGTATAAACAGCCTCCAGATGATCGCCGGATCGCTGCTGTGAGTGAGGCAGTCCAAGTTCCAGTCCCGCTTTAAACTCAGATACAATGAGTACATCAGATCTAGATGTCAGATCAGCGTTTAACGCAGGACTGGAACTTTGAGTGCCTCAGTCACACACAACAATCCAGGAAATCATCCGGGGTTGTTTATACAGCTCCCAGGGTCCCGTGAACATTGGAGTTTAGCAGAGTTACATGAAAGTTCATCCTCTGTGTTGCCTGGCCTTTGGATACGGCTTCTCTACAGGTTATTTAATCACCAGGGAAATCAATCTTGTGGCACTAACTCTCATGCAATCCCAAGGGGGGAGCAATTTGAACAAATGTTTAAACTGTTGCATATTTTTGCTTCCACCCCTTGAACTCTGGTCAGTGGGGGAGCCCAAACAGGTGGCAGCATAAATACAAGCGCTAGCCTCAGGCTCCACACTGAAAGTGACAACACAAGAGTGAAACTGACAAGCAGCTATAAAGTCCAGGCAAGCTCACGGGTTTGGATGAACTTTCCATACCCAAAGAGGCAGAATGTGCTGTGGCAGGGTGCTGTCACTGAACAAACATTAAATGTGTACCACAGGACTCCTCAGCAGTTCCCTGGATTTGTTCCAGGAACCAAACTATGGCAAGACCATACTTGCACTGTGGCAAAATCCATGCTTGAAGTGACCAAATGTAATGCTTGCCTGCGTCAGGCAGCAGAAACTGTGGTGTTATGTGTAGACGCACCCAATGTTGCAGCCTTCAGAGTCTCTTCACTGTTTGCAATGGCTACTGCAGTATTTACAGCTAAAAAAAAAAATCAAGTTCATTAAGAGGAGACTCGCTGGGCATGTTGACAAACATGGCTTAATGGGGAAGAGTCAACATGGATTTAGCAAAGGTAAGTCATGCCTCACTAATCTGCTCTCTGAGGGTGTTAATAAGCATGTGGACAGGGGAGACCCAGTAGATATCGTGTACCTGGATTTCCAGAAAGCATTTGATAAGGTTCCTCATGATAGACTCTTGAGAAAGTTAAAAAGTCATGGGATAGGAGGTAGTGTCTTACTATGGATCAGAAACAGGTTCTGTTAAGATAGAAAGCAAAGGGTGGGACTGAATGGTCAGTTTTCACAATGGAGAGATGTAAAAAGTGATGTGCCTCAGGGATCTGTATTGGGACCGGTGCTGTTTAGTGTATTCATTAAAGATCTGCAAATTTGATCACCTCACTCTTAACGGCCTTTTCCAGATGACACCAAGTTATTCAAGGTAGTTAAAACGCAAGCAGACTGCGAAGAACTGCAACAGGATCTTAGGAGACTGGGTGCCTTGGCATTTAAATGGCAGATGAGATTTAATGTGGACAAGTGCAAAGTGATGCACATAGGGAAAGATAATCCAAATTATGAGTACACAATGCTGGGTACTAAGCTAGGAGTTACCACTCAGGAAAAGGATCTGGGGGTGATTGTGGACAATACACTGAAATCCTCAGCCCAGTGTGCAGCAGCAGTCAAAAAAGCAAACAGAATGTTAGGAGTTATTCGCAAAGGGATAGAGAATAAAACTGAGGATGTCAAAATGCCTCTATACAAATCAATGGTGCGACCACATCTGGAATAGTATGTGCAGTTCTGGTTCCCCCACCTCAAAAAAAGATATAGCTGAACAAAGACAAAGGTACAGAGAAGGGCAATGAGAATGATAAAGGGCATGGAACAGCTCCAGTATGAAGAGAGGCTTAACAAGCTGGGTCTCTTCAGCTTGAATGAATGAATGTTTATTGAGTCAGCATTTATGCTATCACAATTACATAACAAGTATATACATAATTAAACAGACCAAAAAAACAAGAAAGGTAAAAATATAAGGCAATAAAATATAAGTTGTCAATGTTAAAAAGATAAATCCCAAAAAGGAAGAAGAAAGAAAAGAGCTTCTAAACAGGTACCCGAGTATGGATATTCCATCAAGAAGGAAGTTCCAGCAATAAATGTCTCCTTTCTCTAGCAACCAATAATAAAAAGAAAGCCAAAAGCTTAATATGTGTAGTGTCAGTTAGCATAAATAAAACCTCCATTTTCTTAGCATCCTCCAGATTTGGGTCCGGGAATAGTGAATCAATCCATGTGGAGCGGAGGAGCGCGTAAAGTGGGCAGTCGATAACCACATGAGACAAAGTCTCAACACAGTCCAAGCAGTGGTTGCATATCCTGCTACCCCTGTGATGCCCTCACAACGCCCTCTCACTTCGGATGTCTCAAAAAGATTAAAACGAAATAGGGTGAACATGTGTCTAAGTTTAGGGTCTTGTAATTGATCTAAGTACGGCTCAAACTTAACAGAAATTTTAAGCTGGGAATAAAAAGTTACCGATTTATAAGTAGCCAGTGTTTTTAAATCCATCTGGTGGGTCCAGTCTGTTGTTCTCATCTTGATTTCTCGTTTCGAGAGCTGAGAGTCAGGGAGATCATCAGCTGTAGAGACAAAACTGGATTCCAAGGCTAATTTTTTAACATGACGAATCCATGCAAATTGGGGAACCCCAGTATGGTCCTTCTGCTCTAGGTAGCAACCTGTTAAGAGGGAGGAAGAACTAGCCGTAGCAAGCTTCTTCCAGAAAAACAAATATCTAATTGCAACTTGCGAGTATACCGACAATATCCCAGTTTCAGCTCTCAACATAGGGAGAGGGGTTGCTCTACGGGCTTTCAACAGAGCCCTAAGAAAATGATTTTGTGGTAGCTCTAGGGAAGATTTATAGCCAGGACCAGTAATTTCTGCTCCATAGATTGAACTTGGGATTACTTTCAGCTCCAAGATTCTTAGCAGCAGACTTACTGAAGTCGGAATGGTGTAGAATAATTTCAGTAAGCCTCCCACAATTTGATCTGCCCTCTTTACATGTGCTTCATTATTGGCCTTCCAAGGCCTTCCTTCATTATTGGCCTTCCAGAAGAAAACACCACACCCAAGTAGGTATAATTAGTAGTATTGGTCAAGGTAGTATTACCAATTTTCCATATATAATTAGTCCTAGGGCATAGGACATTACCTTGGACATTTTAGAGTTAGAGAGAGCATTGGCTAAGAAGTAGGCATACAAGGCGTCCAGGGAAAGCTGGAGGCCCTGCCTAGACTGCGAGAGAAGGACAATGTAGCAGAATTGACATTGGCCTCTCTCTTATGCGGGGTGGGGTATTATTCACAGAAGCAACAAGAGGGACTAGATCATCTATGTAGAGGTTTAAAAGTATCTGTGCAAGGAGACATCCTTGCCTCTCTCCTTGACTTAAAGGAAAAGGCCTTGTGCACTCCTCTTTTTTATCTATCCGCACAACTGCCTCCGTATTCTCATGGAGTTTAGCAATCAATTCCAACAATTCAGCAGGAATACCCCTTCCCTTCAGTTTAGACCATAAAAGATCTCTACTAACGGTGTCAAAAGCCTTAGCAAAGTCAATAAAGGTGAAGTAAAGTTTACCTTGCCTTATGTTGACGTACTTATCAACAAGATGGTTCAGAATGAAGCAATTATGAAGCATAGATTTGTTTTTGCAAAATCCCACCTGTTCCTCTCTGAGATTAGAATCAAGCACCACCCAGCGTTCCAGAGCTACCAGCAACACTCTAGCATAGAGCTTGCCCATAATAGGAAGTAAACTAATCGGCCTGTAACAGGCTGGATCTTTAGGGTCCCCATGCTTGAAGATTGGGACAATAACCGTCCTAGCCAACTGCTGAGGGACAAGCTTAGAGCAGTTAATTAAGATAAAAAATCTTGCAAGCAGAGGGGCCCACCAAGATACAAAATTCTTAATTAGTTCTGGGAGGAGCACCATCCGCTCCAGGAGCTTTACCTGGAAGCAATTTCTTAATTGCGAAGAGAACTTCCTGCTCCAAAACTATAGGGTCAAAAGAATAATGTTTTAACAGGAGTATTCCTGGGGTTACACCACCTTTTAACAAGGGCCCATAACTTAGATGAAATAATTAAGATTCATGGCCACCTGTAACTCTGCCCACGCATTCAGTGCTTTTGATCTCCTTTTCTCCCGAAGGAGTCTGAAGTAGGCCCTTTGAGTAATCACAAAAGTTACCCAGTCAGCTTCAAGGTGTAATCTACACCACTTCCTTCTGGCCCTAATAGATTCTTTTTTGCCTGCCTGCACTCCTCAGCTTAAAGAGAAGACTGAGGGGACATGATAAAAGTTTATAAATTCTTGAGTGGCATGGAATGAGTAGATAGGGAACAGCTATTTACCCTCTCAAATAGTATTAGAACCAGGGGACACTCCATAAGACTAGCTGCTGGTAGATTTAACACAAATAAAAGGAAGTACTTTTTCACTCAACGCATAATTAGCTTATGGAATTTGTTACCAAAGGATGTTGTCGAAGCCAGTAGTATAGCTGGGTTTAAAAAAGGACTGGATAAGTTCTTGGAGAGTAGGTCCATTAATGGTTATTAACCAAGTAGCTTATGGGATGAACTTCTTACTGTCTGGAGCTGGGAGTGAACAACGGGACACTGATTGCCCGCTGTGACTGTTGCTTCTTTTCCCATGTGATCGAGATTGGCCACTGTCGGAAGACAGCATGCTGGGCTTGATGGACCACTAGTCTGACTCCGTATGGCACTACTTATGTTCTTAAGTCTTTTTACACATTAAGAACACTATTTTCAGAATGGCCTCTCCCACAAGTTCTAGTACTTAAAACTTCATGGGAACTTTGTAATGGGACTCCAGTGAAGAAGAAAGGGTGTACTTAAAGTCAGAGTTAGAAGAATTACCAGTCAAGATATGGGGATGTCAAGAAATACATGAAACATGGCAGCTTATATCAGTATTTCAGATTGCATAGTACTTGATTTTTAGCCAGGAGGTGGCAGTTGCTACTTTGGATAACTATAAGGAAGCTTTTCCCTACATTCCCAGTTTTTTTGTTGTCGTAACAAGTATCAGAGCTTTAATTCTGCTTTTAAAGGGGGGCTTTAGAATAATAGAAGACACATATGCTCTAATTAACTGCTGCCAGTTAGCTCTGGTCTAGAAGTAGAGAAAAAGGTGCTTTTAAATACAGGTATTAAATAAACATGGATCATTTACACAGCACTAGTTCCTAGTTTAGGTAAGGTTTAATACCTTTAATATATTATTACAAATTATTTTGTATGATCTCTTACTGGACCAACTTCTGTTGAAGAATACACAAGCTTTTCAGGCCTTATATGGCCCTTTCTCAGGCATAAGAGCAGAACTACAGACTAAGAAAATGCAGCTGGAATTTATAATAGTAGCCTCCTTGGAGGGGACTTTGAGAAAAAACAATTTACATAATTGAAGTTACAGAAAAAGCAATGATGAACTAATAAATGGAAACATGTGGGTGCTCATTTTTCTTACAGCAATCTCTCAATCCTTGTCTTGAAAGGGAATCTGTCAACACCTTAGAAAGATAGGCCTAGGAATTAAGATTCATAACTATTGGATATAAAAAACTATGCCTAAAAGTTTTGGGCTTCATAAGTCACTATATAAGACACGTGAGCCTGCTGTTTACCCCACTGCATTTAGATGTTTTGAATTGCTAATGGTCTTTCCCCCCAAAAAAGCCCGGTGGCACACTGCTATGGGACAATGCTATGTGGAAACTTGAACCAGATTAAACTGGGGCAACTTGATGTGGGTCAATTTTCCTATGGCAGCTATGCACATACGTTGTTATTGCACAAGCTTTCACTGTTCACCTCCCTTCACTCCCCTACAGGTTGGTGCTGTCACAGTCTCAAGTCTGGCACAGCCAGAAGACTGAGGTCACCATTGCTAACGCAAGAAACAACATTTTGACTCCTCCCTCCACTGTGGCTTTCCCAGACTATAAGTTTCCCCAGTTCCTGGCTGTGCTTTGGACCAGGGAAGGTATCAACCATGGTTGTTGCAGCACTTGCTCCCTAAAGCCACAGGAGCTATAGTTAAGATTCAATATTTGCCATGGACATCATTGATTCCATGACTTCAGGAGACTCTCCATGACTTCCTCGTTCATAAGCAGCTGGAGTTTGCAAGGGCTGCAGAGCCAGCAAAGTCACCATTGCAGAAGCTGTTCTGAACGGGGCCATCAGTACAGCTGCGATGTAGCAGCTTGGGAGGGTCAGGCAGGGGATGCAGGACCAGCAAAGTCGCAGTAGAGACCGGGCAGCAGGATCAAGGCCAGAAGTTAAGCAGTTGCAACAGGACAGCTGCTGCAGCTACTGCCATTTCCACCCAAGATGAATCTGCTATGCTGCCCCTCCTGCTCCAGCAGCTACTGCTACTGCCTGAAGAGCCCCTTCTATCCTGCCACCACCTCTTCAAGCAGCAGCTCCTGCTTGAATGGCCTCAGTCCTCCTGCTGCTGCCTTTCCTGGCCCGATTTAGCTGTGCTGCACCCACCACAGTAGGTTAAGATTTGCAGCTGAATCACAGGCAAGTGGGGGGGGAACCATGACTCAAGTTCTCCCATGGTTTCTCGATAATTTTGGGAGGATATTTCCAGTGACGAGATCTTAGCCTTAGCTATATTACTTCCAGTGTCAGCATCTGGACTCAAGGAAAACAGGGTACTCCTTGTGAATGAGGTAGAGTACCCCATAGCAGCATTAAAGAAAACAATTCCTGAATCCTCTGTTTAGTGCTTTATGGATCGTTTTGGTCTGAAGGGAAGAGGAAGATCAGGTACATTTCCTTTGACTATCAATCCACCGTGTGGTCCACACAGCAAAAGGAACGCTTGTATGCTCTCTCCAATTTTCTGGAATTTGCATTTCCTGTTTTGTAGTCTACCGTCTCATTCAGAAGAGCACCACTAGATCTAATGATACAAGCTACAGTGGAATAGTTAAGTCAGATATTAAAAGCAGCAAAGTAATTAGGCAAAAAAACATCCACAGAAGCTGGTTCCATTTCCTCCACGCCTTTGAAACCATGTATGAGACTAAGAGCTCTTTCAGACGTGCACAATTTGAGCACATAAAAAAGAATGTGCTCTCTTTGAAGCGCACGATCTAAAACCGGTTCACATTCACATTGCCCAATTTGTGCACTGTGACTAGCGGCACAACATTGTGCGCTCTAATCCATTCTCACATTCTCTCTACCACACTGTTTAAAGCTTCCCTCCCCTGCCTCTTCCCCACCCGCCAGCCCCGATCTCCCCAAAGCTCCCTTCCCCGATCCCCATCACTGCTCTGGTGCTTTCTGGCCGTCAGACAAATGACCAGAAGTGCGCGCTCAAACTGTGTACACTAAGGAGTCTTCCAATGTTCAGCTAGAGCGGTCAAATTCACAGCCGCTCTTGTACAGGTAGGTTTCCCTTACCAGGTAGCGTGCAGTTTTGAAAGCCGCGCTGGCTGGGAATAGAGCACACAGAGGGCTTCAGACGTGCATGGAATATGCACATTAAACAAAACAGCACATATTTCATGCATGTCTGAAAGGGCTCGAAGTATCCTATATCATATATTCACATGAACTGAACTAAATACAACTAACTCCACAAAGAACAGTCTTCAAAACAGTTCTCTAACTTGGAAATAGCAACCTTTGGGGAGAGGAGGGGGAAGTCATAGCCACCTGAGCCTTAACCCAGCACTACAAGCAGAACCTCTGATTAATACAACTTAATTGTTTCTGCTTCTCCATTGGATGTGTTGGACAGTCATTTATGGATATTTTCATTGTTTCATTTGTGAAGTTACTTTGTGTATCTTTTACCCCAGAAAAATCAGGGAAGAGCTCAATCAGGAATATTTAAATGTAAACACACTTGGGAAACCAACTCCAAAAAGAGTACATTTAAGTCACTTTCTAAAAATAATTACTTATTTAGTTGACATGATGCCTTTAATTTTAACTAACCTAGGTTGGTAACTAATAACTACAACTTGGAGGCAAAGAATCATTAAGCTACCCCATCCCCAATAAAGTAGATGCTTTATTTATACTAGTGAAAAGCATGAGCCCTGCACTTGCAAAATAATTGCAATCTCACATCATTAAGACATATGTCCTTCTGGTGTTCTGCTATCAAGCACAGAGATTCAGGGTTGTCTTAGTTGATAAAAGTATAGACACTATCCTTGAAAAATCTTTGGCTGTCCTGTGGTATAAAAGTAACCCATACATGTTTGTAACCACACGAGACTTAACTGAGCTGCAGTTTTGCAGAGCTGTTCATCACTTCCAAGTCTGAAGAGTTCATTGCTCTGCTACAATTGTGCCTTTTACTGATCAGTCAGCAATTTCACTCCTGGGCAGAAAGAGCAAGCATACTATAACAGACTCTATTAAACTATGGAAGGAGAAGTAAGGACCAAAGTCTTGAGAAGTGAGTGAAGAAATTAAATTTAAGAGTATTTTAGTGATCTCCCTAAAAGGTAGAAGCTGGGGAAAAAACAATATAAGCCATAGAAGACCATTTAATCTAACAGGTAGGAGTAAAAACAACAACATGCACACAAGTAAAAGCCCTCCCACCCACAGACACATTCCTAGGGGCATGTATGAGTTAATAGAGATAACTTCTCCTTTGATGGGTTGGCGTAGAGTAGACAAATGTCTTGATAAGGAAACAGTACATATTCGTTTTTCTTTTTGTAAAACTGGAACGCTTAAGTGCATATACTGTATGAATTGATGCTTTCCAAGGTACATTGTACTAACTCACTGTCCAAATACTTTGAAGTATATCTATCACGTGCTAAAGTTAGCTGAAACCAGTCCTGGTATATATTAAGAGTCGTACAGTGTTATTGATTAACAAGTACGAGCAAAACGTTTTAAATGCAGAAGGCCAGCTTGCGCAATAAGCAATTTGCACAATATTTTTTGCAACATTTTCTCTTTGACCTACACATGTCTGTAAAATACATGAGTAGTTCCACTAGTCAGGCTTAAGAGTCCACTTGCCAGACTGGGACTTGCAGAGGGAAACAGGGGTCATGACTGCAAAAATTCATGCACCAGTTTAAGAAGTAGACTTGCCAGAGGCAACCAGATTTTACAGCTCTGATTATCCAACAGAAATAGCAAGGCACTGTCATTTTCGGTTAAGGAAAGCCACATTTACTGAACTCAGTTCATTAAACATTCCACTAAAAGGGTCAGACTGAAAGCTTAGACTACAAGTTCCTTCACGCAGGGACTGTTTCCCCCTACCTGCTGTATCATACTCAGAACAATCTACATAAAACTACATAAAATAGGGAAATAAGTTTAAGAGAAAGACACCAACATGAGGTTGAAAAGCTCATACATTAGCTAGAGGAAAAAGTGTAACCTTGTTACCTGGAATGCCCATTCGTGGATACACGCTCATCTCAATACAAGTGAGAAAGAAAAGGCCTATGTTAGGCTGAACAGTGTCCCACTCTTCCACTGGGAAGGACAATGGAAAGAGTGAGCAGTTTCTCTCCAACTGCTGATGCTGCTGACTAGTTGGGTCTCTGACGGAGACGTACTAAGATGAATGGTGGAAAATGTAATGTCTATAGAGAATAGAGGCAGCTGGAATGCCTATTGAAAATAAAAGGGATGAGATGGAATGACAATAGGCATCAATGGGCCTTTGGAGACATGCATACAATTTAAGGGGAAACGTACAGGGGCTGCAGTAAGCCCCTATCGACTCATTATGGCTTAGAGGGATGCCAGTAGGCTACAAATGGGATGATGAATAAGAGTGGGGAGCAAGAGGAATGACAGGAAATAAGGAAGGCAAGAGCATATGCAGTCAATAGACAAGAGGGAGTTGCTGCTGCTTAGTCTTCCCCCAACCAATCCTGTTGGTAGATTGGTAGCATTCTGCCTACAGTAGCCTCAGCAGAAGAGATCTGGGCAACTAAAAATAGAGAGTGCTGCCATACACCCTAGTAACCTGTGTGAAATCCCATTATGAGATTCACATGCTTCTGCTCTTCGCACCCTTGCTCTGGATGTGCAGAAGATGAAGCACTCAAAGTCTTCAAGGAGGAACACAAACACAGACACTCCCCTTTTTGTCATTCTGCCTCCTCCCCATGCTTTTGTAATTTGTCATTTTTTTGACATTCCTTTTCCCCACTCCCCCTTTTCATTCAATCAGCTCCATACTATGCCTTCTTTGTCCTTAAAGCCATTTTCCATTGTGCAATATTTTTCATCCCACCTTCCCTCCAGCACTCTTGTCGTTCATTTGTTCCCCAGAACACCCTATTTGTTATTTCTCGCATTACAGTTTTATCTCCATTATTCTATACTAGCATGCTCGTTTGACCCAACTGAGCTCCGAGTGCCTTTCGACTCACTACAGCTTTTATGCACTTCCCCTTATCGACAATGGTGCTCAGTCAGAAAGCACTTCTCCCAGGGTCCCCTGAAATCGTGACATACCCTCTCAGCCAGGGCTGGCACCACGTTCCCTAGGCTCGTTTGCATGAGCGGATCAAGCTGCCCTGATCGGTTTGGGCTGTTTAGGCCGACAAGGCTGGAGCCCGGAAAGCGAGAGAACTTTCTTCGTTGCCAGGAGCGGATAACGAGCCACCTCCCTGCGGGAACGTATGAGCGCTGGGCGCAGCAGGGGCTGAAGGATTTTAACTTTCCGCTTCCGCACCAACTTCTGCTACGGGAAGACGGCGGACGGGGAGGAGGCTGCGCCAGGCCGGTAGAGTCACTGGGAGCAGCGCAGCGCTCCGGGTAGCGCCCCGGCCCAGGGGCAGGATGAGGCGGCGGCGGCCGGGCTCAGTTCCACCTCCGCCATGTTTCAGGCACTTGCCCGTCTCGCCCAGCGCCCTGCTGCTACTGCTACTGCCGCGCCCCCCTCCCCGCTAGCTGCTACTGCCGCCGCTACAGAGCCACCTGTACCAGAGACACGCTGCTGCTGCTGCGGCCGCCGCCCGCCCGGTGCCAGAGCGCTGGCAACGGCGCCGCCCTCTTCTTGGCCTCACGCAGGGCCTGCCCGTCCCGCTCCCCCTCGCTCGCAGCGCCCCTCCACCTACCGGACGCCGCCGCTCCCCCGTCGCCTCCTCCCCGACCGAGCCCGCTGCTCGCTCTTTCGCTGCCTCTAGCTGGGCGAGGCTTCGAGCCGTCGCCGTGACGCCGCACGCCCAGCCTCGCTTTGGTTTCCCTTGCTTGGGGCCGGTGGCGGGGGGAGAGGGGGGGGTGACCGCTCCACTCTGCTCCCACTGCGCATGCGCCTGGCCCATCCCGGCGGCACCACAGCCCTTCCCCCCACCTTACGTAGGGCCCCAACCAGCTGCGAGCCTCTGTCACTCGCCCAGGGAGATCCATCCTACCCCACTGATTGGGGCTGTGCCTGCTAGAGGAAGAGGCCCACGTACTCAGGCGCTGAATTCAGGGGGAGAGGAAACAGGCTCTCTGTGCCTGGAAGGGGGGGGCGGTTAACTTGTGAGATTCATACACCACTTCCATGAAGATCCTAGGTAGGGTTAGTGGTCATAATCCTGAAACCACTTGCTCCAGAGTAGACCCACTGATTTCAATGGAGTTACTCCGGAGTCAGAGTGATATGAAGAGTGTTTCCACTGCGCATTTTACAGGGGAATAAAGCTCGCTTTCTAATGTGTGGGCCATTTATCTACCTCTGGCACATACCTGGCAGCTCTTGTATAGTTTGCAATACCATAAATTCATAAAAGGCCTACTGCATTAGGTTTCTGACATGCAGCATGTGCTCCAGAGCCAGGGACACAGTTATTCTTGACAATGACTTTCACACCCATTGAATAAGAATTTATACACACAAAAAGTAACTTCTGTGACCTGATGACTTCTTATACAGCCTTCTGTTTCCCCAATCTGTACAGTGAAAACAATCCTAGGGGTTTTCATTTATATTCCAGTACCTCAGAATTGGCATTTCTCTTTTTGCTCATGTTTTCACTCTTTATATACATTAAGCTTCCCAACATCTCCTTTCAGATACCACAATCACTCATTGCCGTAGAACAGGAAATATCTTGATAGAAATGTAACATGGATACATTTATGACACAAGTTGTGTTTATGTTTATGACAACTTGTGAGTTTTCTATTTGATACTGCAGGAAGAATTCCTCCCCCCCCCCCAACGTATCTTGTTCTCCCTCCCCTCTGCCCCCCAATTCCTCAAGCATCAAAAATGTCTACAACTGGGGGGTGAGACTGAGGAGATGTTCTGGTGCCTTGATATTATAATGATGTATTGAATGCTTGGCTGGTGGATCCTGCATCTACTCTGACTGCCATGTTTGGAGTTGGAAAGGAATTTTCCCCCAGGTCAGACTGACCATTGGTTCTGAGGGGTTTCTTTGCTTTCCCCTGTAGATCTCGATTTTTCGAAACTTATTCCCTCTTATCTCAGACAGCATCAGTGTGCTCTGGTCACTTCCAGTCTCTATATGTGGCAGATTTTTATTATAAGCTTAGTTTCTTCTTTATGGATTTTTCTGTGTGCGCAGTCTGGGTATAGTAAATCCCGCTTTAATGCAAGCTGCTCAACTAAATTACCCATGAGGTCCTTTCTAGCCCTATGATTCTATGACATCGTAAAGGTCTTGAACCTGCTAATATTTATTAACAAAATTTAATAAGTTTACTTGTGTGTAAATGTTTACAGGCCCTCAATACTTTTCTCTTTGATTATTATTATTATTTTATTATAAACATTTATATAGTGCCAGCCATGTGCCTGGCGCTGTACAGAACATAGAAATAGACGTGGTCCCTGCCTGTGGCTTACAATCTAAAAGACAAGGAGGGGGAGACAGGGATTAAAAGTGCTCTTTCTCCCTCTAGATCAAAAATGTTTAAGTGATGATTTCTGTTTTTGCCAATTTCTTAGTGAGCAAACAGTTAACATGGAGTGTGCAGATGACAACGCTCTTGCTTGGAGGAAGTCCTCTAGGCAGAGTGAGAAACTGACAGGAAGTTTCAATGAGACTGCTGGTGAAGAGGGTGGGTGTAAGGGAAGCTTTTTGTTTACAGCACAGAGATTAAAAAAAATAAAAAATTACATTTCCCCAAATTGCATGATAGTGGAAAGCTGTTTGCCATTGTGCTTGGAGTCCATCCAGCTTATGATAAATGTACATGATATGCTATATTTCAGATGTCAGACTAAAAGTAGACAATGAAGCCAACAAAAGAGGTAGGATTCGGTACAAGAAACTGAATCTAGAACCAAGCAAAGTAAAAACTCATTTCTATGTGTATTGTTTTCACTTTTCAAAGCATTTCTTTAGAAATAAAATCCCAAACTTTCCAGAAAATGTCTCCAAACTCCATACAACAGTATTCCCTTAAAGATTTTTAAAAAGAACAAGTACTTAATAAAATAAACTGCCCTACTGGATCAGGACCTTCCATCCAAGTATCCTGACTTTGGCCCTTTTCATACAGACACGCTAACACTGATAAAATGGGTGTTACATTTTATTATACATGTTGCAGGGCACCCATAGCACACACCTGCAGCCCTGCAACATGTATAATAAAATGTAACACCCATCAGTGTTAAGAGTGTGTGAAAAGGGCCTTAGACAGTGACCATTGCCTGATGAGTCAGAGGAAATGTACAAAAACAGAAAATGAACTATTGTTCACTCCCATCTTCTGGGAACCAGTACTGGTTAGGTGGCAGGTGGTTTTGGGGTAGGGGTGCGAGAGGGGGTTGGGTGAGGAGGTGGTATTGGGTGGGGGTTTTGGGGGGTTTTAATGGTTTTTTTGTATTAGTTTTAAATGTTTTATGCATTGTAAGCTGCGCTGAGCCTGTGGGAAGGGAGACATATAAATTAAATAAACCAGAGGTTTCAGGCTAGTAGCCACTGATGGATCTAATCTCCTTTTTTGAATCCACTTATACTATTGGCCTTCACAATTTCCCATGGCAATGAGTTAGATGGGTTAATTGTGTATTGTGGGGAAACGTGCATTCTTTTGTTTCTTTTAACCCTGCTGCCTGTGAATTTCATTGGGTATCTACTAGTTACAGTATTATGAGAAGTCATAAATTGCAGCTCCATATTAATATTACTTACTCCACACCTATATAAATGCTTATAATAATAAAATAATTCATGATTTTATTTATTTTATTTATTTATTTTTCAATTTAATACCCTGCCCCTCCTGCCACCAGGCAGCCCGGGACAGCTTACAATATAAAAACACAAATAAAATCCAATATAAAACATTTTTAAAACTGCCAAAAGGAGAGCAACGTTCCTAAATCTCTATATCATCCCCGCTCAGTCACCCTTTACTAAGCTGATCTTTCGAATGTCTCCTTATACTGAAATAATTCCAATCTACTGATCATCTTTGTTGCCCTTCTCTGCGCCTTTTCCAGTTCTACTATCATATATCCTTTATGAAAGCAACCAGAGCTACACAGAATATTTAAAGGTGGACATATTCAAATCCATGAACATACCATGGATTTAAAAAAGATATATATCTCTATTATGTGGCATTGTGATATTCTCTGTTGTGCTGCATTGAGTCAATATTTTCAGTTAAGTATCCACAACATCTCCAGGATTGTTTCCATTCTATTAAATGGAATAGTCATAGCCTTGCCACAGGCTCTTTGAAAATTCCAGTGCACTATATTAATTGAATCACCCTATCATGCTTTTTGACACCATGAAGGAATTCTAACTCACTGATGAATTATAACTTCCCTCAGAGAGTCAAAAACTGTTGACTTTTCCACAGCATATCATTTTTGTCTATATGCCCAATAATTTGGTTCTTTACTGGGGTGGACACCGGACAGAAATGAAAACTTTAGAGGACACGTATGAAAAATACAAGTCTGAAGCGAATGCAGTCCTGCAACCTGTATTTCTCACAAGTGTCCTCTAAAATTTACATATCTGGCCACCCTATTCTTGTCTCTGCCTATTTGCCTGGTGGCACAAACATTGGCACAAACTCTTCAACTTCCACATTCAACTTCCCTATAATACTGAAGTACAATGATGACAGTTTTTTTCCTAGTTGTCATAGTAGGTATTCATGCTATGTCTCAGAGAGACACGGTCTCTTACTAATCTCCAAAAGTGAATTAGGCCATAAACCATACCAATGACTTTATCCCCGCCCTGAACAGTGATGAGACTCCAGCCCTTTAATGCAACTCTTCCCCCATCCACCCAAATGCTGCTTAAAGTTTATCTTGGTTGCTCATTCTTTTTCATTTCAGCATTCCAAACTATCAAGTCATCCACATTATGGCTGACAGTTTCTGCACAACCTTCATTTAATATAACTACTGGTGTACAGCTAAATACCAGTGCAAAACATGGTAATTAATCCCATTATATGGCAGCTAATTCAAGGGCAAATTAATTGTCAGAAATCAAGTGCATGGCAGTCTGGTCCTCTTTGGTCTTTTAGTTCAGGTGAAAAACATGACTCTGGGAGATAATAGTTGCTAAACAAGTTATATTTTCAAAGAAGTGTGTTGCAGTAGTCTTCTTTCTCTTTGTATATATTTTTGTCAGCTTCCTGAAAAATCCAATATATAGATTAAAACTACAAATTGATAGACATAGCCTCTGCCCTCTGGTAAAAAACAAACAACCATGCATAGCTTTCCTATGTGAGCAAGATTAATCACAAAACTAAATGTAGTGTTCAGTGTTAGTAGTACTAGTACACATATTGCTAATGTGTATAGTTAAAACTGCAAATTAGATTCCTTTATGTGTTATTACTCTGAAGTACTTCAATGAAAAGAGTGGGGCAAATTATGCCTTTTGTTTACACCACTGAGGAGCTGGAGGGGAACTGGTAAGGCTCATACAAGACCACTGTTAAAAGAACTTGGGCTATGAGTCCCAGAAAAAAGAACTGAGAATTCGGTTGTTAAAAATGTATTCCTCCGTTTGTTCATTAAGAGAACTTTGAAAATGTAAACTCTGATGCGTGCTGATTGATGCATACCTGCCAACATATGAAAACCAAGAAGAAGATTTATTCATTAAATGCGTGGGGGGTGAAACGTACATCTTTCATTTTTTAATTTTTATTTTATGTCAGTGCATTTATAGGTCACCCCTCTCACAAAAGCAACTTGGGGCAGCAAACAATATAAGTATTAAAATAACAAACAATAAAAAACATATCTTAAAACAATCATATTCCACCACAGAGCCTGTAAAAACACTACCCACCTTTTCCACTAACCCATCCCTCCCTCCCACATATGATATGCACAGTACAAATATCTACAATTTGTAGCTGATGGAAGGAGCCACAGAACTGTAAGGTAGGCAGCAGTGGCAACAGAAGTCAGAAGTGTTCTTTCTAGGGCTCCTTCTTCACTGCATGCCAGTGCACTCCTGATTCAAGCTGCTCATATGACTAAGGACCAAAGAAGGAAACCTATGGCCTGTCTGCTGTAGCCAACGCAGTAGATTAGGAAGTAAAATAGGTAGGACAGAAGACCAGTTCCAGATCTTGGGAAGTTTAGGCAATATGCAAAATAGTTTTGTGAGCCCTTTTCTAACAGAGGAATGTGTGCTGGTGGATACACATTGACTCACCCCTAGGAAAAGGAGATAAGGTGCAGAACTTGGATATGGGAAACCAAGGTTCACATCCTGGCATAGCCATGAACTCACTCACTGGGTAGCCTTAGGCAAGGTACTGTCTCTCAGCCTCAGTTCCTCATCTGTAAAATTGAAATGTATGCATCCCTTCCGCTCCCTATGTTTGTCTCCCCTTCCTTGACCATTCTAGATTATAAGGCCCTCAGGGCAGAGAGCTGTTTCTAATTATGCTGGCACTATGTTAGTAATAATAATAAAAATTTTATATCCATTTAAATATATCCCTTTCAGGAGCTTCAGTTCCTTACATTGCAGGCCTGAGTGTTACACAGACGTTATTGCTAATTTATTAGTAGGCCCTATGTGTTGGGGGGTAGGACCAGCCTTACCACAGGGTGACCTGGGGTGGCCGCCCTGGGTCCCACTCTTTCTGAGGGTTCCACAGTTTCCTCTATTTTCACCAGGACCGGTTGTGGGGGCACCACTCCCTCTCAGTGGGGCACTGCAGAGGTTGCCCCCAAGGCGGAGGGGCTACCAGAGGCCCCACATTTTATCTTTGCCCTAGGCCCTGCAAATCCTAAGGTCAGCCCTATTGTGAGGGCCACCTCTTGATTTGCCATGGGCCTTCCATATGTTGGGCTCCCTGTGTTTGCAGCTTTGTGGGCCTGTATATTACAACAGTGCTTCTTATACTCCTGCTGTCATTTCAAGTTTATTCATGGACCGCACTGTATTGGGAATCTCTGTAGGGCTCCCCTACTGATGGGGCCCTGTGTGGTCGCACAGTCTTCACTTGCTTGGATCCAGCTCTACAGTAGAGCATGCCTTAAAGTGGTAGGAGTTACTACCCAAAATGGTTGCTTTGTCAGATCTGTTGTTGGGGTTGAAACAAACATGCAACTTAGATCCACTTCTGTAGGAAGAGGCTTAATTTTCCCCCACCTCCTCCACACTTTTAATATACATTGATAGCCTTAAAGGCCCTATACAACTCTGTCCATTACTCTTGTCCACTCTTGCCTCTTACTGAACCACCTTTCACCCCTTCCATTCTGTTATTGATGCCAATTCTGATATCCCATACATCACTTCTCCCCAAGGTATCCCCTAACTTAGGGTGATTTCAGACGTTACGGGGCCCTTTGGCCCCGTACCGAAATCACCGGCTTCATTCCCCCCCTGGGGTCGCCCCGTAATGCCATATCAGACGTGCTGGGGGGATCCCGGTGGGGAATCTGGGAGGGGGCGGTGCCGCGCAGCGCAACGTACAGCCGCACGGCCCCACCCCCTCCACACACCCCGCCGCCCACCCTCTGAGGAGACAGGCGGGCGGCCGGGCCATTGCGTCCGCAGCGTCGGGCCGGAAGCGCCATGGCCCGGGATCCCGCCGGGGATCCCGGGCCGTGGCGCGCGGCCAGACGTTACTTTTCGTTGGTCCCTGCCCGGGGTCCGTTTGACCACGCTTCCCAGGACATTCCCCCGGCTAGCCCGGGAAGCGTGGTTCAAACT
>QEPC01006720.1:757724-781625 GCA_003113815.1 Sphenodon punctatus | reverse complement strand
ACATTCCCCCGGCTAGCCCGGGAAGCGTGGTTCAAACTGACCCCATGTGGGGATTCACTGTGGCGAACATCTGGCGGCCGCCAAACAGACATTCGAGACACGGTGACCACAGGTGGGTATTCACTGTGGTTCACCGTGATCTCGTAACGTCTGAAGATACCCTTACTTCTATAATGCTCTCCATGCATATAATGCATTCTTTAGGTAGCCTCTAACACTGTCATAAACCTGAGTCTCTTCTGCTGCTACACCTTCAAAAACATGTTTATTAAGCACTAAACATAAAAATACCTACACTTTTATCCTCAAAGCACTTTGCCAGCAAATGTGCCTCACTTAAGTGAACTGTGCTTGTGCTGATGCAGTTCTTGAGGATCAGAGAATTACGAGTCAAGAGAAAATCCCATTGAGTGGTGTAAGTACACTGGATCCGGTGTGGAAATCAGAACATGAGAACAGAGGAGAGCCAGCAACAAGAGCTGTACCTGTCATTGCTCGGCACTTTATCTATATAGAGTATTCCTCTCTCCACCCTTTACTTTGTGGTTGTGTGTGTCTTTCTGGGGAGCTTGTCAACATTAGGAAGAAAGGTGTGCATGGTTAAACAAAACAAACAATGATAGCCAACTAATGTTTAATGTGATAAACTGGAAAACTTCACTTCAAAATTATAGTAACCAGATGTCCCATCTAGGCAGAAAAGTCACAAATTGAGGTGCCCAGTCACGCACACCCCTGGAGGCTCCCAATGTCCCACCTGAGCTATGGGCAGAGTGAGAGCTACTTCCTGGGAGGCACTGCTAGACAGCATAGCACAATGGTACAAGACAGACTGCACATCACAATGTGGCAATACGAGACAGAGCTGAGTGTCCTGCCCACACTACAACTGGGTGATTCAGCCACAGAAAAAGTCTGAGCCATACTTTAGTCTAGAGAAGAGAAGATTATGTCCGTTTTCAGACGAGCGCGGCGGCACCCGCACTTGTTTCTCAAAAGAGCCGGCAGTCCGTTCCACACGTGACGCTGCCGCCGAATACGCGCATGCGCGGGCGATGTGCATCCATTTCCGGCCGTGAACTGACCGGGTCGGCGATCGAGGCTGGTCAAAACGGCCTATGGGGAGACATGATAGCAGTCTTCCACTACCTGAAGGTCTGTCACAGAGAGGATGGCAAAGATTTGTCCTCTCTTGCCTCTGAAGGCAAGACTAGAAATAATGGGCTCAAATTACAAGAAAGCAGATTTCGGTTAAACATTAGGAAGAACTTTCTAATGGTAAGAGCTGTTTGACAGTAGAACAAATTGCCCAGGGAGGTGGTGGACTCTCCTTCGCTGAAGGTTTTCAAGCAGAGGCTAGATAGCCATCTGCTGGGGATGCTGTAGCAGCGGATTTCCTGCATTGAGCAGGGGACTGGACTAGATGACCTCTGATGTACCTTCCGACTCTAAGATTCTAGTGCAGGGAGGGCACTAGTGCAACTTAAATAGTTTAAAAATAATGTTAACATTCACTTACCAAGGGTTTTTAATTTTTTTCCTGTATTTTGGAGATACTACTTTGAAATAAGAGCTGTAGGATAAAAGAGAATAAGTCTAAAATTATTGTCATTAAAACATACTACTAAGTAATATTACAGAGGGATTCAAGGAGATGCCTTTAGTCTAGACACTGTAAACCATTAGTCACGGGTTAACTTGCTGACAGCAAAAGTCTACTTTATTTTATCATCTGTTGAAAAGATCCACCAAATTGTATTGGGTGGCCAGCTGATCAGATAAGAAATAGGATTGTTACAGCAACCACAATGTTTCTGGGAGAGGAAATGAAGAATAGTGCCTCCAACTAAAAGCAGGGAAGGATTGTGAACAGGCAGATGTGGAAGATAGCCAGAATCTGTGCTAATACACCTATACTTACAGGAGAAAAGGGGTGTTTTAATGATTTCAAGTTGTAAGGACTATTGTGCAAGCACTGCAAGGGGCTTTTACCTCTTTTCCAAAAGACAAAACTTCTAGCAACACATGCCTTCCAGCACTTGGCTGAGACCTTGATTCACTACTGTCTAAGGAGAGGTTTACTGCTTTTGAACTAGTCACTGAATCTACTTCCTGCAGAACCTTGACATGCTTAGAGGTCTTTTATCATGTCTGAGATGCAGTCTGACTTAATTTATGACTGTTGATGAGATCACAACTCTAGATTGTAATCTACATAGTTTAACAAATTATTACACAGTTTCCTCTAGTATGTGTTGTATACTACTAGAAAATGAAACAGGTTTCCTCACCCTATTTATTTACTGTTTATACTGATGCAACATCCTTATGAATGTTGCATCCCTTCCCTTGTCTCTCCCTCTGTTCCCCCTTCCCTGTCTCCCCTCCCGCTGTCTTTAGCTTGTAAACTCTCGGGTAGGGACTGTGTCTATCTTATTCTTTGTAAAGCGCCAGGTACATTGCTGGTGCTATATAAATGCTTATAATAATAATAATAATAATAATAATAATTAATAATATAAAAAACATTACATCTAAGATAAAATCCCAATCGTATGTGACTAGGACTGCTTGGCTCAATTTCTTCAAGTGAGATGAACTTTGCCTTAGAACTGAATGGGATTCCAAGAATGAATAATTTGCGTCTGCAGCCAGCAACCATTTTGACTGAAGAAAGAATGGCATTAGTGGGTTTAATAGGGGTTTAAGTTGCACGGACGGAGGTTCAGTCCAGTACATCCGGAATGGGGAGGAGTGGAGTTTCTTTTACTCCGATAGTGCCTCTTCCCATTGAGAAGTGAAAAAAAGTCTCCCTGCGTCATAGGAACAAGAATTGAACTTGAAAAATAAGATTCTTTAACTTGTAACAGCTTTACTCAGGTTTATGTGAAGTTAAAATTTTGAGCAACCAGGCTCTGTCTAGTTCTTTTAAAATGATCACTACGAGCCTGTAAAAGGGACAATGCCTTGCAATACCAGAACCCTGAGAGAAGGAGCTTTAGAGTGTCTGGGTGTTGGCCCTTTAAGTGCCTGCAGCAGGGAGGCTAACAGGGCACCTGATGCGTGCCTGGGCTGGGATACAGTTGAAAGTCTGGAAGCACAAGGAGAGCTGTATGAGGAGTTGGGTGGAGAACAGCGCAGAGAGAGCGCAGGCTGGAGAGAATTGAAATCTGAAGGCCAAGACTGAATGGAAGTTCTGAGGGACTAAGAGAGACAGCTTTACCAGCAAACCCAACCAACAGACAGAACTCTGGACTGCAGACGTGATCCACACAGGCTACTGTCCAGCGGGAGGGTTTGGCTTGGCTGGACCTGTCCAGAGCTGCTTCGGGGAGAAAACCCTGGGGACCCACCTGTTTTTGGGAGAAGCCTCTAACGTGGGAGGCCAGTTACTAAATAAACAGCCACCCCCAAAGCCAAACAGAGTTGAAAGGCTACAGAGAGCATACGGTGGTTGTGGGCCAGCTAATTCCCTGTAACGAGGGTGTTGTTAGGGCCTCAGGGAGGATTGTGCCACACCTGCTACTAGAGAGCCTGACCCAAAGCTTACTGATGTCGGCAGTAAAATGTTTCTGAAGCTACGGAACGTTTAATATGTTGATGCTTCTTTCAAATATACCAACTTCCACTCTCAGTGTAGTTATCTGATGTACTTAATAATGACAGGTCTAAAAATATACTATGCTTCTTTTGTTCTCCTCCTCCTCCTCTTAGAGGCAAAATTCAGTTTCAATTAACAAGTAGATTTAACTTAAAATATAAATGCAATTTTCCTTTGCTTTCTTTTCCTTCACCCAGTTTCAGCATCCAGTCTTAATAAACCCAATAGGCCAAAAGCATCCCTGATGTAACTGTTGAAGTCACTTGAAATAACTGGAACTACATGTATTAGGTTAATTTTTGTTGTTGTTGTTGAGTGCCCAGTTTAATCAGCAGAATGGAACATACAGCTCAGTAGTGCCTGCACTGGCATATATTTCTTCTAGCCGGGAGAGATGGATACTGTTGAATTCCTGTTTTAGACTGTGCTTAAGTAGTATGTTTCTTTAAAATTAAATGATCTTGGGGGGGGCGCAATGTGCATGCGCGAGTGCTAGCCGCGCGAAATCCCCGCTCCTCCTGACTGGCCCGGTAAAACACAGCGCAGCACATCAAAGAGGGGAGGAAAAATAATAACAACGAAAGACCCTGCTTGCTAGAGCACTGGGGCATGGGACCAGTAAAAAAAAAAAACGGCAGAAAAGGGGCCTATTACAAGGTTCTGTCGACAGAAACAGCTTGCTGACCCCTCTCAAACAGACCTGGTAAGCGCCAAAATGGCGGCCGCGATCCATCCCGCCGAATCAGGGGACTCTGAGGAGGGGCAAGCCAGCATGACTGCAATCTTAGCAGAAGTCAGGGCAGCAAGGGCAGAGGCTTTCTAAAGTAAAAAAACTATCTAAAGTAAAAAACACAGTAGAGGAGGGAAACAAGAAACTTGAAAATGTGGGCAAATGGATTGAAACAGCAGAGGGGCGCATTTCAGACCTAGAAGACCAGGCCCTAAGGGCAGACAGCGAGGGGGCCCAACTAAAAGAATCCTTGCAGTTCCTGCACGCCAACAATGAAGATCTGGAAAATAGATCAAGGCGCTGCAACCTGCGTGTCATGGGGATGAAAGAAGGGGCAGAATCCTCAGGAATGCAAGAGTTATTCAATCAAATCTGCACCCAAAACTTCCCTGAGCATCAGCAACTACACAATCTTGAAACTGAACGAGCCCATAGATCGCTATGGCCCAAGCCGAAGGAATCAGACCCTCCCAGAGCAATTGTAATAAAATTTTTGAAATTCAAAGACAAGGAAGCCCTGTTATCATTGGCAAGGAAAATGAAACAAAACCTATCTTTTATGGGGCAAAAAATAAAATTCCAACCTGACTACGCTATTGAAGCAATAACTAAGAGGAGAGCTTGGTCTAAGTACTTTACAGAATTGATTGATAGAGACCTGAAGTCACAATTATGGCACCCAGCCAAAATGGCAATACTGATCAATGGGAGAAGAAAAATTTTTTGAGGACACTGGAGACCTGGAAATATTCCTACAATCACATAGACCCAGACAGCAAGCAGCAGACTAACAGACCCTTCAAAGTTTGACGGAGAGGGAGAGAGGAGCTGTGGAGCTTAATTCTACTAAACCAGAGTGAAAATCAGCTTTCCCATCAGTACTGGACATCCACATGACCTCGCATGCAGCAAACTCCAGCAAAGTGACTTTTTATCTGTTTGCTTGAGGTTTGGTTATGTGTGAACGTAGTTAAGCTATCCATATGGGTTTGGTCTGCATGCTCCCTTTCCTTCTCCTGTAACAACCAGTTTATGCACCTATAAGTATGGACGGACGAGGCAAAAGAGGGGTTGCTCCCCTTAGCCACCTCCGCCTAAAACAAAATAAACGAGAGGCCCTTTGGAGGGGTGGGAAATAACAAAGAAAAGAATAAAAAAACACCCCCACTAATTATTTCAGTTTATCTGGAAAAATTATATCTTTCTACTCTTGGTTTAAGGCAACTATTGCCAGTTCAAGTGTTTAGGATCAATGATTGTGTTTATTGTTGATGTTAATATTATTCTTGTTGTGCATATTGCAAGGTTCTTATGCTACAGCAGCTTCTCCCCTCTATGGCTCTCCTCGCTCCACCACAGGGGGACCAAGTTCATCTCCAAAAAGAATCCACACCAAAAGAAAAAGGCAGGTAATAATCAAACACCCATTAGACCAGACACAGATAGATGACAGACTTCCCTATGAATCCTCCAGAGAGGAATAGCCCCCCGTTAAAATTCCTAACCCTTAATGTTAAAGGCCTCAACCACCCAATAAAACGGAAATAAACAATCACCCTCATGCTAGACCAACAAATCGATGTAATCTTTCTCCAAGAAACACATCTGCTAAGACAAGACCTCCACAGATTTAAAGGTAAACAATTAGGGGAGGTTTTTGCCTCTTGTGGAAGGAAAAAAAAAGCAGGAGTGTTGATAGGGTTCGCAGCAGCGACGAACTTTAAACTTGATCAAATAAAAAAGGACAAGGAAGGAAGGTTCTTGCTTCTTAAGGACACACTAAATGCACAGAGGGTGACCTTGGTCAATATCTATGCCCCAAATATAAATACATATCAGTTCTTCCAAAAATACTTACCAATCATTTCAGAAAATACAGAGGGGTTACTGATATTGCAAGGGGATTTTAACTCACCGTTGTCAGAACTAGACCACTTCACACGCTCACTTCGTAAAAGCACCCATAAAAACATTGCAAGTTTAATATCCCAGCACGACTTGAAAGATGTTTGGTGCTACCTCAATCCAACCACTAGGAGTTATACATTTCACTCCCAAGTGCATAACACATATTCTAAAATAGATCATTGTTTACTAGAAAAAGATTCTCTACGGAGATGCTTAAGTAGTGAGGTGATTCCTATTTTTTTCACTGACCATAATGCGCTGCTATCCAGGTTCTCCTGGAAGGATCCAGAGCAGCGGGGCAAAAAAACATGGCAATTAGACGGGGGCTTGCTTAAATGTGAATGGGTTAAAAATCAAATCTCAGCTGAATTAAAAGATTACTTTGAACTGAACTCGGGTTCAGTTACATCCCCACAAAACTTGTGGGAGGCGGCTAAGGCAGTCTTAAGGGGCAGCTTTATAGCCATTAAATCAGCTATAAACAGAAGGAGGAGAGATAGAAACTCAGAATTATATAACCAAATACAACATCTGGAAGTAGAAAACAGGAACTTTCCCAACAAAAAGACACAGACTGAAATACAAAAATTAAAAAGTGAAATAGAGGCTATAGACACTCAAAAAATCACCCAACAGTTGAGAAAGATCAAAAGTTTTTATTTTCACAATGGCAATAAACCAGGCAAAACACTAGCGCAATTGACAAAAAGCAGGAGAAAAAAGTTCTTCATTCCCACAATTAAACTCTCAAACGGGGTGACAGTAAATAAGCAGTCAGAGATCCAATGCGCTTTTGTGGACTTCTACCAAAAATTGTACACATCCTCTTGTCCAGACCCTGAAAAGATAAAAACATTAATCAACAAGTACAAAATTCCAAACTTTAATCGAGAACAAATTAGCTATCTCAATGCCCCCATAACTATTGAAGAAATAAAATTAATGATAAAGTAGCTTAACAAAAACAAAGCTTGCGGTCCTGATGGGTTACCGGCGGAATTCTACCAAACTTTTGGGGGTATTATAATACCTCATTTAACAAACAACTTCAACAATATTATAAAGACACAAACAATGCCACCCACATTTTATGAAGCGGTGATAACTTTGATACCCAAGCAAGGCCGAAACCCTGAGGAATGTAGTAACTATCGCCCTATATCCTTACTGAACATTGACTATAAATTTTTTGCCAAAACATTAGCAAATCGACTGATAGCAATTATTGGAGAGGTGATTCACCCGGACCAGACAAGCTTCATACCTAATAGGCAGGGAACAGACAACATTAGGAAAACGGTCAATTGCCTGCTAGCAGCCCCAAAATAAAAAAACCCATATTAATCCTCTCCGCAGATGTGGAGAAAGCGTTTGATCGCCGTGAACCAGAGTGCTTATATCTTATTATGGAGAAGATGGGAATAAAAGGGAACTTTCTATGAGCAATTAAGGCCTTGAATTTAAAACCAAGCTCGCAACTATTAATTAACGGGGATCTCTCACAACCATTTCATTTAACCAGGGGAACCAGACAGGGTTGCCCCTTGTCCCCCTTACTCTTCAATATAACCCTGGAACTACTGGCATGCGTCATAAGGCAGGAGCAGGAAATCAAAGACGTACAAATTGGGAACATACAGTATAAAATATCTTTATTTGCAGACGATATGCTAGTCTATCTAACGCAACCAGAGATAATGGTACCCAAAGTTTTCGATTTGATTGATCAATTTAGCCTGATTTCAGGTTATAAAATCAACTACCACAAATCCCAGGCGCTAATAATAGCAAAAGACAATGACGCTAAACGGGCTATTGAATCACAAGTTCCATTCACAATAGCGCATAACCACTTTAAATATCTAGGAGTAAATATCACTCGAGACCATAATAAACTTTTTAAAGCTAATTTTACTAGCATTCTCAATCAGATATGAACTGAAGTAGCGACGTGACAACGGCTCCAAACCTCATGGTTGGGAAGTGTGAACCTATATAAGATGATTGCCCTTCAAAAAATACTATACAAAGTAATGGCCTTACCGATCCACAGCCCAAAATCCTATATTAACCAGTGTGAACGTACTCTCCTCGAAGCGGTCTGGAAGGGGAAGAAACATAGAATTAACAAATTTACCATGGTAAGAAGAAAGGAGGATGGAGGGATTGGTATGCCAGATCTGGCCAGATATATTAAAGCAGCATTCTTGAGAGCACTAAAATACTGGTACCACCCCACAAAAAACACAGAATGGGTAGAAATGGAGAAACAACTGTCGGGCATACACAGCTTCCAAGAGTTGTTGACTAGCAGCTTGCGAGCTGAGGTCAATAGATTACCAGCCCATTCCTTTGCCCAGACGGCCCTGTTCTATTGGCATCAAACCTTTAAAAAGTTGAAACTATCATTATCTGCCTCCCCATTCTCCCCACTAAATATACAACAAGCAGCAGTCAATGGGATAGCCACAGAATTGCACAAAATACTTACCAAGCAAGACATTAAAAGAGCAGCTCAACTTTTCCAAGGCGAGGAATTCACCCCGCCCCAAGATTTAGAAGGAAAAACTAAAACAAAAATTAGCAGGTTTCAGTACCTGCAGCTGAAAAACATTTACACGCATAAAGAGCATATACAACATTACCAGAGGCCCACCACACCAATCGAAAATACACTGTTTAGCCATTCACCCAATAAGGGGATCATAGCTAGAATATACGGAGCGCTGACTCAGATTGGAATAACCAAGCGGACCCCATATCTGACAAAATGGGAAAAAGACTTGGGGATAAAACTAGAGGAAAAACAAATAGAGCAAATTTGGTAGCATATGCACAATTGCGCAAGCTCCCTTGAAATCAAGGAACCCCAAATAAAAACAACAATGAGATACTATCTAACTCCACAACACGCCAAGGCAATATCAAATTCTGAGTCAGGGCTGTGTTGGCGAGGGTGTGGGGAGAGGGGCACTTACCTACACTGCTGGTGGCAATGCTCTATGGTCCAGCCTCTCTGGCATGTTGTGTGGGATTATATGAAAAAAGCAACTGGTTTAATCATACCGTTCAGGCCAGAGACAGCTCTGCTTGGCTTGTATCCCGACATTCCCTTAATGAACCATCACCAAGAAACATGTAAATTGATGTCCCTGGCAGCGATCAACATAATCGCAAGGAACTGGAAAAATGCAAGAGAGCTGTCGGAAACGGAATGGATAAAGCATTTATGGTACATGTACTCGATGGAAAAAATAGCTGCGAATTTAGAAAATAAATCGAAGAAATTCACCACTAGATGGTTTACTTGTATAGGAGCTGTCCTTGTTGGAGGAAGCAAAGACATACATAGTGGATTATTCAATATGAGAGGGAGAAATCTTGCAGTGTGAAGCACCTATTTCTGTTTTGTTCGAGTTGTTTGAATGTTACTGTATGTTGACGGTATTGAAAAAATTAATAAATAAATTAATTTAAAAAAAACTTAAATGATCTTACACTTTCTACCTTGCACTTGCCTAATATAGTCTACCAGGATCTCATTTTCATCTCCTTTCATAAGACTATTTCACATGAAAGCACTTAAGGCCGGTGAAATTCTGGCAGAAAACCCTCATCCAGTAGTAGACCCAGTAATTGCCTCCGCCCCCTACCCTGCCCTCGGGTGGGGGGCATGAGACCCCTTGCTGTGCCCACCTAAGCAGGAGGCAGGACGGAGGGGGTTAAAGTTTTTCCCGCCACTGGGGCCGAAGTTGGGCCCCAGAGCGGGAGAACAAACGGCGCGCAGAAAGCCGGGACTAAGCCTGAGTTGCTAGGCGGCTCCGGCTGCGCTCCCCCTGTACTGTGGGTGTTTCACTGGTCGCCAATTTTGGGACCAGGAAAGAATTTTTGTGGCTAACCCAATCAGGCCTGAACAAGGGTTATCCGTTGTTTCGCCTTCCTTACAGTGCAGTATATTCGGCTAATTGTTATCCTGTAGTTACAGGGGTGTTGTTGTGCTTGTCTACTCATTGTCGCACTCTTGCAGGGGTCCAGTACTATAAGTTAGTGTAGTTAAAGGGGTCATAAGTAAGAGTTAGCTCCTTAAGAGATGGGGAGGCCCACCTGCCGGAAAGCAGGGGATGGCAACCGGTGGGGCAGCCTCCCTGGGAGGGGTGTCGTGCGACGGTGGCAGGGACAAGGATGGTCCCCCGTCGCCAGGCAGATTTCTCCTTACTCACAGGTAATGGAGTGGATCCCCTCACGGATGGTTGGGGCCGCTCGTGGGGGAGACATGTGAGCGTCGTTGGGGTGGCAATCGAGGGTACATCGAAGCCACCCCTGTTTATGTTGGGGTTACTGTTTTCATGATAAAGTTAAGTACTGGACCCGCATCGCACTAGGTGGTTTACCCCCACCTGATTCTGATTCCAATCTGTTAAATAAAGAGTGCGGCCGTTTTCCCCCAGTACTGTGTCCTGTCTCCTTTGGTGCGTCAGTAATAGATTCTGGCCCTTGTTTGCTTGCTGAAAATTTGGCAACTATTATGTAGTAGCAGTAGCAGCAGCAGCAGCAGCAGCATGATCTTCTAACCCTAGTAAAAGTCTGATATTTAATCTTTTCATCATGTTCTTCACAAGATGTATAGACTCGGCTCCCCAGCTGCAGATGAAAATAGGGCTGAGTCCAGACAATGTCAGGAATGGTTGGGCAAGTGCAAAGGTGGCTTGAGTTAGATAACAGATTTTTAGGATAGCTGTGTGCAAGGCCAGATCTTGGGTCTAATTTAAAGCAGCCTGATAGCCATTCTAACTTGTGCCAGCTGCCCATACCCCTAAGGGGTCTATGTAGCCAGGAATTAGCAGACACATGGAAGCCTTGCCCATGTTCCATTCCCATGGCTACATTCTCCTACGTTAGAATACAGGGTGACAGAAGAGCTTCTTCACTAGTGCTATGTCAGGTGTTCCTGTAGATTAGGGGTGGGGAACCATCTCCCTCCCAAAGGCCACTTTGAAAATTATAGGACAATTATATGAAAGCTATGGGAAGTAGTCCTTCTCTTTGGATGCAGTTGGAACGCTTGTGGGAAGCAGCTGAGGAGAACCATGTAAGGACCAAGCTGTGACTAGAGTAGGGCAAATCACATTAGATTCATATTATGGCAGAGTTATAGCAAGAAGTGGACCAGAAATGATATCAAGATATGGGGTAGACTCATGTTGGAGCCAGAGATCAGGTCAAGGAGAGTACACCAGCCTGTGGGGTAACTAGAAGGCAGCATAGGGATCAGCGTGCAGGCTCATAGCCAGGAATCATCCAAGGGAGGAGCAGGGCATGAAGGTATGGAAGGTAGACAAGGCAGAAGGTCCAGAGAAAGGCTGCAGAAAGTAGAGTCCAGTAGCAAGCTTATTGTACAAGGCAAAGACATTACAGAAGACCAGGATTATATAGCTGGCTCTATCCAATCAAGGCCAAGGTCATACACGGCAAATCATAAGCTGATAGGTACACTGATGATTATTTTATTTATTCAAATTTATACCCCATCCTTCCCCAAAGTCTCGGGGCAGCTTATGATTATCATGGGCTTGTGTAACCACCAGGCTCAACTACTGCCGGCCTTTATCCATCCATTGCTCTCCAGATAGCTTCTTGGAGAAGACCACTGTCCCAGAAACCAACAGGTTTGGGTTTTGGAGACAGAAATTAATTAGTGTGGCCAGTTTTTGAAAAGCAGCTTTTTGTAAAATCCTCCATATTGCCATTGATTTTCAATGGCCACAGTGATCATATCGTGAAGGATCCTACTGTGATACACATGTTCATAGAACAGTAAGGATGACCAAGGACATCCTAACTCTGCATTTCGTCCCTTCTGTATAAGTAAAACTTCAACCTGCACAACATATTAACATACCGTAATTTTTTGCATTTAATCTACAGATAAAATTGGGGCACAGCACACTGCAGTGCCTTCAAGCCCTCAGGCACATGATTATCTCAGGATAATTGCCTCTTCTTGGAGCTGCTCAACTGCTAACATTAGCAGTCTTTATTATGAAATCATTTAAAAGAAATCCCTCTAATTGCCTGCACTAGGAATAATTTGCCTCCAGCATCATCTGGGGTTAGGTGTGCTTTATGGGTAGTCTAGAAATCTCTTTGGCTAACATACACTCAGTGCTGTGTCATTCTTTCATTTTAATTGACAGTGACTTTATCATTTACTCATTATAATGTGCTTACACATCTTGATGAAACCACAATAGTTAAACATCAATATATGCAAGGAGGTTTTCTAGACTAAAAGTAGTATTCACTCTTTTCTCTTTAAGTGAAGCCTGTAAACTATAGAGAACATTTATTTATAAATAAGAACTGGTTAGGACCAGCTTCATAAGGTATCAATAGCATATAATGGAATAGAAGCTTTTTAATGAAAGCATCCCATTAGATGGCTTATCCTGTCTTTGCGTTCCTCAGGCCCATTACCCTGGACAAGACTCGCCACTGGGATGGAAAATGGTGGAAGTCTCTAAGACTTACCTGAGTTTATAAACTCTGCAGAGAATAGACTGGAGTGTTGAAATTCTGCAGTTGCCCTAATTTCTGTGGAGTTTTGTAACAGTGTTCCATAGATGCCATTCAAGCAGAGGAGTAACAGCCAAACTGAGGAGTGGGGGCATGCCCTTTCTGATGTGGCAATGCCCCTTTCTGAGCACAGTTGCAAAGCTTGGAGACGGTTATGGCCCCTTTTTGCTGAAGTGCTGCCCCCACCCCTTGAAGTAAATTCTGCTGGCAGTCCTGGCTCTACCCTTAGGTTCCCCACCCAATTCTTCCCAGCACACCATCAAGTTGAATCAAGTGCTATTACACACTTGCACTTTTGCACTCTCTTACACATATCTACCACCCCCTATGAAAGGAGGCACTTGGGGCCTTCCCTTTGGGGATGGCAGGGCATAGGCCCTAAAGGAAGTGTGCCTACAGAAAGTGGGCCCTGCTAGGTTCTTCCTTTCTCAGGCCCTGCTAGGTAGGGTTACCACCACTCTGAATTAGTCACAAATCAACTCATATTTCATCTGCCTTTCCACAAACAAGGAGCACATAACACCTGTGCTCCTCTCTCTGCACTGACTGCCTATAGTCTTCCAGGCTTGATCCAATGTGTCGGTTAATAACTTTAAAGCCCTATACGGCCTGGGCCCCACTTACCTGCAGGACTGCCTCATCCCCTGTGTCTTGGATCGGCCCCTGTGCTTAACCAGGGGCGCCTGCTTGGAGGTCCCCTGGGAACCTCGGACGACTACCTTCGAGAGGGCATTCTCTATGGCTGCACCATGGCTGTGGAATTCCCTCCTGGTGGAGATTTGCCTCTCTCCGGATTTCCCCTCCTTCCGCAGACAGCGTAAGACTGGACTGTTTTGCCAGACATTTGGTGAAGGGGACAGGTAGGGGGTTCTTTTGTGGGGAAGAGGGGTATTTGTTTTTTGCCGGGCTTCAGCTATTCTATGGTTTTAATTGATATTTTATTTATGATTGTATTCTATATTTTGTTTTAACTTATGGTGTTCACCACCCCGAACTGCCAGTGGGCAGGAGGGGGCAGGCTACACATTTTGATAATAAATAATAAATATAATAAATAATAATATAATAAGCTGGAGAAGGGAGAGAGGGCACTGAGCAGTGTTACCCAGATGTATCTGCCCAAGAGAAGTTCCTGCTTTGATTGCAGTGAAAGAGGCGATGGAAAAGAAAGTGAAACTAAAACCTGCAGCAGTGGGAGTCACTAGCTCCAGTGCCATCAATTGTACTACCTGGCTTTGCTCCTCCTTTACCCCATTGCTGTCCCATCCTTGGGTCCCCATGTCCTATGAAGAGAGAGAAGAAGTGGGAAGCAGCCAGAAGTACCCATCTGGCCCTGCTTGCTTCCTGTGCCTCCCTCTACTCTGCGGCCTGTGGTAGCTGTCCTACCCTAAGGCTGGACCTGGTGCTGGAACTAAGGAAATGCTGGAGGTTGAGGGCATCCTGCCTTGGAGCAGAGGCTGGACTAGATGACCCATGAAGTTACTTCCAACCATATAACTGTGTGTGTGTACTATTTATTTTATTTTAATTTTTATCCTGCCCTTCCCTGAAGCTCAGGACGGCCAACATCATCATAAAAACACATGCATCTCCCCACCCCCAAAGAAAACTTTTATTCTATTAAAGTCTTCTCTAGCCACTGTGCCATTTACAATTAATATAGCAGTGAATACACATTATGAACTTCACAGTAACTTGGAGGAAATTTAAATGTCCCCCTTCTTTGCACCCTCCAATAGTAACTTTTTGCCTGGTACAGTAACAAGTAGGGGTGGGACACTGGGAGAATACCGGATTTACTGGTATTAGATCTCCCTGGTCCCGGATTTACCGGTACCGGCATACCGGATTTTTAACATTGGCCGCGTACCGTTTTTTTTACATTGTGGCCATTATTTCAATGGTGCACAATGTAAAAAAAATGGTAAAGCACCCAACGTTAAAAGTCCAGTACACCGGTACCGGTGATTATCGGATTATCAGATAATACTCCATACTCCAGCCCGTGCACTTTGCTCCTCCTCTGTCCCTTCTCTCACCCTTCCACGCCTTCCCTGCTCCCCTAAGCGCCTTCGTCCCTTCTCACTTGCTGCCCCCCATGCCTGGAACTCCCTCCCTGTCCACATCCGCCTTGCCCCCTCCCTTCATACCTTCAAATCTCTCCTTAAAACTCACCTCTTTCGCTCTGCTCTGTCTGACTCTTTATCCTGCTGAGCCACTATTCCTATACCTACGATCGGTTTACCCTTATCCTTGCAACATGGACCTGCCTGCTGTCATTCTCATCGTAACCAAGCCAAGTACGTGCACTTGAGACCTCGCATCTTCATGAATGTTAGACCCCTTGTCTCTCCCTCTGTTCCCCTTCCTAAGTCTCTCCCCCAGCTCCTGTCTCTCAGATTGTAAGCCCTAGGGGCAGGGACCGTGTCTATTTTATTACTTTGTAAAGTGCCAGGTACACTGCTGGCACTATATAAATGTTTGTTAATAATAATAATAATAATAATAATAATTAATCCGATACCGGTATTCCCACCTCTAGTAACAAGTGTTATCTTGTACCGCCTTCCCAGCAGTGTAATGTTTGTATTGAGGTCAGTAGACAAAAGGGATCATTGGCAGGCACCTGTTCCTACCCTGCTATGTCCTCATCAGGGTGATGGACAGTTAGGTTGGTCCACTCCCGGAGACTTAATCAATCCAATTGGTTTCCAGGACTCTGGAAGTTTTACCAACTGAACTTGATGGCTATTCTGTTGATGACGATATTGTAAGACTTGGCTGTTCCACCAGGCCTTTGGCGAGGGAGACAGCTGAGGGGGATATTTTTTGTTCTTGTTTTTAGCTTTACTATTGGTTGTTTTAAATGTTTTTATGTTCTTGTTTTTTAAAATGCTGTAAGTGTCCCTGAGCTGCGAAGGCTGGAGGGGGTGGTGTAAAAATCCAATACAATAAATAAATGACCTGGTTGCCTTGTGGAATGACATCTTGACTGTGGTCACTGACATGGCTGCACCCACAGCTGCAATAGGATAGGTCCCCCTAGTATATGGGGGGACCTGAAGCGACTTAAATGGGAGAGTAGGTGGTTAGAGCGCAGATGGAACTTGATTTATGCTGATGCTGACCAATTGTGGCATAGATCATTTTTGAAAGACTATGCAGGGCTGGCCTTAGGGATTGCAGGGCCCAGGGTGGGGGTGAAACGTAGGGCACTCTCCTGCCGCCGGTGGGCCTAGGGGTGCTCCCTGGCTCGGTCTGGGGATGCTGCCTGGGCTCGGGGACAGGTGGAGGGGACACTCTCCTCCGCCCATCCATTTTTTGGAAGGGCACTTACCTCATCTGCCACCGCTGCCACCACCGCCACCACACCAACTGCGACTCCACTGCTGCTGGTGTGGGCGTCAGGTCTGCTCCTGGTTTACACTGGCAGCAGCATGGGCGCCGCAGCAGTATTATAATTGAATTTGCTGCCAGAAGTTGCTACGGGCCAGGGATGCTGATGACGCCTAGTTCTACACCTCTTTTTTTTTTTTATCCAACCCAGGTCCTGCATTTGGCAGGCAGGGATAGGGGTTGGGATGTGGAGGTTTAGGGCCAAGGGTGGGGTTTTAAAGGGATTTAATGTATGTTGTGTTTTTTAATATTGTAAAACTGCCTTGGGGGGAAGGGTGAGGTAGAAATGTAAATACAATAAATAAACCCAGTAGGAAAAACAGCTGCTTGGCTGCTGCTATTATTTATTCTTTGGTAGGGGCTGGGGCAGCTTTTCTCACTTTAACAAGCTTGGGATAAGTACTACTATCAAAGAACAAAAATGTTAAAACAGGGAACCTGTTATCACGACGAAAACAAAGGTAGGAGGGCTGTGAGTGTGTTTGAGAGAGATGATTCTTTAGTATATTGGAAGAGACCATTACTGCTTCCTTCTGGGATTATCTGAGTGTCTTTAAATCTAAAATTCAGAGCCAAACTCAATGCACACATTTGATAATTTTGACTTTTTAATAGGCTGAATTTTAACTTCATCCATCAGTCCTGCACATACAAGCATGTGTACACAGAAGCTCTTACACAGCCTTTTTTCTAGCTCAGCCCCAAAGTTAGTCACTAGACTATTTACAGTGTTCATAAACACATGCAAATTAAGGGGCATGACATGTACCTATTCCTGTCTGTCAAATATTAGAGGGTATGCTACTTTATTCCTTGGGGAGTTCAGTTGAATTGAAGGACCAGGATAGGCCTGACTTAAGTCAATGGGGAGGACTGTTGCGGCTGAGCAAAATCTTTTCCTCTGTATAAAATTGGGTAAAAATTGGTTTCCTTGTAATCCTCCTGATTAAACTGTATTTCAAGATTAAATGTACCCAGATTAAATTGAACATTCTGATATGATATTGATAAAATCAAAACTTAATTTGGAATCCTTGGTATTATTTCCTATTAAAATCACTTTATGGATGTTAGCAAACGAGACAATAGTCCCCTGGAGTCCCAGTTCAGTCCGTGCATCCCGCACTCACAGGTTTAGCGTGACAAGCCTAATACATGGGCAGGGATTCTTCCCCACTGTGCTCCACTCATCAACCACCCACACACCCCCTCCCTTTCCAGTATCCCGCCACTCCTGTCGTGACTCACAGCTATGGCAAGCCATAGGAACAAAAAAATGTAGAAGTTGTCTGTTTCTCCTGGGCTATAATGACTCCACAAGATGGTCCAGTGCCTGCTGTCCCTACCCAGGCTTATACCGTCAAGTGCATGGTGGGCTGGAAATAACCTTTTGCTGTGTACAGAATTTATTGAGCAAATTGCATACTTTATTGAGTGCCTATAGTGAGAACTGAAAGCAAAGGTAAAAAATGGAAATTGAGAGCAATCAGTCGTTGCATGTTATCACCTGGATTCTTGCATCCATAGCACACAGTGATGTACTGGCAGGTAGCAGCACACGGTTTTATTGGGCTCGCTCCAACCTTGGTGTTGGAAATCCCTCTCAGTTCACATAACCACCCCCCCAGTCAAACATGTGCCTCTTGTACCTCCCTCTCTAGCACCTTCTGCATTACCGTACAGTTAGGGCAGAAAACGTCCTTGCTCATATTTTGAACCTGTTTGGGTATCCAAACCTCATACAGGGCAATAAGCTCTCCATCAATGCATTCACATTCCCTGTTCCATTTGTTTACACCAAGAAATTAAGCTCCGTCATCCGATCAAGGCACTCCCAGTGGCGCTGTGGGTATCCTCTCACTGTCATCAGGGCAGTGATGAGGAAAAACAGCAGGGAAGGTCCAGCCTCTATTAGTTACTTTCTTACTTCTGGCAGTGCACAAACATCCAGAAAAGTTGCTGTCTCAATAGCATCCTAATCTCTTATCTCGTCCAGGGCTCCCACTCTTCCATTCTGCTGAACATGGAACTTCAGCAGGGTTGTGTGGGGTCTGCACTCCACCATGCATCCATAGAACACCATAGTTTGTGTAGGTTACCCTATGAGCGCATAGGCTGTTTTGGAGGATGGGTCTGACAGTTCTCTGTACATCAGGCCTCAACTAAATGTCAGCTAAGGCCAAAGTATTCATCATCCTCCATATCTTAGGCAGTCACAGCACCCACAGGCCACAGCTGAAGCCATTAGGCTTTCCCAAGCAAATAACCCACAGCAATAGCTTTCGATGACCCTTTTCACATGAGACGTCTCCACCCATCTCCACGCAGTTTCGCTGCATAGAGATGAGTGGAGGCGCCCATGTAAATGCTGTGGGGGATGGGTGGGGTGTGTGCACACTCCTGTGCTACACCCACGTCCACCCATCACCCACCCACAGAGCAATGGGCTCCAATGCTCAATGCTCCGTGGGTGGAGGTGGGTGTGTGCCCATGGAAACGGGTGCACACCCACCTCCACCCATTGAGGCTGCACCCCCACCCAACACAGTCTGTTTAAAAAGGGCCTTTGGCACTATGACCCCTCATGCTTGTTGCAAGCAAGCAAAAATTGTTATTTTCAAAAGATACAAAAATAGAAGTAGCTTTTAACCAGTGGGCAGCTCAGCTCCCACATACATTCCAAGCACAGTGAATATATATTCACAAAAATTGTTACTTTCAAAAGGTACAAAAATAGGAGTAGCTTTTAACCAATGGGCAGCTCAGCTCCTACATACACCCTCACCACGCCCCCCCCGCCCATTTCATACCATGTAGTGGTTTATTCCTGCCCTAATTAAAAAATTCCATGCTTCTGTAGTGCTAACATCGGTAACATTTTTAGATGTTGTCATATGCACTGATGCTTGTGACAGAAATACCTATGCAGTTTAATAGCCACCTGGATCGGCTGTGCCAGTGCAGCAACACAAACACACCTAGTTTTGCAAAAACCTTTTCAACCAATAGCTGGCCTGTAACCAATAGAACTAACACCAACAGGGTGCCAGCCAGGAAGCACAAAGCCAAAGGACAATAGACAAAGCTTCTGCAAATAACTGATAATTTAATATGAAACAAATCAAAATAATTATATAAACATACACAGCTCCTGTAATTTAAAAACAAACAAACAGCTAAAATAGCTCTGCTATGAAGTCCAAACACGAAATCCAACAAGTTTCAAGACAAGCACTTCATAGCACTTAATTTGGGTATCTAAATAATAACAGCAATTAATTAGCATATAAAACATCCTTTTAATACTGAAAAGCTATATAGAAACCAATTACCTCATTAAAAATAGGCTTGTTGGTATATAAAATGTCAAATTCATACATATATAAGAAACCTAAGGAAATAGAAAAGAGGGTGGATCAATAATAATAGTATCTAAGTTCACATATATTACAGACTAGTAAAATATACCACCAGAGAGATCACCACGTGGTTGAATCTGGAAAACTCCTAGTCTGATATGAAAACTTTAAATAGCATGCCAATGGTCAAATACCTCATGAGAGCTGCAGAAAAAACTATCTCCACTAGCTCAAACTTCCAAATGATTTGCAAAGCTGGGCTCGTCCCACCTGTTACCTTTATATATAAATATTTCGAAAAAGGTACGTAGTGCAGTAATTAAGCTCATGAGCCAATCAATATATTATGCCCATAAACCAATTGCTCTTGGGTGACTCATTACTCTGGTGGTATATTTTACTAGTCTGTAGTAAATATGAACTTGGATACTATTGTTATTGATCCACCCTCTTTTCTATTTCCAGAGGTTTCTTATGTATGTGACATTTTATATATTGAACAAGTCCATTTTTAATGAGGTAATTGGTTTCTATATAGCTTTTCAGCATTATAGGATGCTTTATATGTAAATTAATTGTTATAATTATAGTTCCCCCTGATAAAGAGCTCATCTCAAAGTGCGTTGGGTTCCATATTTGGAATTCATAGCAGAGCTATTTTAGAGGATTTTGTCTGCCCACCGTGTGGTCTCTTGAAGCAGCTCCCTTGTCAAATGCTCCCTGTGCCCTCAGTTGCAAACCTGCAGATCCTGGTTCTGCTGGGCACATGTGGCTGAGGGCTCAGTCCATGCCCGTTGCATTGGCACGCCTGTAGCAAGGCAACAAGGAACGCCATTAGTTCACCCACCTTCAGACCTACCCATTTTACAGTCCTCTGCCCACAAGGCAACAAAAGAAGCCGGTAGTTCACCCACCTTTCTACCCCAGTGTTTCAGCCCCTTTCCACTCAATTTTCAGCCCTCTGCCCACCTGAAGGGAAGCGGAAATGAGTACCTAACCTATGCTGCTGCTGGGGTGGCTGCTGCTGCTGGAACAGTTGCTGCAGCAGGATCCCAGCATCACACATTTCAAGGCTCTTCATGGTTTTGCTCCCCCATATCTCTTCTCTCTTGTATCCTACCACACCCCTGCACGGAAGCTTTGCTCTTCCTTTCCCCCTCACCTGCTCACGACCCCCTTGTTCCTCTAAACGTCTGCGCCCCTTCTCCCTTGCTGCCCCTCAAGCCTAGAACTTTCTCCCTGGATACAGTCGCTCTGCTCCCTCCCTCCCAAATCCCTCCTGAAAACCCACCTCTTCCATCAGACCTTCCCTAGCTTATCATGAGTGAAACTGCATCGTCCCCCTCACGCAGTCTAGTTCCCTGTAATTAAGTGAAGCATGTGTGCTTGCAACTTCTCAACCTCATTAATGTACCTTTGTCTCTCCCAATGTTAGCCTCTCCCTTGTCTCCCCCTCCCTTGTCTCTTAGATTGCAAGCCCCTTGTGGGTAGGGACCTGTCCATAACTATTGATTGTACAGTGCCAGGTACATTGCTGGCACTGTATAAATAATTAATAATTAATTATTAATTATTACTTAATGATTCTACACCAGCTTGTCTACAAAGGTGGCATCCAGGTCCTCTGTGCCCTCTACCAGAACCTCCAGTGACTTCTCAAAAAAAGACTGGTACTTTAACTTGAGGGATACACTGTGAGAGTCATGGTGTCCATGTCTGAGTCAACCCGTGCTGGCTCCAGAATGGGGATGGGCATGAAGAGATCGCCGGCAGCTGTCATTGGCTCCTTAGCGGGAGCAGCAGAAGCCGTTGCAGTGGGGGAGCTGTATCCACCTGCTTCTGGCCCCTGGTGAAGGTGCAGCCCTACAGACAGGATGCCACGATGGCTCCATCAATGCACAGGAACTGGTCCAGGAGCTTGTAGTACGGAGAGGTTTGCCTCCCATGGCTGGAGGCAAAGTTGTCCCTAATTTCTTTATATCCACGCCTCAAGTCCTTGGCTTGCTGCTGGCACCAATTCATGTCCCTGGTGTAGCCCTGCTGCACCATTTGGACAGATATTTCTTGGAACACCGCCTCATTCCTATAGCAAGTCACCAATTGGAATTGGAAGTTTTGCTACCCCCATAGAGTGATGAAGGTCTTGGTCTCTTCCTCAGTCTAGGAAATGCAGCGTTAGTATTATTATTAATCATTATTATTATTTATATAGTGCCAGCAATATACCTGGCACTGTACAATCAATAGTTATGGACAGGTCCCTACCCCCAAGGGGCTTACAACCTAAAAGACAAGGGAGGAGGAGACAAGGGAGAGGTGAACATCGGGGAAGACAAGAGTACATTGCAGTGTTGGCATTCGGTAGGCAAAGAGAGACTGCGATTGCATGGTGGTAGTGGTGGTGGTGGTAGTAGTGGTGCTGGCTGTTGGTCTGAGCCAGGGCCACAACAATGGTAATTCCCTGCAAGTCTTTCCTGCTGCTGCTGAAACAGGTGCAGCGACTGGGAAACAGCAAGTGTTGGGCACATAATGCCAAGTGTCAGGAGCTGTGAGAATGCAGGCTTGAAAATGGTGCGAGTGGGCTTTTAAGGTGAATGATGCGTGTGTGTGAGTGAGAGTAGAGAGAGAGGCAGGAAGTGGTCACTCCTGTGAATGCTCTAGGCTTTCTGCTTGTGACTTTATGGTGCTGGCTGACCTGTATGTGTGGAGGCTGCATGCAACCTAACTGATAGGATGCAGACACCTGGGCTCACATTTGCTCCCCTGACGGGCTTTGCATGCTCTGGAACCCTGCCTCTGCCATGAGTAGGGGGCGGTGTGTCCAGTGGGTGGTGGCCCTGTGACCGGTGGGGGTGAACACTTAACAGGAAGGTGGACACCCACCTGGTGTGGGCTACCGTCTCATCTGTTAATACCCTCTTTTGTTTTCCCATGAATAACAATTGAGCTGATGACAGTAAAGGGATCTATCGAAGCTGACACTTCATTTGAAAGTGGCAGAAATCGAAACCCTTCAGTTTTAAAAAAAGAAGAAAATATAATTGGATTCTGTGACGGCTTTTTTTTTTGTATGCCACCTTAGGCAGTCTTATATTAATCACTGCTAGGAAAGATGCATCCTATCACTATCCCACTAACAATCTCGTGGATAGCAGAGTATTGGACTCATGTCAGAATCTGTTGAGCAATATATATATATATATATATATATATTTACTGTTTTAGAGTTTTCACTCTTTTGCTTTTTCTAAGGTGTGGCATTGGAATATTTTTTTTAATTTTTATTTCATATGCCTTAGGGTGCAATCCTCTCCCATTAAAATCAATGGGAGGCAAAGTCTTGATTGCCCCCTGAAACTGACATTCACATGAGAGCCAGTATGATTTAGTGGCTAAGGGGCTGGACTTGGACCTGGGAAGCCACAGTTTGAATCCTACCCTAGCTATGAACTCACTGGGTGGCCTTAGGCAAGTCAAACTCTCAGCCTCAGTTCCCCATATGAGGAATGTGGAATGCAATAAGTGGGAATGTGTATGTCTGTTTCTCCCGGTGTTCCCCTCACCATGTGTATCTTATATTGTAAGCCTGCTGCGTAGGGACCTGTCTCTAATAACAATTGTAAAGCACCAGGTATACTACTTGTGCTATATAAATGCTTAATAATAATTTATTTTAATTTTAATTAATTAATTTATAAGCATTTAGTATCCTGCTCCCTCTTGCCTTAGGCAACTTGAGGCAGCTTACAATTGGTAAAATATATAAAAAACAAACATAAAAACCCACTAAAAAAACCCCTTCCTTCCCCCAACCCACCCTATCTGTCTCCTCCTCCAAATGCCTGATGGAACAACCAGGTCTTACACTGCCGCTGGAAGGTGGGCAGATCTGGGCAGAGGCGAATCTCCTCTGGAAGGGAGTTCCACAGCAACGGAGCAGCCACTGAGAACGCCCTCCTCATGGTGGCCATCCGTCTGCAACACAGGACCTTCAGGAGGGTGCCCCTGGCCAGCTGCAGAGGCCAGCTCAGGGATTGAGACAATCCCTCAGATAAGTGGGACCCAGACCATGTTTAGCTGAAATCTGCTTCCTTGTAATTTGAACCCATTGGTTCTAGTCCTGCCCTCAGGAACGACAGAGAACAAGTCTGCTCCATCTTCTATGTGACAGCCCTTCAGATATTTGAATGTCAGACGGATATAGGGATGGGCGAACGCGGTTCGGAAGTTCAGAGTTTGGACCAAACTTGGTCTGTTCGGTTGACCGAACCGAACTTCTGAACCGAACTCGAATTTCAAACCGAACCGAATTTCCGAACTCCATTCTATTCACC
>QEPC01006720.1:725768-746955 GCA_003113815.1 Sphenodon punctatus | reverse complement strand
AAAATTTATATCCCGCCCCTCTTGCCACAGGCAACCTGGGGCAGCTAACAACATAAAAGCTGAACACAATAAAATATCATAAAATAAATCAATAAACAATAAAAACCAACCCCCTCCCTCACCAACCCCCACCCTCGCCAAATGCCTGACAGAACAGCTAGGTCTTACAACTCCTTCAAAAAGCTGGGAGGTCTGGGGCCAGATGGGCCCCCACCGGGAGAGAGTTCCAAGAGTAAGTAAGTGTTTTGAAGGTCACACTGGGTGCTTTTAGACAGGTAGCAGCTCCGGTTCTGCCCACGCCAGCCGGATTCACCCCTGGGTCAGCTGGCCCATGTAAAGGCATCTTGCCAAATGTGAAAGTGGAGTGGGTTGCACCTGCTCCAGGGCAGTCCTGCTGGCAGTGCTCCGGAACATCCCAGAGTGTGCTGCACGGAGTGGGCTGGACAAACCCGGGGCACTGGCCCAAAGTGGAGCTGCTCTCCATCTGTTGGGTAGACCCATGTTGCAGCTCCACGCGTGGCTGGCCGTTGCCCTGGTCAGCATCATGGAGTTGGACCATGACCCAGGAAACCGCCGGGTCAATCTAAAGTGGATCCAGGCGGGGTTGGAAGCAGGAGGACGTGGGGGTGCACCCCTGGAGCAGCTCCGGGGGCGGTCAGGCTCTGTGTCATCTGAGGACATCCAATGTGTATGTTTGTTTTTTGTCTGGATTTATGGTATCGTTGTATTGGTATACCATAAAACGAAATGTATTCTTAAGTTCAGAAGCTTTCCCAATCAAGATTGTATATTATGAAAAAAAATTATCTTGTTTCTATGCCATCATGCTGCAGAAGTGATTGACAACCACATTACATGGGTCATCTCTGATCTTTTCTAATGATGGATTTATATTCTTGAAAGATCATTCTGTGATCATAGTTTATTGTCTGGAATGATTTTTTGCCCTGGATATTTCTCCAGATTTAATCTTGGAGTAAGCAGCCACCCTGTGGAATTATACTTGGGCTGCACTGGGACCATTCTGTTTTATTTAAGAAAAAAATAGTTAAGAAGAATAACACCCAATTTGATACACTGTTTCTCAAGCCTAACAAGGAATTGTAAATAAGTCATTGCCCCCGTGGTGTGATCGGTAAGGAAGTCAAAACCAGTCCCTGTGGGCTGAATGGCTGCATGATGTTGGAAGGAATATTTGTTGCACCCCTTTCTTATGAACCTGTACTGGAAGAGAGATGGCTGTAGTATATTTCATGAACTTGCTTCAGTGTTGTGAGATCCAGTTCATACTCTTGATGACGCCGACCACCGGTGGTAGCAAGCACCATAAAAAGCATACCTTGTTCATTATGGGGGGCAGGGAGCAGTAAGAGTGGCTAATTGACCTCATTGTCCAGGAAGGCTCTAATCCAGGATGCCTCACAGAATCTCCATTTAGCTTCTATTGTTTCCTGCCCAGCCTGCCAACGTGCTGGAACAAGCATGCATTAAAGTCATTGGAAAGACTCCTTATTGACTTTAATGGGCACTGGATCAGACCTTCACAAAAATAAGAGGTTGTGCAAAGGGTGGCACTTCAAGGTTTCAAAGGAGAGCATGGTCCTCCCCTCCATGGGGTGAAGGATGGTGGCTCTGACAGTCTAAGTGCTGGGGACAGAGGCTGCAAGCTGCTGAGAATGCTTTTTGAACTGTTTACAGTTTTGTAATTGAAGGTCTGATGAATTAGGAATAATTACCTTCTGCCTGATCTCAATAATAAAATATTTGTCCCTCGTCTTTCTGTGAAGTAGGGAAATTGAAGCATAAATAAAATTTATTAGGAGGCCCAGCTGCATTGTGTACGTGATAAATGCTGACATCTTATTGTAAATTAGGCACTTGCTAAGCAGCAATGATTTTAACAGAGTATAAATGCAAGACCTACGTTCAGTGCGTTTTCCCCATTGCTGCCAATCGAGAAAACACAGTGAATGTGGGTCCCTGAGTATAATCCTTCACTGCCACTCCAGGACAAACAACTGGAGGGCGTGATTGCATTAGAAGGCCACATTCTCACCTGATGCGGCGGTGCTTTTAAAATGATGTGAGGCAAAGACATGGCAGCAGGGAGGAGCCTGATGCCANTGATCCAAAACCCGGGGGGGTGATGCGATCTTGTAGATAAATGGAGCCCAGGCCGTGCATTGCACCCACGGCATCCTGTGACGTAACCTTTTCATACAACACACACACACACACACACAAAAAGCGAGGGAAAGATTTTTGCCACCTTAGCATCTCATGAGAATGCAGCCAAAAAACTAATGGCATTTATGAAGAGTCTTTGCTTATGATGCAGTCCTCCACCCACTGAAGTCAATGGCAAAACTTCCATTGATTTTAATGACAGATTGAACCCTAAGTGTTGGTTCTTTAAAATAAATAATCAGGCCCCTTTACTCTTTTTGCATCAAAAAAGAACATTGTTACATGTTATGTGTTGGTAGAATGGAGAAAACGGCTCTGATATGTCATCCTAACATAAGTCCCTCTTCTGAAAGCCCTTATGCAGTGGGACAACATATGGGTGTTTTTGTAAAGTGCATGCAAGTGATGGATTGGGGCTATAGTAGTCACGGTTAGAAAAAGGAAACATCTTGAGCATTTATTTTTCTTAGCACACTGTTTATTAAGTATTTATATCACAGTAACAGCAGGAGGCTCCAATTAATTATTAGGGCCCCAGTTTGCTGTGTGCTAGAAACACATAGCTTGCCTTAAACTTATTCAAAGAAAATCTATTCCTGTTCTAGGCATAGCTGTTGGTGACCAATGGATTATTCAGATAAAAAATTTAGACAAGGGTAGCTTGCAATGTGTGATCACTCTATAACAAATTACCCAGCACCACGGTATTCTAGGATAAGATACCCCAGGGTAATTGTGCTTTTTCACCTACATGAACCATAAAATGCAAAGACATGTAGGAAGAATCAAAACCAATGACAGAGGAAAAAGTACAGACATAAAGAGAGAGGCTTCTCCCCAGTGGCAACCATTTGAATAAAACCCCTATTTCTTTTACAGGTGCAGCAGGTATACAGAGACCGTTTCCATTTTTTTAACCGAAGCAGAAACATTACTCCAGGGAGAGTGCAATGTTCATGGATTGATACATTTTAAGACAAGGGACTCTAATGATAATCTAATCTGGCCTCTCATAAAAAACACAGACCATAGAGTTACAATTTCTGCATTTAGTCCAGGACTTCTAGTTAAATTAGAACACATCTTTTAGAAAGATGAACTCACCACATCAGTAGGTAGCTTAATTATTCAGTTAAAACTTGTGACCAACTTCTACTCTGAATTATCATTATGGTTCTGATAGCAGTCTATTGCCTGAATCATTAGGCTAAGACTCTACCTACTCTGTTTTCATATTGAGAGTACACCTGCAATATCATTTATTTTTGTTTAGTGTTATTAGGTGTTCAGAATGTCTAATTCTAAAAGTGGATTATTTCAATTACTTCTATAGGACTTTTTATTTTAAAAAGTATTCCGCAAATATTTAATGTTTTAATTAAAAAAAATAAAAATGCACTTTTGTTTAAAGATGTTTTTCATTGAAAAAAGTCTCAACAAAATTTTTTCAAACAGCTCTGTGGATACCTTTTCTATGGTGTTCTTTTGTACAGAAGTTTAATTTTCCCTTCTAATCTAGGACTAGCTTTTGTCTGTCTTGTGTATGGGAGAGGCTTCCTGTTCCTTCTTTGGTATTTACTCCTATTTCGTTTTTGTTTACTTTAGTAATTGTTCGTTTTCATTTGTTTCATTTTCTATTGAAGTCAATGGGAGGCTCTGGGAGCCTTTTCCCATGGAAGTCAATGGAAAAAGATTCATGGGGTTTCTAAAACTAGTCAAGTATCTACTAAAGTCAAATGTAGTATACTTTCCTGGCACTGAGTTGGGGGTAGCACTGGGTTTTGAGGGGCTTTTAGTGGATGGGGGTGCTTTGCTTCTGCATGGTAAATGGGTTTCTAACCCCCTCTGGGCGTTGATAGACGATCCCGCTAAGAAGCGGGATCATCCAGCGCCGGCATCCATCCCCCGGCTTCCTCTCTCTGCCGTGTCTGCTGTTCAGACACGGCAGAGAGTCTTTGTGTGCATGCGCGCCCTTCCGCGCATGCGCACAAGCCCAGGGAACCCGGAAGTGTGGCGTTAAGCCGGCACTTCGGGGATCCGCGTTGGAGGGGGCAGGATCGCCTGCCCCCTCCGACGCGGGATAACATGCGGCCCGAACGCATAGACGAGCGCAAATAAAGGCGGCTGATCAAAGGATCAGCCGCCTTTTTTGTCTCGTCTATAAATGGCCTCTGCCTGCCCAGGCACCCAACAGCCGCCTCGTCTCACCTGTCCTGCATCCGGAGATCAATGCTCTCTTCACCTGCGGCTGGGGTCAAGCAGAAAGCAATGTTGATCTCAGGATGCGGCGGAGGCGAAAGGAGGCAGCTGCAGGGTGGTTGGTGGATCTGATACCAGGCAGGGAAGGCCAGCAGTAACCCAGGCTGGAGAGTGGAGCTGGGAGATGGAGCAGAATGAGAACAATAGATCCCAGGTGAAACTGACAGGGCTGCAATTATCAAATGGGGAAAGCTGTAGAGTGGCAGAGAGCAAGCTGAACAGAGCCCAGCAGATGGCAAATGGCAGAATTTTAGTATCTGCTGCCCGCTTTAGTATTAATACTAAAGTGCCTGCTTTAGTACACTTTAGTATTACTACTAAATTAGTATTTATTACCATCCCTACCCTTCTTACTCCTCCACCATCACAATGCTGTTGCAAAGGCTGCTGCTAGCTGCTGCTGCTAGCTACCCCAAGGGAGGCAGAGCCATCCTTTAGATGCTGGCTTGGTATGTTTACATTGAAAGAGGGGGTAGGAATGAAGAAGCCACCCATGTTCTTTTCCCTAACATGTGTGCAAGACAAGGCAGCGTTTAGCCTACTGAATGCAAAATAGCTTTAAAATGAATGATCCAGGATTCAGTTGTGTAGTTATTATGTTTACATGACCCTAGCATGCAGTGAGTGCACTGGTCTGCATTACAGAGCCCAAAAGGGGGGCCCTGGCCTGAACCTGATGCTGTTGGACGCGAGGTCAGTTGTCAATAAGTCAACAACTGTCCAGGAGTTGATCCTGGACCATGCAGCCAACCTTGTGTGCATTATGGAGAGACCTGGCCGGATATCGAGTCGGGGCCTATTTTGGCTGACCTTGTTCCAACTGGTTACTCCATGCAGCATCAGCCATAGTCAGAGGGACAGGGGGGCGGTGTAGCCATTGTTTTTTAGGTACTCTTGGTCTGTTAGGAGGTATCTGGCGCAGCTTATGTCAGGTATTGAGGGCCTCCATCTTGTGATTGATTTGGCAGGAGACATACTGGGAGTGCTGCTGGTATACTGTGCACCTACCTGTATGGCAGCAGCCCTGCATGCTCTGGTGGAGCTGGTGTCAGAGGTAGTATTGCGGTCCCCAAAGACGTTAGTCTTGGGGAACTTCAATATTCATGTTGACACCAGCCTTGGAGGGGCGGAGCGTGAGCTCATGACTGCCATGGGCCTGTCCCAAGTGGTCATTGGCCTGAAACATGATGGGGGGCACACTCTGGACTGGATTTTTTGCATTGGTCTTGAGGCGAGGGATCCGTTGGTGCGGGAGGTGTCAGCAATGCCCTTTTCATGGATAAATCATTACCTCCTATGGGCCTGTCTCCCAGTACATGTCTACCCCTCGTTGATCTTTGGACCACCTTGCTGACCGAGGCTATCGACCAGACGGTTCATAGGCATCCGCTACTCTGTTCCCTATGCATTGGCATTGCAGGTCTCCCTGGTTTATGGAGGGTCTGTGGCAGCTGAAACAGGAAGGGTGGCAGTTGGAGTAACGGTGGCACCGTTTGCACGTTGAAGCTGACAGATTGCAACATAGAGCTAGTTTAAGAGCCTATGCTGTGACTGTGCGGGCAGTGAAGAAGTTCTTCACTGCCCTTATAGCATCTGTGAAATCTCATCCAGTGGAGCTTTTCTGGGTGGTGAGGGAGCTGGTCGGTCCAGCCTCCCTCTGCCTGGAACTGGAATTTTCCAGTGTCTGCTGTGGCATGTTTGTTAATTACTTTGGACAAAATCGCTTGTATTCACCAGAACTTCAACGTTGCACTTATTACTGTGGGAGAACCAGAGGTTATGGAAGCCCTGTCCTGTCTGGTTTTGTGGGATCGGTTTCAGTGGGTGTTGCCCACTGATGCAGAGGATGTTCTTGTGAACTAGACCCATGCCTGTCCTGGCTGGAGACACTGTGGCCACTGCTGGCAGGGGTGGTCAATTCCTCCCTCTGGGAGGGCAGAGTGCCAAGCTGCCTCAAAGAGGCGGTGGTGTGGCCACGCTCAAGAAACCATCACTTGACGTTGACTCCCTCGCCTGCTATCGACCGGTCTCTAACTTCCCTTTTTAGGGAAGGTTATTGAATGGGTAGTGGCTTGGCAGCTGCAGGAGCATCTGTACCACATCCGTTTTCTGGATCCCTCACAGTCTGGCTTTTGTGCACCGAGACTGCACTTGTGGCTTTGGTTAATGACCTCAGCTGCGAATTGGATCAGGGTCAGTCGATCCTTCTGATTCTGTTAGATCTGTTGGCTGCTTTTGATACCGTTGACCATGGGATGTTGATGACTCGCTTGCCGGACCAAGCCGGGGTGGGCAGCACTGTTCTTGAATGGTTCCATTCCTTCCTTGCTGGGAGAACTCAGCGGGTGGTGCTCAGGGACTGTTCTTCATCTCCCTGAGACCTCTCATGTGGAGTCCCACAAGGTTCTGTTCTGTCCCCTCTCCTGTTCAATGTGTACATACAACCGCTGGGCAAGGTTGTGAGAAGATTTGACATTTGGGGTCATCAATATGCTGATGACACCCAACTCTACCTCTCTTTTTCATCCGACCCAGACCCAGCAATCTTGGTGCTTACTTGGTGTCTGGAGGCTGTGGGGGACTGGATGAGGGTGAGCTGACTGAAGTTGAATCCTGACAAGATGGAGGTGATGCTGGTGGGGAGGGTGGTGGGGTTGGCATTCCCCGTCATTGAGGGGGTTCGCTCTCCACTGGTCCCTCAGGTTCGCAGTCTGTGATTGAATGGTTCGCAGTTCTCCTTGATTCCCAGCTCCACCTGGGTGCCCACGTGGGGGCTGTGGTGAGGAGCGCATTTTGACAGTTACATCTGGTGCGGCAGCTTTGACTGTACGTCTTGGACTCTGACCTGGCCACTATCATCTATGATTTCATCACCTCAGGACTGAACTATTGTAATGCGCTCTATATGGGGCTACCCATGGTGATGGTTCAGAGGCTGCAGAATGTGGCGATCTGCCTCCTTACGGGGATGGGCTGCCGTAAGCACATTACACCAGTGTTCTGTTCTCTGCACTGGCTGCCTACAGTCTTCCGGGCCTGATTCAAGGTGTTGGTGCTGACTTATAAAACCCTATACGGCCTAGGCCCTAGCTACCTGCGGGACCGCCTCACTCCCCGGGCTCTGGATTGACCCCTGTGGTCAGCCGGGAGCGCCCTTCTCGAAGTCCTCTGGGTATCTTGGGGGGAGCGAGGGGGGGAGAAGACTGTGGAGATGGCGTTCTTGGTGGCCACACCTAGGCTGTGGAACTTCCTTCCGGCTGTGGACCTCTGCCGGAAGGAAGTTCCACAGCCTAGGTGTGGCCACCAAGAACGCCATCTCCACAGTCTTCTCCCCCCCTCGCTCCCCCCAAGATACCCAGAGGACTTCGAGAAGGGCGCTCCCTGCTGACCACAGGGGTCAATCCAGAGCCCGGGAAGTGAGGCGGTCCCGCAGGTAGCTAGGGCCTAGGCCGTATAGGGTTTTATAAGTCAGCACCAACACCTTCGAGGTAGATGACCCTGGCAGCAGAGTTTTGGACAGAGATGAGGGGAATCAGGGCAATAACGCCCACCAAAATCAATGATGGTTGAGCGTGCAACAGTGTAAGATTTTCTGTGCCTAAGCGTGTGTGAACAAACAGTACTGACACCTCCTTGAATAAGTGAAGAATTCTAAGGCTGCAGTCCCCAAACAACTCTCCTGAAGAGGAGACAACTCACTGGAGAGCAGTTCCATAGACTTCAATGGGACAACTCTTATTTATTATTTATTTATTTAAAAAATTTATATCCCGCCCCTCTTGCCACAGGCAACCTGGGGCAGCTAACAACATAAAAGCTGAACACAATAAAATATCATAAAATAAATCAATAAACAATAAAAACCAACCCCCTCCCTCACCAACCCCCACCCTCGCCAAATGCCTGACAGAACAGCTAGGTCTTACAACTCCTTCAAAAAGCTGGGAGGTCTGGGGCCAGATGGGCCCCCACCGGGAGAGAGTTCCAAGAGTAAGTAAGTGTTTTGAAGGTCACACTGGGTGCTTTTAGACAGGTAGCAGCTCCGGTTCTGCCCACGCCAGCCGGATTCACCCCTGGGTCAGCTGGCCCATGTAAAGGCATCTTGCCAAATGTGAAAGTGGAGTGGGTTGCACCTGCTCCAGGGCAGTCCTGCTGGCAGTGCTCCGGAACATCCCAGAGTGTGCTGCACGGAGTGGGCTGGACAAACCCGGGGCACTGGCCCAAAGTGGAGCTGCTCTCCATCTGTTGGGTAGACCCATGTTGCAGCTCCACGCGTGGCTGGCCGTTGCCCTGGTCAGCATCATGGAGTTGGACCATGACCCAGGAAACCGCCGGGTCAATCTAAAGTGGATCCAGGCGGGGTTGGAAGCAGGAGGACGTGGGGGTGCACCCCTGGAGCAGCTCCGGGGGCGGTCAGGCTCTGTGTCATCTGAGGACATCCAATGTGTATGTTTGTTTTTTGTCTGGATTTATGGTATCGTTGTATTGGTATACCATAAAACGAAATGTATTCTTAAGTTCAGAAGCTTTCCCAATCAAGATTGTATATTATGAAAAAAAATTATCTTGTTTCTATGCCATCATGCTGCAGAAGTGATTGACAACCACATTACATGGGTCATCTCTGATCTTTTCTAATGATGGATTTATATTCTTGAAAGATCATTCTGTGATCATAGTTTATTGTCTGGAATGATTTTTTGCCCTGGATATTTCTCCAGATTTAATCTTGGAGTAAGCAGCCACCCTGTGGAATTATACTTGGGCTGCACTGGGACCATTCTGTTTTATTTAAGAAAAAAATAGTTAAGAAGAATACCACCCAATTTGATACACTGTTTCTCAAGCCTAACAAGGAATTGTAAATAAGTCATTGCCCCCGTGGTGTGATCGGTAAGGAAGTCAAAACCAGTCCCTGTGGGCTGAATGGCTGCATGATGTTGGAAGGAATATTTGTTGCACCCCTTTCTTATGAACCTGTACTGGAAGAGAGATGGCTGTAGTATATTTCATGAACTTGCTTCAGTGTTGTGAGATCCAGTTCATACTCTTGATGACGCCGACCACCGGTGGTAGCAAGCACCATAAAAAGCATACCTTGTTCATTATGGGGGGCAGGGGGGCAGAGAGCAGTAAGAGTGGCTAATTGACCTCATTGTCCAGGAAGGCTCTAATCCAGGATGCCTCACAGAATCTCCATTTAGCTTCTATTGTTTCCTGCCCAGCCTGCCAACGTGCTGGAACAAGCATGCATTAAAGTCATTGGAAAGACTCCTTATTGACTTTAATGGGCACTGGATCAGACCTTCACAAAAATAAGAGGTTGTGCAAAGGGTGGCACTTCAAGGTTTCAAAGGAGAGCATGGTCCTCCCCTCCATGCGGTGAAGGATGGTGGCTCTGACAGTCTAAGTGCTGGGGACAGAGGCTGCAAGCTGCTGAGAATGCTTTTTGAACTGTTTACAGTTTTGTAATTGAAGGTCTGATGAATTAGGAATAATTACCTTCTGCCTGATCTCAATAATAAAATATTTGTCCCTCGTCTTTCTGTGAAGTAGGGAAATTGAAGCATAAATAAAATTTATTAGGAGGCCCAGCTGCATTGTGTACGTGATAAATGCTGACATCTTATTGTAAATTAGGCACTTGCTAAGCAGCAATGATTTTAACAGAGTATAAATGCAAGACCTACGTTCAGTGCGTTTTCCCCATTGCTGCCAATCGAGAAAACACAGTGAATGTGGGTCCCTGAGTATAATCCTTCACTGCCGCTCCAGGACAAACAACTGGAGGGCGTGATTGCATTAGAAGGCCACATTCTCACCTGATGCGGCGGTGCTTTTAAAATGATGTGAGGCAAAGACATGGCAGCAGGGAGGAGCCTGATGCCGGAAGTAGCACTTGTGCAAACAGGGTTCTGCTGCGGCTTTGTTCGTGCATGAACAGGGCTGGATTTTGCGCCCTGTCATCCGCGAGCAGAACTCCATTTGCACCAGTGCTACTTCTGGCATCAGGCTCCTCCCTGCTGCCGCGTCTTTGCCTCGCGTCATTTTAAAAGCACTGCTGCGCTAGGTGTGAATGTGGCTTCACACAGTCTCCTGCTAAGGGGTTCTGTAATGATAAAATATGGTTAAGGTGACTCAGCAAATATTACCAGGTATGGTCCAAGATAGTGGGGTGTCTGATTATGGAAATGTGCTTTTATAAAGACTAATTCTGAGGGAGTGTGTTTCTCATAATCCTGCATAAATGGCGGAATGATAATCATATGGAAACTAGGTGAGAATTATAGCCCTTGCAGTTGCTTACATTAGTTCTGATGCCTATTAGTATACAGCACCAACAATCAAGAGCCAATGTAAATGCAATGCCATAAAAACCTAACAGCCTCTTGTAATGTTCCTGCAAAAAGTGACAATTTCCTCTTAACGCAAGTTAAAATATCACCCAAAGTTATAAAGTTCCACAGTATCAGACAGGGTAAGCAGAATGCACCAAGAGCTACCGTGTGCAGTAGCACTACTGCCGTAATAAGCTTTGTCGCTGCATGGAGAAACAAGCACTGCCATTTTCAGATACTGTAGATGAATTTTACCCACCGAAGCAGACGTGCCAGACCAGCTGAATGAAGTCAGTCTAATTACATTTTTTAATGGAAGTAAAGAATATGGGATACTGCTTTGTGCATGGAAATACCAGGAGGAGAAATAGCAAATGCTTCGTTTAACTGGTTGCAGTAGGCAGCACAGACACCCTTCATAACCAAAACCATCAGCCTTTTCACTATTGTTACACAGCACAGAAGCCAAGTCGCCCTTTGTTACAAACCACATTGTACAGAAACTTGCATCTTGAAAAAACTGGCAAGAGCTACTAGTGTTTTTCTCCCCATTTCAGTCATCATGCAATTCTTTCCATCTTTTGAAGATTTCACTTTAATAGAAGTAACCCTGGCTAAAATGCTGGTAGTGGGGTTCCCTTAGCCCACGTCATAGGATCACTGGCCAGTTTTTTAGAAAGAGGAGGAACTTAAAGAATGCCTGGAAAAGCTGAGGAGATTGTGTCCTCCAGTATTTGTGTCTATGTAAAACACCCAAACAGTTCTGGTGTGAGCAAATCCCATTCATTGAAGTCAACACCATCTGATTACATCATGTGCTGGAACATAGAGTGGCCAAATATGCAAGTTTTAGAGGACACATAAGAAATACAGGTCACAGAGCTGCATTGGCTCCAATGCAGTCCTGCAACATGTATTTTTCATAAGTGTTCTCTAAAATTTGTATATCTAGCCACCCTGGAGGAACAGCATCTGTTTACATCATGCTTTAATTTGGCCCAAAGTGATTTCAAATTACTAATTTAGAATTATGTTTTGTTACCTATTAATTTTTGACATGCTAAAAAGGCAATAAAGTGTACAGTTGGCTCAGGCGGATGACAGTTTGCTTACAAACCCTCCTGACCCGAAGGAGTACCGTCTCTCCTGTAGAAGTAAACTGGAAAGTGCAGATTGCATAAATTTGCATGCATTGCTTTGTGTAAACTTACACCAACTTAAAAACGCATTTCAGTGGAGCTAATAAAAAATATAGGGCTAGGAAGTATGTGTGGGATAGATGGCCAGAGGCTGGGTGCAGAGGCCTGGGGGTGCAAGGGCCATGCACAGAGGGGCTCTGAGGTTAACGATACTCAGCCTGCTTCCCCCCAGCTATCTTCCAAGGACTCAAGGTACTGGACTCTTGGAGTTTCTGCACCTCTTGTGATCATGGCACTCCAGTTCTTCATATCCCCTGCTGCTGTGTACAAGGGAGATGCACTGGCTTTTGGGCCTGCTTCTCAACTCTTCTCCCCCTCTATGGAACACAGAGACCCAAGGCTGTGGTTAGCAAAAGGGTAGAAGAGAAGGAAAGCTGGGTAATGCAATTGCTACCACAGGAGCCACTCTCCCCCCACCCCCCATTTCAGTTTCTCTTTCTTTCTTGTGCCCACCCTTTCTCTTGCTGCCGCTGTCAGGAACATGTTGGAGAATGGACCTGGAGGAGGTCCTGGAATTCAGGGCCTCAAGGCTGGGACAAATCCAGGAAATTAGTGCAGGATAAGGACCAAGGCTCAGGAATGGGCATGTAGGAGTAGGGTGGCCAGATATGCAGAGGACACTTAGGGAAAATACAGGTTGCAGGACTGACAATGCAGCCCTGCAACCTGTATTCCTCATAAGTGTCTCATAAGTATTTCTCATAAGGGGAGAGACAGGCAAGAAACACACAATGGGCAGGCACACAGGAAGATTTCCTCATCACTACTGGTTATTTCAATTAAGTTTGCAAGGGTTTGGATTTCTTCCCAGCCATTTGCTGTTCTTGGGTAGTCCTGTGGGGAAGTCATAATGCTGACTGGACATCCTCCCACTAGCAAAGAGTTATTTGTGATTTCACTGCAGGGTGCAGCACAAGGAAAAGATAGCTTGGGAGGGTAGAGGGCCCCCATTCAATCACAAGTATCAGACAGGAAGAGCATTCACAAAATGACTAGCAAAGCACAAGGCAACAAATTCTGCTGTTAACAATGAAGTAGGGTTGTAGTAAATAGTTACTAGCAGAATCCAGCTCATTCAGTTTTACACACGTACTATAGTCACAGAATGGGTTCCATAGCAGACACACAGAGCCTCAACGCAGGAACATGGGTGGCCTGGCAGGTAGGCGAGGGCCAGAAGGACCAGTTTGGGGACAAGGACAGAAGGAGCTGTTTCTAAACACAGAATGGAACAAACAGAGCAGAGCCAGTCTGAAACACACGCTGGGTCCAGGACAAAGCAGCGCTGCTCCATGGAGGGGATCAGACAAAAACCAGGAAGGGGAGAAAGGAAAAAGATAGGAACCAGGAAGGAGACAGATGACCTACCTAGCTTCCTGTTGCTTCAGGTATGCCTTTTATATGGCAGGCAGGCAGACAGCCAGGAAGCTGGGGACATGGAGCAAGGTTGAGGAGGGATGTGGCATAACCAGTGCTGTGGAAGGCCTTGGCCTGAATGTGTTGGTGGCACCGTGAAGCGAGCTACCACCTTCAGGGCCACACGGGTGTTGTTTCAGGCCCTGGTCCTTACGGAAGCTTCCCCTGAGCCTTGCCAACACCATTCAGGGCCCTCTCCACTCTTCCATCCAACAAATGCAAAGGCAGCCAAAATATAAAGGTGATCGGTGACTGGGAATTATTGGTTTAGCCTGAAAAGGATGCTTGAAAACCGAGCTGTTTGCAGGAGGGATGGGATATAAATATATTAAATAAATAAAATAAAATAAACTCAAGGTCAAACTGTAACAGGCCCAGGCCCTGAGGGACGAGTCCTCCCAGGATCTCCACCCCAATGCCCCAGTCCACACAGGACCTTTTCTTCACGTGTCCTTTATTTACAGAGTTTATTTAACACATCACCAGCAGTTCCATAAACAATCCATTTTGTATAGGGGCTCTGGGTACCAGATGTAAAAAGGCCACCCAGCTTGGCACAATCCCTCCCAAGCAGGTGTCTCAAATACTTTTCAGGCTAGCCCCCTTGCAGGCTCCTAGCAATCTCAAACACCAGTTTGTCTCACCTTGCTGCTTTCACACATGACAAAAATGGGGTATTATAATTGCTTGAGTTATCAGGTATTATAATTACTGGAGTTCTGTAATGTATGAATGCACTATTCCCCTTTTATGCTGCGAGAGCTTGGGTCATTGTAAGAGCTACCAAATGTGGCTTTTACAACGACCCTAGATCTTACAGCATAAAAGGGGAATAGTGCATTCACACTTTACAAAAAATTGCAGAATTATAATACCTGGTATTATCTCAAGCAATTATAATACCCCATTTTTGTCATGTGTAAGGTGTGAAAGCAGCCTTATACATGATCCTCTGGGTACCTTATTCCATAGGCCTCCCTGGCCTAGCACAGTTCCTCCAATGGGCAGCCCTTGGCTGTAAGTTGACAGCCCTTATGAGACAGAGGCCCTCCTACCTCCCCTGGTAGTCCCCAACTCAGCCTTATGAGGCTCCACAAGCTGGTCCAGCCCGGCCCAGCCAAGTTGGCTCCACTCAGCCAGTTAGCCTCTAGTGGCTTAGCCAGCTGAGAGCAGTTAGATGCTATCCTCCACCTCGGCACCAACTTGAGGCATGATTGGCTTTTACTCATAGGGCATTTTCAGACAAGACACTCCTCACCTGCTATACATGTTACAACACTGCAACCCCACAATATGTATACTGGATGGGGTGGAGAGTGTCTTGTCTGAAAATGCCCACAGTGCCAACACCTATCCAGCCTGTGCTATCTACACCCAATTACAAACCCTGGGTGGTGGTAACCCTAACAGTGATACCAGCTGTCTGCTAACAACATGAACATTTCAAGAGGGCAGTAGTTGCCACTGAAGAGGAGGGGGAAGGAGCACTAACAAGTAACAACCTCTTTGGGCTGGCATTTTAATTAGCTATACAGAGCCGGGGTAAACACAATAATGTATCTGAGCATTTGAAAGAACACAGTAACTAATTAGTAATTACATAAACAGGTGTTATGCTGGCAAGACAAGCACTATCTCTCATAGACTTTGGCAAGTGTGAAAATCTGACACTCAAGCCATGAAAGAGGTTAGAAAGAGAAGCAAAAAATAAACAGAGATGGGGGAAAAATAAAAGCAAAGTTAATGGGAGGCCAAAATAATGTCTAAAAGAAGGGAGAATCAGAACAATCTGTAGAGGTTGGAACGGGCCCTGATGCAGAAGATGGAATAAGTCCTTCCACCTCAGGCTGGTTCCCTGTCACAGGAGTGCCAGTTCCTTGTTGTACCCACCCCCCAGCTCCCCTTCCTGACTGAGCAGAGGGCAGCGTTCCTTCTTTGCAGCAGCAGAGCAGGAAGCAGTAGCAGCCAGGTCCAGATGGCAAGGAGTCTGGGATGCTGGTTGGCTGGGCCTTGAGGCTCCTGGGTGGGAAGCGGAGGTGTGGAAGCAGCTGGAGGCAGCAGGTTGGTGTTCTCCGCAAGCGGTGGTATGGAATGTGGGGGAAGAAGCCAGGAGGACAATAAGCAGGCAGGCAGCCAGAAGTGGTGGGGATGTTGCAGAAGCTGTGTGTGCATGCACTCATGCAGGATGGGTAGGGAGGTGCTTGTTTAAGAATACTCTTAGTGCTCCTGCACACACTGCACCTATGACAGCAGCTAATAGCTATGTCCCTGAATCAGAAGATCAGTGATCTCATTTGTATACTCATTTTTCATGCTTTTAAATACCATTTACTCTTTGCCAACTAATTGTTTTCTGTTTAACAATCTGGCCTGTTGTCTACTTTTACCTGCTTTTGAATGCTACTGAACACTTTCCTTGCCTCTTTTCCTAAAGCTCACTCCCTTGTTTATCATAAGCCTATTTCCTAGACTGCATTTAATACTTGATTTAAATATTTGAAATCCCACGATTTTTTTTATTCCTTACAACAGACTTCCAAGTATCGTTTTCATATACACATTTGCTCAGTCTGTATTTCTGACTTTTACATGCCTAAGGAAGGGGCCTACACAGGTGGAATCTTTCAGGCAGTACTTCATCCAATTAAAGATATCATCATCACTATTTCTCTTTGCATTTTTATTCTGTCCTTCCCGTTAAGGCTCAGGGCAGGTTACAATACATAAAACATGTTCAAAAATACCCAAGTTAAAACCAAGTATTAAAGTACCCAAATAAAAATGGAGTAAAATCAGCAGACCCACCACTCCCCAACCCCTAAACCTCTTTACCAACACCTGGTCAAAGTTAACTTGCCTCAGGAAGATGAGCAGGCTCAGACGAAACTCCAAGGGAAGGGAGATCCATAATTGTGGGGCAGCCACCAAGAATGCTTGTGTGTGTGTGTACCCTTGTTGGGCAGATGGTACCTGCAAGAGGATGCTCTTACCTGACCTCAGAAGCCACAACGGGACATGAGGGAAGAGGAGGGCTTTCAGATAATTGGGGCGAGTAGAGCTTTATAGGTCAAAACCAGCACCTTGAATCATGCCTAGAAAAGGATTGGTGGTCAGTGCAGACTCCAGAGCACCAGTATAATCTGCTCCCGGCAATACCCACCAGGATCATCTAATCTACTTCATCTCCATCTCTTACGTTTTTGGACCAACATGGTAATGAAACTTTCTCTCCAACAGGGAAAGATTTAGAATGCTTGGAAACGAATACTCTGACAAATAGCTTTCAGAAATAAACTTTTAAAATGTGCTTAATCATATGAAAAATAGCTCCCAGGTAAGAAAACACTGCAGTTATCACTTGTTCTGTATCCTCACACTATGTGCTACCGTTTAGTATGAATAGGCTGTCATAACCTGTGAAGCATGTAGGTTATTAAATGGGCAGCATTTCTACATTTGATATTGCTAGGAATTCACTTTTATAGTATTTCCCACATGTTCCCTGCTATACTCATTTTCTCATTACTGTAATCAGTTTGGCTATATTTTAAGACTCCATTGTCAGTTACTTTGCACATTGAAAATGGTCCACACTGAAGAATTTTGCAATATCTAATTATAAAAACAAAAGTCCTGAGACAGCAGCTGATGGAGTGTGATAAAAATTAATGGAAACTTGTTTAATGCACCTAGTTTATTTGAAATAGCTAAAATGCATGATTGATTTAATTACATGCACAGCTAGGATTGAGAAGTAATCTGCACTGATTGCAGCTCCCCCTTTCCTTATAGTAATGGAGATGACACACAACCTGCTTTAGAGACCAGAAAGGTATGACTGCGCTATTGATGAGTGAAGCACTTCTTTTACTACCAAGTATTAGAAGTAATTATCAGTTACAATGATGCAACAGAGATAAACTCAGGCCTCACATGCGGACCCAGATTTCAATCATTCCAAATTCAGGGGTGAACCAAATCCGGATTTTGGTGTGGACTATTTCTAGAATCATTAAGAAACCAAAGACAGGGGGTTCCATATACTCTGAAGCACAATACAGCAGGACAAATTTCCATGGCAGCTACCACAACATTTCATTAAAACATTTAGGTGGCTTAGCTATTTGTCATAAAGTCCAAATTGCAGGGCAAATGGGACCTTACCTTTAATTGCCTTCCCGCAACGCAACTGGGAGTTCGTTCACATGTTACAGCGAGGGGTAAAATATCCCATAGGGTGTTTTTAAATTAGCAAGGCGATGTAGGGGTGAGCCTGTGGATGCTAAGTAGCTCTGGTGCGGTGCACCCATGCAAGTGGAGCACGTGGGGAGCTAATCAAATGGGAAGCTTCCAGCGTGGCTTCTGCAGCCACTACACACGCCCCCCACCACGGACTGGCCCCAGAAACACTTCACATGGGCAGCCATTGCCCACCCACCCTGTAGCTCTCCCCCTGCCGTGATGCACAGCCACACAAGCCATGGAAACATGAAGCTGTAGCAACCATGAATCCCATCCTACCCATGAGCCCGGGAGCTGGTGCAGTCCCTGCCGGTCCTGGCCAACCACAGAGTTGCATACCAGGCAGGACACACAGGAATCCCAACATACCACTCACAGAATGTGGACAGCATGGAGCAAATTGCACAATAAGTTGAGTGTTGATAATAGGCAGGGAAAGGGACTGGAGGAAGGAAACTGCAGGAAATCCAAGCAGGCAATCTGTCTAGGCCATTAATGGTTGTGGGGCTGTGAACCTCCATGGTATTGGTGTATCTGTCTGTTGTCATGGCTGGCTGCCCCTGTTCATAATCGGCATGGGCTCTGTTGGCCGCCCATTACCACACAACCATTTGACTTGCCCTGCACTGAGCACCCCAGATTTCCCAGCAGCGCTCTAAGAGTGGGTGCTCTGTGGCTCACAGGAGTGCGCATCTGGCCCCTCCACCTTCAGATGGGCAATTTGAGCTGTGGTGCCTGGGTGGCCATGCAGGGTAGCATCTAGTCTGAAAACACCCATAGTTTCTTTATTATATATTGATTTATTATTATTATTATTTTATTACAACGTATCTACCCTGTAGTATCTCCAAATGTGTGAAGGCTTTGTGGTGTGCGGTAAGCTACAACACTTTCCTATCTCTAGAATTCTTAACAGAAAATTTGTGGAGATTTACTCATATTCCATCAGAAATTCTTCTTTCCAAATATTTGCACATTAGTAGATTATTAAAGCTGCATCTTCAGGATGACAACCAATTTTTCAGGGAGCCACTACAATGGTCAAGCCCCATGATACACCTTTTTGTGCACATAAACTGGGTGATTAATTATACAGCCAGCTACCTAGAGTGAGATTTGGACTAAAGACCATTTCCAATAACTAGCAGCTTGTTACAGCGACTAACCACTCTATACTGAGTCAAAGAGTGAAGCATGTCAGTTCATGGTGACAACTTATTTTTATTTCCAGAGAAGACCTCACTTACATTAAATACAAGAAGTACATGATTAATGCTAAGTATGCTTAAGATGCTGCACAAAAGTCTGTATATTTCAAATCACATTTTCCACAGCAACTGTAATTCAGTCACATTATGTACATAAATATTAAGGCATTATAATTAGCAAAATATACCCTAATATAAAATATAACTAATGCTCAAGAAGGACGAGTTAGAGTTGCCATGGGAACCTTAACTTTGAAGGGTGAATTGCACAGAATCATATTTGAAGGATAATTTAATACTTTGAATTACACTGAAAGTGATAAGAGCTATAAATACCCTGATTATTTGAGCTAGTATCCATGATGTGAGTTTTGATTACTCATACGTTTCTAATTTTTAAAGATACAAATATAGGCCTTTTTTACACGGACGGCGCAGCAGCGCCGATGGGTGGAGATGGGTGTGGATGGGTGGGTGAGCACACCCAGCGAACACCTGGCAGCGCCGAGCAGGGAGACATTTACATGGACAGCGCTGCAGGAGGTGGTGGGAAGGAAAGGGGAGGGGCCTGCAAACACCCAGTGGCCAAACACCCATCCCGGGAAACACCTGTGCAAGTACACGGACAGCTGGGACCGGCGGGGAAGTCCCGCCCGGCACAGCGATGGCACAACATGGCCGACTGAGGGCAAACAAAGCCCCCCAGCTGCCAGGACCCACGCGGGCGGGGTGGGAGGGAGATGGGATGACACCTGCTACAATGGAGCTGGCTCCACACAGCCCTGACACAGAGCCCAGACCGTCCTGTGCCAGGCCTCCCCTCCCCTACACACACACACAGCAGAGTCACACACACACTGCAGGCAACAGAAGCACACAGGGATGGGAACACAGCCCAGGGGGGACAAGGAGGGGGGAAGGAACCCGCACAACACAGGCAACACCCCCACACACCCCGCAGAGGCATCTGCACAAGGGGAGAGGTCACAGCAAAGCACAACATGGACACACCAGGAAAGGAACACACAAGCCTTTAATCGAATGGGGAACCAGCAACAGGGGGCAACAACCACAGGGCAGGGAGGGGAATGGGGCAACAGAAGGGGGGGAGACAGCACCAGCAGAGGCAGGCCTGGGACTGAACCCCGGTCAATAGGGCCAGCGACCCCGCGCCTGGCACCAGTGCTCGGCCTGCGCACGGTCCAGCCAGTGCAGCCCATCCAGGACGTGCAGGAGGAGCTCCAACAACTCCCCCTGCTCCCAGGGTCCACTCTGCGATCATGGCCTGCACTGTAGAGAGGAGAGGAGAGGAGACAGCCATCAGAGCCAGCCCCGGGCACCCAAGAAGAAACAGAACCCCTCACGGAGGGACACAGGCACAGGGCCCAGCAAACAGGCAGCACACTCACGGATGCCATCGAACAGCCGCCCTGCCACCAGCATGTCCCACGCCGCCCGCTCCAGCCGCGCACCATCACGCCCAGGCGCAAGATCGCCAGCAGCATGACAACAGTAGCTGCAGGAGAGAAGGGACAGGACCATGGGAAACACCTGCACCAACAGGCCTTGGGGGGGCCGGGGGCAGAGACACCACCAGGGAACCACCCCACATGCTGACAGCCACCCCCCCGAGGAGCACCCCGGCCCCTGCATGAAGAGGGATTGGTCGGGCCACAGGCTGGGTCCACATCAACCCCTACTCACGCTCAGCCGCCCAGCGCCCATGGTGCCGCCGCCCATCCATCACCACCACCACAGACGGCCCGCACCAACAGGGGGCGACAGCTTAGGGTCCACTCTGGAGGGGCAGGGCCACACCAACACACAGGCAAGGCCAGGGGGTGCCACCTCCAATACCACCCCTCACGTGATGCCAGGCAGCAGCACCCAGCAGGGAAGCAGCCAGGGGAACACCCACCTCACAGCCGGCGCCCACCCCACAGGTCTGGAGCCCCCCAGTATACACCAAGCACACACACCGCACACAGCCGCACAGATGGGGACAGGAGGGATGCCAAAGGGGAAGGGGCAACCAGACACCACAGCAGCAACAGAGGCAAGGAAGGACAGAACATCACATAACAGACTTTTATTGAAGCTGGGGGAAAGCGAGCCCCCAAGCACAGAGAGGCAGAGCATGGGGGCTCTGGGGAACCCGCGGCCAGGCATGAGAGGCACAACAGGAGGGTACAGGAGCACCCGTGCAGGGCGGGTGAGGGCACCTGGGCAGCCCAAGTGGGAAGGGGCAGCGGTCACACAGAGGGGGCAATGGGGTCCAGGGACTCCAGGCGGCAGCCAGCAGCGAAGCAGACAGCAGCGCACAGCCCGCTCGGAGGCA
>QEPC01006720.1:703246-716961 GCA_003113815.1 Sphenodon punctatus | reverse complement strand
TGCACTTGAGACCTCGCATCTTCATGAATGTTAGACCCCTTGTCTCTCCCTCTGTTCCCCTTCCTAAGTCTCTCCCCCAGCTCCTGTCTCTCAGATTGTAAGCCCTAGGGGCAGGGACCGTGTCTATTTTATTACTTTGTAAAGTGCCAGGTACATTGCTGGCGCTATATAAATGTTTGTTAATAATAATAATAATCATCATCTGCATATAACAGAATAGTTAGTCTCCAATCACCCAACTTAGGTGCATGGATGTTACTTCCAGCCATGAAGGGAACTAAGTTGTTAACATAAAAGTTAAATAGCGCTGGAGCTAGAATGCAGCCTTGTCGAACTTCCCTGTTAAGGGGAATATCTCTAGTGAGTGGTTGATTCAAAGCAGGCCGAACCTGTAGTGAATTATCACAATGCAATTTAATTAACAGATAAAGCAAACGGCCATCAATAGTGGAGTTATTACGTTTTATCAATAACCGCTCCCTATCAATAGTGTCGAATGCAACCCTCAAATCAACAAAACAACAAAACAAAGGGATTCTTGCTTGGTTTAAGGCATACTTATTAATCACATGCTTGAGCACATATGCATGGTCCAGGGTAGACTGACCACATCTGAAACCAGCTTGTTCAGGGTGAATAATGCTATTTTCATCTAGCCAGTTCTGGAACTTACTGAGGAGATATTTCGTATAAAGTTTCCCCACCACAGACAAAAGACTAATTGGTCTATAGTTGAAGGTTTCATTGGGATCACCTTTTTTGAAGATCGGGATGACCAAGCTTTTTAACCATTGTTTTGGGATCATACCTGTTAAATTAATTGCTGTAAATAAGGGGGCTAATAGAGTTGCCCACCACTCGGCCTTGAACTTTAGCAGCTCTGAGGGGATGAAATCGATCCCTTAGCTGCCCTATAAATTCAAGTATCTCTACGAGGGTGACAGGATGCCATTCCTGAAATCTGTTGGATGGCTGAAGAACAATAGTTATAGGCAATTTGTTAGACTTAGAAAACAATACTTCAAAATAAGTCTGCCATTTGACCACAAACAGAGAGCAACTTTGCTGAACAGAACAGCCTAACTTGGCCCGGGCTATAAGGGACCAAAAAAGCCTGGTATCATTCATTAAAGCAGCCTGATGTAACTGATGCCATTTGGCCAATTGAAATTCAAGCTTCTTTTCTTTTACCAGTAATCTATAAGATTTTCTGCTGTTAACCAAGATTAATCTATTGTTTCCAGAAGGGAAACGCTTCAATATCCTGGATGCCTTCTGGAGAGATCTCCTTGCCTTAGCACAGTCTTTGTCAAACCAGTCAGAGTATCGCGGAGTACAGGAACAACGAGAAATATTAAAGCATAATAGAGGAGTGAGCATCTCACTCAAGCTTTCAAATGCTGAAATTGACCCTGGGTTTGATACATAAATATGTTTGCATAGGTCCAAAACAGGCTCTGTGTGGATGAAAGATGAAAAACTTTGCCTACATCAGATGTCCACTTAACTCGAGCTGGGCAAACTAATTCATCCACTTGATACTGCAGGAACTTACCTTAAGAGTCTGAGGGGCCCTGATTGTTAAAGCTAAAGGGTAATTATCAGTTTCCAGTGCCGGGAGGACCTTCAATTCTAGTGCATTAAATAAAAAACCAGAACAAATTAAAAAATAATCAATCACACTAGATCCTAGTATAGAATGAAAAGTAAAATGACCTTCCAGATCTCCCGGAAGTAAACCATCTAGCACTGTTAAATCTAGATCATTCTGCAGTTGGAACATGCTATAGGCCCTAGGACACTTTACCGAGTCCCTAGATACGCGGATATTATTAAATGGGGGAATTATTACTTCATCAGGGACTAGAGGGTCCAAATTAGCTACAGGAGTCCCTGTTCGAATATTCATATCTCCTCCCATAATCAACACAGCTCTAGGATATTTTAAATAAGCATCCTGTATCACTCTTGTGACTAAAGGCCATATGTCGTCAGAGTAGTAAAAGGAAACAAAAGGAGGTACATAAATATTTGCTAATAGCAATTCTAGACCCTGGTGAATGACACTATACCATAGACCAAAATTAGACTTAAAAGACCCAATCAGTATAGTCTTAACATGTACAGACTTTCATAGTAATAAGGCTAACCCCCCACTCGATCTACCTTTAGCATTAGGAGAGACTGCTTTTAGGCTACATACATCAAAGCCTTGATAGTGAAGTTCTACCTCGGTCCAGGTTTCTTGAAAAAGAAAAAAATGTCATGATTATTAAGCAATAGTTTGAAATCTGGGTCTAATACTCGTTGTTTCCAGCCAGAAATATTCCAGCTTATAATTCTCAAATGATCATTTCCTTTGCTGTTCAGTCATTCCTCCTTTGGGATATCGCTTTCAAAATAAATTCTAGCATCCCGGGCCTTATGTCTTTCCTTAAAGGAGAAAACACCTGGCAGTATCTGACATCTGCTATTTGTAAACTTGGGACACAGTCTTCCATCACTGAAGTCAGTGTCTCAGCTCCCATTGACTTTAAGGGTGAAGGACTGAATCCTTAGTGTTGATCTAGTGTTCTCAGAATAGCCCTACCCATCTGGGGATTCATGTTCAAGAGCTTAGCTGTGCCATATAGCACAGTACAACATAAAAGCAAGTTTACAGCACCCTGCATGTATTCTTTATGGCCAAGTCCTTGCCCTCCATCTATAGACACAAGTAATATAAAGGAAAGATGTGATGGGATCCTTGGCAGGCCAGGAAGATAAAGGAATTCTCCTACTCCCATTTCTAGCTATTATTAATAATTTGTATAGCACTTTCAGTGTTCAAAGGTTATGCATTACAATCCTTATCTAGTTCACCCACTCAGCAACCTTGTGAGGTTGGCCATTATTATCCCCATTTTACAGATGGGGAACACTGATATAAATCTTAGCCAGTAGGCTACACTGCAGGAGCTGCAAGGCCCAGTCTTTTAAAGATGCTCTTGTGTTCCTCTTCTTTCCCACATCCTTCTCTCCAGGATATTAACACCACAGTCACAGACCTATTTTCCACGTCTACTCCCCCCCCTTCCCTAGCCTGCTCTCCCAAATTCTTCACACTGGAATAAAGGAAGCCCCTGTGGAGTTGCACCCTCAGATTAAGCGTTTGCCTTCTGACCCTTTCTTTTCCTCATGCATCACTGTTCTATATGGCTCTGCTGTGTTGGGGGCCCTCCATACCTACAGCAGAAGGACGTTTATGGGAATTGATGAAGCACTTCAGCATTTAACCCCACCATCACTGATATAAATCTTTAGTCTGTAAAGACAGACTTTTATATGGGGGGTAAGAGCTGCACACATTAGACCTCACACAATGCATAATCCTTTTGTCATGTCACTTGCTTTTCACAGTGATCTTTGCCTGTTGGTTACTGAAGTCAATTAAGTTTAAGAAAGGGTTTGGATATCTTGGATAGTCCTGTGAGGAAGTCATAATGCTGACTGAACATCCTCCCACTAGCAAAGAGTTATGACTTCACTGCTGGGTGCAAGACAAGGAAAATATAGGTTAGGAGGGTGGAGGCCCCCATTCAAACACAAGTATCAGACAGGAAGAACATTCATAAAGTGACTAGCAAAGCACAAGGCAGCAAACTCTGCTGTTACCAATGAAGTAGGGTTGTTGTAAATGCCAGTAGAATCTAGCCCATTCAGTTTGACATGTATGCGCTGTAGTGAGGGAGAGGAGAACCTCAGGCCCATGGGCCAAATACAGCCCATGGCCTTTTGCTATATGGCCCCTTTCCAGCTCAGGGATCTGACCCAGGGTTCCAGTCTCCCATCTTTGAGCACACAGTGTCTTCCCTTCCCCCTCAGGGAGCACCCTCATCTCCAATGCTTCCCCAAAGCATGCTTCTGCTCCCTTCCCATGCCCTGAGTGTGCTCCATCAGCCTTTCCCCTGCCTTGAGCATGTCCCTTCAGCTTCCCTACCCCTGTCCGGCCCATAGGTATTATTATTTTAGTAATGCCAGCCAATGTACCTGGTGCTGTACAATAATAAATCAGAGATGGGCCCCTGTGGCCCAAGGAGAGAAAGTGGCCCATGGAGAGAACAGTGTTCCCCTCGGCTGTTGTAGTGTTTCATTTTACCTTTGGACAATTACAATTACAAAAGCTCTTTTCTCATCAATAAATAAAGCACATGGCACATCTTTGGCAGAATAAGTTTCAATAAAGGGAGAAAGCAAGAATATGATGCCTTCTGATATAGTAAAGTGTTAGGGACATTGGACCATGACTTCATTTTCTATGGAGAAAAAGTCTTGACTGAAACTCTTATTGCTAATGGACTGTTCATAAAGTATGCAAATATCAAAGGATGAGGAGAGGTTAGCAAAGCTATGATAAGGGGGAAGGAGGCACAGGTTGTATGTAACATCATATTCCTGGGTTTGCTTCTCCAGCAGAATGATTTAATACATTGTCACTAGAGATGCCTTTAGCGTGTTCCCTTACTAGCCCTTCTCTCTCTTTCTCCGGTTCATATCACCTCCCAGTTTCCCCCTTCTTTGTTCATTTTATTCCCTTGTCATCTCGCTCCACTGCCTCCATGTTCTGGTTATTTCCCTGTGCTCTGCTGCTTTAGCTCTTCCAAGCTCTCCTTCACCCCACATCCTGTACTGATATATCTTCCCCCCAACCACACCACAGTTGTCCTCCAAAACTATACACAGTTTTGAAAAGAAACAAAAAGTTTAATTTCTTGTTGTTCAATGTACATTCTATATTTGACAAATGTTGTAGAGAGGTGAACTTAATCAGGATTACACACTCACCCCAGCGTGGTTCACAACCAGGAGAACGAACATGAAGCTTTTAATTTTTTTCTCCCTCTCTACAACCTCTCCCTCTCTACTGACTCTTTCCCATCCACCTTCAAGCATGCCACTGTCTCTCCTATCCTCAAAAAGTCCACTCTTGACCCCTCTGACCCTTCTAGCTCATCCTGTTTCACTCCTTTCTTTTGCTTCAAAGCTTCTTGATCATGTTGTCTACTCCCACTGCCTCGACTTCCTCTCCGCCAACTCCTCCCTCGACCCCCTCCAATCTGGCTTTTGCCCCCTTCACTCTGAAACTGCTCTCGCTAAGATCACCAACGATCTTCTTGTGGCTAAATCTAATCGCCTCTATTCCATTCTTGTCCTCCTTGACCTCTCTGCTGCCTTCGATACTGTTGACCACTCCCTCTTGCTGGATTCACTTGACTTCCTTGGCTTCTGTGACTCCATCTTCGACTGGTTCTCCTCCTACCTCTCTGACCGCTCCTTTAATGTGTCTCTTGCCAACTCCACCTCCTCCTCCCTTCCACTCTTGGTTGGTGTTCCCCACGCTCTGTCCTTGGCCCTCTCCTCTTCTCTATCTATACCCTGTTCCTAGGCAAACTCATTGCCTCCCATGGCTTCCAATGTCACCTCTACGCTGATGACACTCAACTCTATCTCTCTACTCCTCTATCTCTCTCCATCTGTTCAAGCTTGCCTCACCAGCTGTCTCTCTGACATCTCTACCTGGATGTCTCAACGTCAACTCAAACTCAACATGGCTAAAACTGAACTCCTTATCTTCCCCCCTCATCCTTCCTCTCCCTCATCCTTCCCTGTCGATCCTCATCGATGGGGTCACCATCTTTCCCATCCCCCAATCCTTACAACCAGACCCATTTGGAATTAGAGTTAAGCCACACACCTTAGCAGTGGATTAAAACCAAGTTAATCAGCTTGAAATGGAAAAACCAGGTGTGTGTGTCTGAAACTGATCTGATTAATACTGGTTAATTTAAAATAGATTGAAGAGCAATGTGGAATATTCCATGCTGTGAAAAAGACCTAAATGTTTACATTAGGGAACGTTTACATCTCTCCCTTGGGCCACTTTGAAAATTTCTGCAAGCTCCATGAACCAGATAGGATTGGGGGCAAGGGTTGTTAAGGGGTACACTCAGGATGAGGGAAGAAAGAGGAAGGTCCAGTTCATGGATCTATGTCATGGAGCCATTCTCTATCCTCAGGTGCAAGCTGTCAACTCTGTTTCCTTCTGCTGAGCTTATTCTTTCAGTGCTTGAGGGTGGGAACTTAATCCATGGGCCAGATCCAGAAAATTGAAAGGGGTCAAATAACAAAACATCTGTAGGCTGGATCTGGCCCACAGGCTGGAGGCTTCCCACTTTGTGGTTGACGTCAGTGTCATAGTCTGTGATGAGCCTTGAGGGGAAGAGAAACATGGTTTCAGGTGGGAATATTTCAGACATTTGATGCCATGGTCTACATGGGCTTCTTTTCACTAAAGCATCCCATGCACTTCCCGCAGAGCATGCATTTTAATTTATTTTAATTAATCCATTGATTGTCTACAGATGGATAAACGCTTACTTGCATTGATTAGAGCATTGCACTCTAAGACAACCTTAAGGGTTAGAGAGCACCCTAATGGGTTGCTCTCGGAGTTGATCCAGACTGGCCATGGTGTTCGTCAGGGTTGTTCGTTGGCGCCAAGCCTGTTCAATATTTATGTTAATATACTCATAGTAGAGCATAGAGATGCAGGATGCTATCACCCCCCTCCCCCCCCCCCAAGAATTGGCAATAGGAGAGTGTATATGCTTATGTGTGCGGATAACACGGTTTTGCTGTCACTTAGTAGGCTGGGATTAGAAAGATCCCTGGCAGGTTTTGAAGATAGATATGGGCAGAGAAACCTCTTGATAAATTATGATAAAACTAAAGTCCTTGTTTTCACCAAGAGATTTGTAAATCAAGCTTGGTTCCTCCGGGGTCAGAGAATTGAGCAGGTGCGCAGGTACTGCTATTTGGGCATTACCTTTTCTTACAACAGTTCTTGATTAGCCCATATAGCGGTGGCCAAACAGAGGGCCAAGACTGAATCACTGGCCATTCAACGTTTTTTCTTTATGCATGACCAACGATGCATTGCGGCTGTCAGAAAGATTACTGATGCAAAGCTCCTGGCAGGCATGTTATATGGTGTGCCAATTTGGGGCATTGAGCATCAAGCACCTAAGTACCTTTAATCGGTACTCAACTCTCTGTGGAGACAGATTTTGGCACTTCCCCCTTCATCCAGTTCGGCATTAATAAATCTCAAACTGGGTAATCATTCCATAGCAGCTCATATAGTAATTTGCAAACTGTCATTCTGGGCAAGAATAAGGGATATATCAGGTACTTCTCTGATGGTTCAGGCTATGATTGAAAAACAGCGGGATAAAGTAGGGGGCAAGGATTACTGGTGGTCTGATGTGAAGAAGTGTATTTTGCTGTTGGGCTTCTCAGAGGAATATTTTGGGGATAAACCAAGCAGATTGGTCATTAAGCTTATTAGACAAAGGGTTTGGGATGTAGACAGACAGAACCTGAGGGCCATGACTGCCAGTTCTCGGGTTTCCCCATTCTATAAATATTTGATTCCTACTAGAGGCGGAGCTGCATACATCGACTCACTATTGGACCCCTCTCTCAGGAAGGCTATGACGAGCTTGCGATTTCAGATGATGCGGACAGCAGTTGTAGAGGGCAGATATAAAGGTGTCCCTCTACAAGAGCGGATCTGCTTATGTGAGTAGGAGGTGGAAGATCTGGGGCATTATCTTTTGAAATGCCCCTTGTATGGGGAACAACGTACTTACCTGCAGGATAATATTGGCTGGGACTCGTCTTGGCCGAGAATACAACAGCTAATATATCTGCTGGGTGATAAGGTCCCTGTCCGCACTAAATTGGTGACTATCTACACTTGCAGAATTGCTAATATTCACAGGAAATTGGTAAAGGATAGCGATGCATCCAATGGGTCATTAGAGGCTGGTGCATTTGAGTAGCTTTCCTGTTCGGTAGAGTCCACATGGTACAGTTATCATGAAGTGTCATGTAATGAAGTAGTGCTAGTATTGTGTTTTGTATTGTTAATACTGAATATTGTATGTATTATGTTATGTTTTATTCTGTCTTTCTTTTGCTGGCCTTGGCGAAAGCTAGAGCCTAATAAACTAAAANAGCTCTCCTCTGTCTTTCTGACATCTCTACCTGGATGTCTCAACGTCAACTCAAACTCAACATGGCTAAAACTGAACTCCTTATCTTCCCCCCTCATCCTTCCTCTCCCTCATCCTTCCCTGTCGATCCTCATCGATGGGGTCACCATCTTTCCCATCCCCCAATCCTTACAACCAGACCCATTTGGAATTAGAGTTAAGCCACACACCTTAGCAGTGGATTAAAACCAAGTTAATCAGCTTGAAATGGAAAAACCAGGTGTGTGTGTCTGAAACTGATCTGATTAATACTGGTTAATTTAAAATAGATTGAAGAGCAATGTGGAATATTCCATGCTGTGAAAAAGACCTAAATGTTTACATTAGGGAACGTTTACATCTCTCCCTTGGGCCACTTTGAAAATTTCTGCAAGCTCCATGAACCAGATAGGATTGGGGGCAAGGGTTGTTAAGGGGTACACTCAGGATGAGGGAAGAAAGAGGAAGGTCCAGTTCATGGATCTATGTCATGGAGCCATTCTCTATCCTCAGGTGCAAGCTGTCAACTCTGTTTCCTTCTGCTGAGCTTATTCTTTCAGTGCTTGAGGGTGGGAACTTAATCCATGGGCCAGATCCAGAAAATAGAAAGGGGTCAAATAACAAAACATCTGTAGGCTGGATCTGGCCCACAGGCTGGAGGCTTCCCACTTTGTGGTTGACGTCAGTGTCATAGTCTGTGATGAGCCTTGAGGGGAAGAGAAACATGGTTTCAGGTGGGAATATTTCAGACGTTTGATGCCATGGTCTACATGGGCTTCTTTTCACTAAAGCATCCCATGCACTTCCCGCAGAGCATGCATTTTAATTTATTTTAATTAATCCATTGATTGTCTACAGATGGATAAACGATTACTTGCATTGATTAGAGCATTGCACTCTAAGACAACCTTAAGGGTTAGAGAACACCCTAATGGGTTGCTCTCGGAGTTGATCCAGACTGGCCATGGTGTTCGTCAGGGTTGTTCGTTGGCGCCAAGCCTGTTCAATATTTATGTTAATATACTCATAGTAGAGCATAGAGATGCAGGACGCTATCACCCCCCTCCCCCCCCCCAAGAATTGGCAATAGGAGAGTGTATGCTTATGTGTGCGGATAACATGGTTTTGCTGTCACTTAGTAGGCTGGGATTAGAAAGATCCCTGGCAGGTTTTGAAGATAGATATGGGCAGAGAAACCTCTTGATAAATTATGATAAAACTAAAGTCCTTGTTTTCACCAAGAGATTTGTAAATCAAGCTTGGTTCCTCCGGGGTCAGAGAATTGAGCAGGTGCGCAGGTACTGCTATTTGGGCATTACCTTTTCTTACAACAGTTCTTGATTAGCCCATATAGCGGTGGCCAAACAGAGGGCCAAGACTGAATCACTGGCCATTCAACGTTTTTTCTTTATGCATGACCAACGATGCATTGCGGCTGTCAGAAAGATTACTGATGCAAAGCTCCTGGCAGGCATGTTATATGGTGTGCCAATTTGGGGCATTGAGCATCAAGCACCTAAGTACCTTTAATCGGTACTCAACTCTCTGTGGAGACAGATTTTGGCACTTCCCCCTTCATCCAGTTCAGCATTAATAAATCTCAAACTGGGTAATCATTCCATAGCAGCTCATATAGTAATTTGCAAACTGTCATTCTGGGCAAGAATAAGGGATATATCAGGTACTTCTCTGATGGTTCAGGCTATGATTGAAAAACAGCGGGATAAAGTAGGGGGCAAGGATTACTGGTGGTCTGATGTGAAGAAGTGTATTTTGCTGTTGGGCTTCTCAGAGGAATATTTTGGGGATAAACCAAGCAGATTGGTCATTAAGCTTATTAGACAAAGGGTTTGGGATGTAGACAGACAGAACCTGAGGGCCATGACTGCCAGTTCTCGGGTTTCCCTATTCTATAAATATTTGATTCCTACTAGAGGCGGAGCTGCATACATCGACTCACTATTGGACCCCTCTCTCAGGAAGGCTATGACGAGCTTGCGATTTCAGATGATGCGGACAGCAGTTGTAGAGGGCAGATATAAAGGTGTCCCTCTACAAGAGCGGATCTGCTTATGTGAGTAGGAGGTGGAAGATCTGGGGCATTATCTTTTGAAATGCCCCTTGTATGGGGAACAACGTACTTACCTGCAGGATAATATTGGCTGGGACTCGTCTTGGCCGAGAATACAACAGCTAATATATCTGCTGGGTGATAAGGTCCCTGTCCGCACTAAATTGGTGACTATCTACACTTGCAGAATTGCTAATATTCACAGGAAATTGGTAAAGGATAGCGATGCATCCAATGGGTCATTAGAGGCTGGTGCATTTGAGTAGCTTTCCTGTTCGGTAGATTCCACATGGTACAGTTATCATGAAGTGTCATGTAATGAAGTAGTGCTAGTATTGTGTTTTGTATTGTTAATACTGAATATTGTATGTATTATGTTATGTTTTATTCTGTCTTTCTTTTGCTGGCCTTGGCGAAAGCTAGAGCCTAATAAACTAAAATTGAAATTGACTTGAATATTGTATTAACACTCTTTTGTTTTTTTTATAAAGATGTTATTATTGGTTTTAACAAAGATATTGCCCTTTAAATGTTTGTGCATATTGTTAAGGCCATGTGGTCAGCAATAAACATATTTTTCTTCTTCTGAAAAAAATAATAATCCATTATTGCTGTCTTAGGAGACAAATTGCATTCACCTACCATATCTTCAATACAGCTCTTCACTCGCTGTCAGGAATACAAAAGCAAAAAAGCCCCTTCAGTGGGACAAGATGGTGTCTCTGCTGGCTGCTGTGCATCATACGATGTGATTCTTCTTTCATTGAAAGAGCTGTGAAAAGTTGGGGTAGGGATAATGGTGCAAGAGGGCCCTCGACAACTGTTAGGAAATGATCATTGGGAAATCAAGACCAATTCAACCATGTAAAACTGTTTAAAAACTCGAATCACCTTGCTGAATGACTAATTTGCAAGGAAATCCAAAGCAAATGAATGATAAAGGAAACCCTTTGATATGTAAACACCTGGTGGGCTTTGTAACAATGTTTGTTTATATTAGATCCTAGATAAGGAACATGCAGGAATGCTGAAATGGGAGATTTCCAAACTCTTGTGTGTGTGTTGAAACAGGGTTTCTCAGACTGCTCTTTTTATTTCACTCAGATTCCCTATTATTTTCCTTATCAGAGCAATGGCTGCTCTCTGAGTCAGGGAAAGCATTAATCAAGCTACTGGTGTCTCCTGCCCAGCTAGAAATTGGCTTGTTTCCCCCACCTCCCTGTCTTCATTCCATTCAGGAAAAGAGCTGTATAAAACATAACAGGAGCTTGCAAAGAGAGATTGACAAGTCCATTACAGAACCAGGAGTTATTAACCAGAACCCTTACAGAGCTGTTTGTAGGGTCTCCGTTTTCCCTTGCAGTCCACTCCTGAAGGAACTGGGCGTGTTCAGTGATGAGGAGATTAGAGGGGAGACAAATTTTCAAATGTGTACAATGCATAGAGAGGACAGAGATCAATTGATCTCTTAGACACAGAGATGAGCAAGAAGCAATGGGCTGAAGTTGCAGGAAAGAACAACTGAAAAATCAGAAACAGTTTGGAATAACAGGCAGTGGAACAAGTTACTAAGAAAGTTTATAGACTCCCCATCATTGGAAGTTTTAAAAATCAGTTTAGATAAACATCTGCCAGGAGGGCTGGTTTAAGTATAATTATCCTCGCTGCATGAGGATGGGCCAGATCAGCCTCTTCAGGTACAGAAATCATTTGTACACCTTTTGGCCACATGCAGTCTGACTGCAGAGGCATTCTTTTTGTAGCCTTTGATCCATTCTAGCAAGCAACATATGTTGTGTTATTATTATTATTATTATTATTATTAACAAACATTTATATAGCGCCAGCAGTGTACCTGGCACTTTACAAAGTAATAAAATAGACACGGTTGCCACTCATCACAGGACTGGATGATTTCTTGAGATCAGTTCCTTCCTGTCTTCTTCATCAGGGCTAGGGCCCTTCGAGAGCAGCAGCCTAAAGTGAAGGCTTTCACCCCCACCAAAGTAAACTCTACCCCAGAGACCCTGTCCCCATACCCGGGACACCCTGCCCCCTTGCCCTTAGGGGGTTCATAATTGGGAACTGAGCCCAGGTCCTTCTCAGCCTTGCTATGCCCATTAGACTAATACTATGGCAACATGAGACACATACAAGATAAAGAACTTGCAGGAGCTGATCTAACTTCAGCTCAAACAGTCTGCCATCAGCCCAATCAATTGGTCATTATGACACAGCCTCAAAGTCGAGTGACGTGTGAGCATTGGCTCTGGCTCACATAATGATGGAAGAATAGCATCCAATTAAGTGCCAGTGGGTAGAGACAATTCTCTCTTTTTCTGAAACAATTCTGAGTAAGCTCCCTAAGACAGCACACACCCTGTCAGCTGGTTTTCTATCTAGCAACTAAGGCTGCTTTTAGACGAGCACGTGCGGTATTTCAAAATCCTGCGATGCGGGATTACACAAGACGCCCGGTGGGGATCAAACGCATGAAAGGCGGTTGTGCATTATTTTCCGACCGCGAATTACATACCTCATAATCGAGGTATGTAATTCGCGGTCGGCAAGGAATGCGTGATCACCTTTCATGTGCTTGATCCCCGCTGGGCGTCTCGTGTAATCCCACATTGCGGGATTTTGAAATACCGTGCGAGTGGGTCACACGCTCGTCTAAAAGCAGCCTAAGTCTAGCAATGTCTAGACAGGATTTTAGCAAGTTCTGGGTAGGAGTCAGTTGTTGTGGTAGATGTTGGACATAGAAAGGTCTAGGAAGTTGGTTCTGGAGGCTAAATTTAGGCTCCTAGGAAGGAAGCTGAAATCCAGAACCTGCAGGATAGCATTCTCTGAAATGCTTCCTGTTCCATGCGCAGAGCCCCAGAGACAGACTGAGCTCTGGAGTCTCAATGTGTGGATGAAACGATGGTGCAGGGAGGAGGGATTTAGTTTGGTTAGGAACTGGAGAACTTTTGCGGGAAGAGGAGCCTATTCCAGAAAGATGGGCTCCACCTTAACCAAAACCAGACTGTTGGTGATAAAAATCAAAAAGTTGGTAGAGGAGTTTTTAAACTAAGATCTGGGGGAAAGCCAACCATTGCTGTGGAGCACGTGGTTTGGATGGAGGCAACCCAAAGGGATTCCAACATCAGTAGTGATACAGTGCAATCCAATAAAGAAGACCGGAAAGAATTGGAGGAGGAACAGACGAGCACTAGTATGGAACAGGCTAACTTAAATACCTCCAAATTTATTTTTATTTATTTTATTTATCAAATTTCTACCCCGCCCCTCCTAAAACAGCTCAGGGCGGCTTACAATAAAAACAACCACATATATAAAATACATCTAAAACAGTTAAAACATTCCAAAATACAAACATTAAAAGTATTAAAACAGTATTAAAACAGGGGCGGGAATCATGATAAAACAATCAATAGGGTAGGGGAGATAAAAAACCCTAAACCCCCCTCCCCAAAGGCCTGGGTGAACAGCCAGGTTTTACAACTTCGCAGGAATGTCAAAAGGCTTGGGGCCAGGTGAGCTTCCTCCGGGAGGGAGTTCCAAAGGCG